>JANAVB010041817.1:1601402-2058902 GCA_029216955.1 Iris pallida
GTAAGAGTTTGACAGCTTCATTGGCGTCTTTTAATGAAGAAGAAGGAGCAGGTTGAGTTGTAGTGGTAGGAGGAGGAACAGCGTTGTAAGCACTACCCCCAGCTCCTGAATGGCTAGGCGTAGTTTGTACTTGCACTTGTACAGGAGACATTTGGGGAGGCACTACCCCCAGCCCAGTATTGGCAGGTATTGAAGATGCTATGATCTCTGGACTAGTAATAGGTGCAGTTGGTGGTGTAACATGCTGTGCTACAATGATGGAATGCATACTAGCAACCATCTCAGCCATAGTTTTTAATTTGTCTTCGAGTGCAGCAATTCGCTGTTCTTGATTTGCAGAGGTTGAAGCATCTGGATCATCGGTGACAACATAAGCCGTCACTTCTCTTGGCACAGTGGAAGATACTGTTTGTTCAGAACTTTCACTGTATGCATCATAATCAGAAAACGAATCATCTCCTGACTGGGAAACAGGGGGATGACTTGAAGGATTTTGAGGAAGATTCCTTTGACCGATTGTATCTCGGCTTCGGGAACGGGTATGTTGAAATACTCCTTCAGAAGATTCTTGAAGTAATTCCAAATACTGTTGGCTTGGCTTGCGGAGTCTACCATGCTTAGAGCATCTTTTACCTCCAGTGTCTCGGGAAGTCATGTTAACAGAAGCATACAAAACTTCGTCTTCTTCTGACATAGGTTCAGATTTAGCAAAAGTTAAACGATCGAAGACAGATCGTTTTGTCGTTTGACAACAGCATTAGATGATGACTTTATGATTACAGTGATGATCAGATGGTTGAGATGGAGATATTGAGACATTATCCTGTTTTTGTCTTAGATGTTCTCGAAGATCTACAACAGGACGAGGAAAGTTCCGAGGGATCTGTTCTTTGATAACATTTGGAACATGATTCCGATTCTTCAAATGTTTAGTCCCTTGAGTATACAGGGAAGTACTCACTTCATTGGCATAAGTGTCGGGATTTCTGACTTTGGAGATTTATTTCTGATGATGTTTAACCTTCGGCATTGGCTGTTTGCGTTTTACCGAAGTGGGTCGATTAAGGTAAGTTCTGAGGTCAGCAAATTTACCCCCAGGAGTTTTTGTTTGAGACACTAACAGTTTTCCCTGCCTGGAACGACAAATTTGGAGAGTCGGGAGGTCCTGGAATTCTGCTATCGGAGTAGGCAGAATACCTCTTTGATTAGTACAAGTACTCTTGTTATAAAGGAAAGAAGAATCCTTGTTTGCCAGAGTTCTTGAATTGATTGGAGCCGAGACACATTGAGATGGATCTTCTTCAGTAAAGACTGAAGAAGACTGAGAAAAGACTAAAGGGCCTTTTCCTTTGTTTTGAGATGAAGGGTTAGCTAAAGAGCGTTTTCCTCTGTTATATTCCAAGTCATGAGACAAAGAAGTTTGAGAAAAGACCAATGGACCTTTTCCTTTGCTTTGAAGAGAAGGAGGAATAGTCAAAGGACTACCCTCAATAGATTGCGCAGGGGCAATAGGGTGTTTGGGAAGAGGAATAGAATCTCTTCTTTTATTATGAGAAGAAGGAAATTTAGCCAAAAGGCTGTTTTTCTTGGATTGCGCAGACTTGGTTTGCGCATGGGTGGAAGGTGCACTAGTCATTTGTGCATTAGAAGCTTTGGTAGGAAGTGCATCAGGAGTTCTTGTCTTAGAGTGTTTGGGATGCACCTTAGTTACAAGAGTGCTATTTTGCGCAGGAAAAGCCACTGCCAATTGCGCCAGAGTCATAGGAGTCTTCTGTTTTGACAAGGCAGCATATAAAGTAGCCTGTGCAACAGTTGCAACAGATTATGCAGCCTTGACTGCAACAGATTGTGCAGCAGTTGCTGATACAGACTGTGCAACAGTTGGCACAGCAGTTTGTGCAGCAGTCTGACTAGCAGATTGTGCAGCAATTGGTACAGCATCCTTGGTGGCAAAAATGCCAGATTGTGCAGACTTGGAGACCCAAACTGAGCGCACTTTGCTCTTGGCAGAAGTGGCTACAGTACGGGGAGTGGTCTTGGAGTTGAGCATCGCCTCGTAGGCTGTCTGGTTAACCTTCACAACCAGCGTCTTCTGCGTCTTCCCGATAGACGCTACGTCACATTGAGTTGCTACTTCCTCGTCGGAGGAGAAAGTTGTCCCCAGCAGAGTCGCCATTTTGTTTGCAAAAACAAAAGTATAAAACTTTATTGATACAAACTGTAATAAAGATTACAAGAATTCTGGGAAAATTACAACTATAGGAATCCAATCTTGATGACGATTGCTTTATCCCTTGGACGATATGAACTTTGAAGACGAAGCCTTTGAAGTTGAAAACAACTCTGGAAACTGAAGGCAAAAGCCTCTGAAGTTGAAGACAAAAGTCTCGGAAGAATGCAGCAGCACTTTGGCAAGAACTCCTGAACTCTCTGATTTCTGATCTCTGATCTTGATCCCCCTTGAAATGAAGACTTGAAACTCTATTTATAGAGTTCTAGAAATAACTAACTTTCAGTTATTTTGGGACTGCGCAGGATGATTTGTGCAGCATTGGTTTGCGCAGCATTGATTTGCGCAGACAGTTACTGGATCGTGGGCCAACTATCATGGACACATAGCATCATTTGATAGAAATGCGCATGATCGTGCATAAACAGTTGCCACGTAATGAGCAATCGATGACATGAATGCCACGTGTAACTTATCAGTTATATTGATGGAGTGCGCAGAGTTGAATTGCGCATACATGGTTTGTGCAGACTCAAACTGCGCAGGATTGGTTTGCGCTGCCAGCTGTCAGCCGCCCTCGAGCACTGTGCGGCGCAGGAAACGAACAGACTCCTTATTATCTGCGCTGTCTGTTGTCAGAAAAGATTTGATTTGATTTGGTAATGATGACTTCTGCCACGTCAGTCTGCGCAGTTGGAAGTGTGCGCAAAGCAGTATGCGCAATCGGATTGCTGCGCAATCTATTTTCTGCACAATTCATCCAAATGATGGGTTTCTTGATTTCTTGACTTTGTTGATTGATGCAACTTGATTTTTTAAGACCTACAATTATTAGTGATATTCTATTGTATACTTGGAAATGCTCCGACATTCCAAGTTTTTATCATTTACTTTTTATCAGTACTTTGTAGTTTGCTATCAGTACTTTTTATCTTCATGGACATGTTTATGATGTTTCATTTATGACATCTCAGTTTATTTCAGCATTTTGTTTAAGCACTATCTCTTTATACTGCTTCTCCATTTTAAACTGCATGTGAAATAGCATGCTTGAGATTTTTTTTATGTTTTTGAAGCAATACTTGCCTGTGATGATAATTTGTAGAAACATTACATGCCTGTGATGCTATATCTCTAATTCTTATACTATATTTCTTTTTGTTTTCTCGCTATTTGTTACTTATGCATTGATTGCGGGGGAGTCTTCTGCATTTACTGCGGGGGAGCCTTCTCTTGTGCAATTTCTACTTTTTGATATTTTTGAACAAGCTTAATGTTATATCATTCATAGTTTGTCAATTATCAAAATGGGGGAGATTGTTGGCCCATTGGTCATATGGTCAACCTGATTTTAATAATTGATCAAAACTCTGTCTGGATATACGAAGCTTGTTGGGACATCTCAGCTTCTTGGACATAAGCAAGATTGGATATTCACTCCGTTCAAGACTGAAGATCTGTTTGCCTACTTGAGTATGTACTTCCTATGCAATGTAATTTTTCACTTTATTTGAGTCTAGGAATACGTTGTACACCGAGTCGTACAGGCAAATAGGCTATCCCCAAAATAGTTCAAAATGTGTTTAAAATGACCTATCAAAATGTTTACAAAAAGGTTTTCAAAAAGGTTTTCAAAAATTACCAAAAATCTATTTTAAAACCCTAACCTAACCCTGACAGAACTCGGCCAGAGTTCGGCCAGAGTTCGGTTGGTGGCCGTTTGATTTTTGAATTCTCTGGAACTTGGTCCTCCTGCAGTTGCGGATTTGACCGAGATTTGTTCATCGAGTTCTGCCCGAATTCTGCCCGAATTCTGACAGAGTTCTCCCTTTGGAATTCCTATAAATAGAGATAGATTTCGATCATTTCAATTCACTCATTCACTTTCAATCTTCTCTCTATCTAAAAAAGCTTTCTGCCTTCCAAAGAGTTTTCTAGAGCTTTTATTTTCAGATCCCAAGCCAGTTACAATCCTCTAGTCGATTTGCCAGTGCGGTATGGTCTAGAAGTTTCTGAGAGATTATAATCAGAAGGCTTGATTGAAGAATACCTCTTCACATTTGAAGTTGGACGAGTTCTTCGTATCAAAGCTCGCGTTGTAGAAGTTGCAAGGACTTCGTAAGAAAACTTGCGGTTTTTTCTATAGTGGATTCAACTGGTAGCAAGAGTTCTACCGACTGGATTAGTCCTCAACAGAGGAATACCAATATACATCGCTGTCTTTGCGTTTGCTTTCTGAACTCTGCCTTTACATTATTTCAACTGTGATTATATACTGTGATTGTGTTGCTAACATTTTTTAATTAGCATTATTCCGCTGCCAACTCTATTCACCCCCCCTCTAGAGTATTACGTTTTACTATATCGTTCCTACATGTAACTCATTCAGATTAGAATTTCACTCTTCGTGTCATTATCACCTCGAGCACTAACACGTATCTAAGGATTTACCAGAATTTCATTCTTCTCAAATCTTAACACCAATATTTCTTTGATAAGTACCGCCATATATTCTTATTAAGATTAGAATCTTCCAAGTTTTCAGAAATCGTATTGCAAGGGAAAAATGACTTTGTGAAAGACAATGCCAAAAAAGAGTGTAATCAAGGGTCGATTCATATCGGGAAGATTCAGCAAATTCTTATGAATTCAAAAGATATCTTATTACAACTCTACAGGGTATCATCTAGTAATAATCAACAAAAATAAAGTTAGGTACTAGCTCTCATGGTCCTGGTTTTTCGAGCAGTCTCCTTCTGTTCTAACTTCTACTACGATTCTCTTGCCATGTTTTCTTGCGTCGTACACAGAAGACAAAGTCTGCTAGTGCTGACCAATGGGCCTAGGTCGAGTTTTCTCGGGTCACTCTCTGAAAAGTTCAGGAGGCAAGCACAAGCAAGGTAACCTATCATTCTATAACAAAAAAATATATTTACTTATAGTATATTTCGGTCCTATGTTGTGACAAATTAATGTTCTAGTGTTCTAACTGTTTCTAGGTATGTTTACCAAAGTTGTTGATCTCGACCTGCATGGGCCACCACTAAAAATATGTCACGACCCGATCCCAAATTATTGGATCGAAATCGGATCATGTCCAGCCTGCACCGTTGTGAGACGGCGGCAGTAAGCTGTTTCTATTTGCAGGTAATCTCAACAACATCCATACATTTGTCACAACACGAAATTACGAATATTTAAAACTTTTATTTATCAAAGGAAAGAACAACTGGAATTAAAATACTGAAACTGAAAGTCTACCACCACCAATCCAAATAACGGAAAGAAACTAGGAAAAGGAAATTACAACTAGCTAAACGGCCGGCTCATCGGCCTCAGGATCTGCATCCTCCAAATGGGACTCTGGTAACACCGCAGGATACAACACAGGATCATAGTAGCTATTGAACCATAGCTCAGCTTCATCAATATCACCTATGGGGGGGGATCCAGTCAGAAAAGGAGCAAAGTACGAGTATATATCTAACATTTTAAATAATAATGGAAAGATGCAATTTTAAACAGTTTGAAATACTTGAACAATATTTTCCAGCAATTTTCAGCAATTCAATATTTGAAACAATGTGATTTGAATATGTAACGTCTATGACCGGCTTGGGTTGTACAATAGCATCCTAGCGACGCGATACGGCTTATCTCCGTGTGTAAGAGGAGTAAGCTCGCACAATAACAATATGCAATATGAGAGGTATTGGTCATAGACGCTACACTACTCCCCCAATATCCCCACAATCAATATCAATCAATATTTGAACCCTAGGAAAGGGTTCCGTGTAGCAATGTGGTTTAAGCATGCAATGTAACAATTACTAATTAAAATGCAAGATAACATAACCGTACTTGCCTTTGTTTTATGACTGGATGGGATGTCGGTACCGGAGAGGAAGTCAAATCCGTCTTCGAAATCCTACAGTTGAGAATCCTGACTTAGAATCATAAATGAACCATATCTAGGTGTGCTAGTTGCAATTTCTAGAAACAGACCCTAGTCAGGTTTTAAGTTATTAATTAATCTACCGGAACGTCTAACGTCGCGAGCTACATTTGTTGTCATTTAATTGGATAAGTCTGTTACTGATTTATTTGGGGAAGATAGCAGTTACAATTTAATTGGCATAACTTTGTATTTTTAATAATATATATAAAACTAAATTTCTTTAAATGATAAAAACATGGACTTGTTAACTTACTAATAATTTATCCATTTTAATTAAATGTGAGAAATCCTTATTAATTTTTATACAAAATAATTAATACCCACATATAATTTATACGTCTAGCTAGGCAAATAACCTACTCAGAAAAAAAATAGAAAATCTAAGCTATACAATACAGGACTACAGAAAAATAAAGAAAAGCTGGGCTTATGCCCTTACAACAAATTAAATTAAAAATGCTGAGGTGTAACCCCTATTTTCGGATTATTTTATTTTGTGTTCAAAGGAATCTTTCTTCATGAAAGGTATTTTGTGATTAATTTTGTAGTTCAAAATTTATGGTTTGAAAATATTAATTAATTTTATAAAAATTATTTGTTCTTGAATTTTGTATTTGAAATTATAAAATATGTTGTTATTACTCTTAGTCTTTCAAAACTGGTTTCTAAAATAGTTTTAAATAAAAAGGATTTACCATATATGTAAAATAGAGATTTGGATATATATAAAAATATCTACGATTATTTGATGACATCGAGTATTTTAAGGAATATTATTATGGTAATAAATCATTTGATTAAGATTTGTTTTTTTTTAAATACTAAATATTATTAGTATGGTCATGTATTGGATTAAGATTAGATTAAATTAGTTATTAAGTAAATTATTTTATGGGAGGGATTTAGTATATTCTTTTAATTCAAGTACTACTCATGACCTCTTCGTATTTAAATTCACCATTCAAATCTCTATTTGAGCAAACTTGAAAAACATTGCTTCTCAAATTTTTGTTAATATTCAAATCTACCACTAACTATTATATAGGGAAGGATGGCCGAAGACTACTCCATCCGATATTTGTATCTTATTTTTTCCACATTATCAACAACCAATATATATATATGAAGTAGCTATTCCTATCGTTCTTTTCTAAACCCTACGAGAATCAATCCTCTTCCAATCCTCATAGCACCCTAACAGCGCTCGAGACAACTTCCACACTATCGACAATGGCAGAAATCCCTCCTTGAATAGGAGACGCATGCCATTACCACCACCAGCAACCATCATCATCCATCACAACCGTGTCCGGACCCGTGTGTCCGTGTACGTTCCATCGTATTCCATTGTTGTGTACATATACATTTTCCTTCTCTCGTGTCCAACAAACCCGGATACAATATCGATACACCCATATCCGTGTCCCTCCATGGCTGAGCCTCGCCTCCCCGACACCATCGTCATCTTCTCTAGTTCCCTGCCAATCACCGTCCCCGCAAGCCAGCGCTGCCGAGCCATCGCCGCACCTGTGTGCGGCCAACACCAGTGCCTCCCCGTCTTCCCAAATTGCCATCACGTGGATCTCGTCTCCAGATCCTCCTGTCTAGACATCACCACCTTCGAATCACCATCACCGTCCCTCTCCTCTGTCGAATCACCGCCTTCGGCACGGCCGAGCCCAGAACCCGACACCACCACTTTTCCCCCTCCTCCCTGCTGTAGAAGCATGGAATTTTAGAACCAGAAAGCCCATGCGCCAGACTATATGCGCCAGAGCTCGGACATAGTACTTCACAGCAAAAACATCGAATATAGACAGCGAAAATAGACTTTTTATTACATATAAAAGTCTATTACATGTCTAAGAAAAGATTGTACAAAGGAGAATTTCTACAAAAAAAAGATCCTAAGTCTACAGCCAGCAGCCATCATGCGCCCTCCAATAGGCGCAGCGATCACCATGCGCCCCCAGTTAGGCGCATCCTACCATGCGCCCTCAGCAAGGCGCATCCTTTTCAGCAGCTCAGTTATGTGCATCCCAGTTATGTGCATCCCTTCAGCAGCCCAGTTATGTGCCGCTCTTCCAGCCAGGCTCACCGCCGTCTAAATGCTTCGACTAATGAAGCATTTATTGAGCAGAACGAGGGTGGCAATCAACCCTCTAGCCGAGAAAGGAAAAAGAACCACAAGCCAACCTGTGGCCAGGGGAGGCTTCGAAAGAGCCTCCAAAGGCCAAGGAAGACCGTGATCGAAACCGCGGCTAAAGGAGCAGCTTTCAACACAACCAGAATGGGCTACACCCATTTTGAAGGAAGAAAGCCACCAAAGCCGCAGTACCGCCATTCCGATCTACGGCTCTTCCTGCACAACGAAGACGAGGCTCGAGCATCCCTATCTTTGGATGCAACAGGCACCTTCCGCCTGCCTCAGAAGCCCTCGACTCCGGCTTTTGGATGTAACAGTCACCTTCAAGTGCATCAATGAAGACATTGCATCGCATCTTCACCCTCGGGAGCATCTCATCAACAGAATGCATCCGAGTAAACGAATTTATGTCGGAAGGACGTGAGAGAACGAGAAGCAAACTCTCTCCATGCCACTATTTATAGGCCGGGCAAATCAAACTCATGCGCCAAGTGGATGGCTCTCCGAATTTCGTGCAATAAATTTGCATTAAATAGATGAACCGGACGCTTCGAATTCAACTAAGTCAAAACAGCTATTTAAAGCACTCGAAGATCGTAACAGTCGTACCATTAAAGACGTGTCACGAAGCAGATATGCCGGCCAGACCGCGCATCACACAGACGCGACCTTCAACATCAAGCGCATCACACAGACGCACCCTTCAGTACCAAGCACATCACAGGGATGTGCCCCCCATGCATCCCCATACGCCTAGTGGAACGCCAACCGATGCGCCCACTCAGCTGTCCATCGAATGTCACAAATATTAAATACTGAACTGACAGAGTTGGCAGCACGCCTCTCGAAGTCTGAACAGTTCAGAAGACGAAGCGTCGCCAACGTCAGCATCATCATTACTTTCCTCCGACGGCTACTGCCACGTGGCCACTCAACCACTCGCATGCGCCTCTGCAGCCGTGCGCCCAAATCTGCATGCGCCTTGAAAGCCATATGCCTCAGACTTTTCACTGCTCCCTAAAGACAGAAGGAAAGTCACCATTAAAGCTCTGCATGCGCCTCAAAAGCCATGCGCCCCAGACTTCTCTCTGATCCCGAAAGACAAGAGTAAAGTCATTACTGAAGCCTCGCATGCGCCTCAAAAGCCATGCGTCCCGAATGGTTCGTGACTTCTAAAGGTTACGTGCCAAAGCCTCCTCATGCGCCAAATCTTAGGCGCATCCTACCAGATCATTCCCCACCAAATCAGAGATCTCCGAGCCATGGGTCGATGACACGTGTCCTTTGACTCGACTCACCCAAGATCTCAGCAACAGAAAGATCTTCTCCTCTGCTACGTGCCGGTCCACAACAGCAGTATGAAGAATTCAACCCCTCGATCAGGACGCATCGTTCATATGCCTCCATCAGCAATCAACACGTGGCATCCCCGCGTACAGGCGAATCCTACATGCGCGTATGAGCAGCCAGCCTGCAAAGCTATAAATAGAGGGATCATTTCCTTCTTACGTACACATCTACCTACCCACACACGGACAGAACACACAACCACCAGAGAGGCAGATACAGACACTCAACGTCTTCCTCCTCTCAGCAAGCTCCAGCACCCAGAGCAATCCAGACCTTCAGAGAACCGATAATCGTCGTCAGATCGTCAACGGAGTCAACGCATTACCACTCACTCCATCGGCACAAGGGACCCAGATAAACAAAAGTGTACTCCTAGGACTACATCTAAGTCCTATATTGTAACACTGTTCTGTTTGTATTAAAATTTGCAATCAAAGAATTTTAATGGCAAACAAGCTGGCGACTCTGCTGGGGACCTCTTTCTCCTCCACCGAAAAAGCTGTGTCGCAATCCGACGACGTGAAGGTGGGCTCCTCCCATAAAACGCTGGTCGTACGCCTCAATCAGCAGGCGTATGAGGAGTTCATCTCTGAAGGCAGTGCGAGTCCTTCGAAGCGGCTGCCGAAGCCGAAGAAGACTCGCCGAGTCTGGGTGCGCAAGGTCGACGCCTCGGGTACCACCACCGAAGGGGATGTGCTGATCCAGCCTTCCCTTCCTGTTGACGTTCTCAGCAACCAAGATGCTCCCGCTGGTGCAGCGCATCTTTCGGGGAAACGTGCGGCTAACCACATTCCCCAGCCATCTCCCTCTCAGGCGAGGAAGATGCGTCGACGGAGCAGGGGCGCAGCTAATGTCCCGTGCATCACCTCTGATGCGCCACAGAAGGTCTTTGTCTTTGACAGACTCACTCACTGTAGTGGCGAGAAGAATTTGGATTCTGAGTACTACGCGTCCCAGCGGCCTGGTACGAAGAAATCCAAGGCAGCACTGGCCATGCACCCCAAACGTGCTATGCCAGCAGCAAGCCAGAAGCATGTGCTCACAATCATGCGCGCTGCTGATGGTAAGTTGTACAAGGTCGACTCGAGTGCTGCGGCGCCAGAAACGTGCCGACCTTCAAAGTCCTTGTCTCGCTTGGACGCATGCACAACCAAGTCGAGTAAGGCAAATCCAGTGGTCTTGAACTCCCGCGCCTCCTCTGGTTGTGCGTCTGAGGTCCGTTCAAGTTACTTCAAATGCTGTGGTTCCTCCACTACTGATTGGGATGCCTGTTTGGTATTAGATCAGGGGGCGCTGCACTCACTTGACCACCCCGGCGCTTGGCCTTGCCATGCGCCTGAAGGGGGTGTGAAGGTGGCACTCTCCTCCAACGATCTGCGTAACGTGATCACTCACAAGCGCCGATCAGGAGAGTCGACTGACAAGCACGATGCACCTCTCACGGGGCATACTTGTGCTGTGGTCACCATCAACTGCTGTTGCAAAGCGGCAGTCCCACCCAGGCAGTCGGTGTTCCAGCGGCTGCAATCATCGACACCCCTCCGACGTCGCCTCGGGAAGAAGGTGTCAACAGAAGAAGAGCCAAGGGTTGCTTCATGCAACGTGATCTCCAACTCCTCGTCCAAAAGCCAGCCGAGGAAAACCAAGACAGCTGTCGCGTCCTCCGGAGTGTTCGAAGGCACTCGGAGGAGGAAGAAAATCTTGGAAGAAGCTGGGAGTAGTCAGACCCTTGTCGAGTCCGAAGACGAGGGTGTCCAAAGCACATCTGGGGCAGATCCTGTCAGCCTCCCAGAAGATGAGGATATCCCCCAGAACATAACTGGGGGTAGTCTAGCATCTGCGGACCCGAGTTCCGGAGACGCAGAGGCCCTTCAAGACGGAGTTGAGGGTAATCAGGCCCTTGCAGATACGCTGTGGTGAATGTTCTCCATCAAGTCCTCATCGGCCTCAAAACCCGAGAAGATAGGTCCTACTTTAGTGATCTCCTACCCCTGAAGGCGGGATAAAACCTTCCTGCAAACAGGGATGCCAGAATGCAACCAGCTCCTCTGGCGAAAACGACGAAGGAATGCATCCCCGGCCCTATGGTCTTCTTCCGAACCTGGACTCATTACATTTAGATGGTGTAAAATCAACCACCCCCTTAGATAGTGAAATGGCAGTTCGGCATGTGGGAAGTTGTCATTCCTACCGCGATCATGGACCACATTTCCCGCAAAGTCCCGTAAACCTCGTAGCAGGTTACACACCATCGCGGAGAGAAGAGCCAAATGCCAGCTGAAAACCAACTTCACTGCTGGCAGGATTAAGTTCCGGGTTACCCTCTCTACGGAGCCTGGCCCGTCCGAGAAAACGTAATCTCGAAGCCAAACCATCAGATATGCAGCTAATACTGCTTTCGACGACATCCGATGAGTTAGGTGCCAGAAACAGCTGTAGGAGCGTTCATCCGATTGCTGATCCTCGTTCTCCCGGGGATTCTTCTCACCTAACCTGCTCATTTCGAAAAGCACTTCGCTATGGGAAAGCACTGGCGGAGTGGTAAATAGAGAGAGATCCTCTTGTCTTGACTGAAGACGTAATCCCTCCAGGCGATCACATGAGGCTGCGATCCGCTCTTATCCCTCTTCTGCATATAGTAATGATGACTCGCCACTTCCTTAAAGACGGCCATCATTTCTTCAGCTTTGTCCCCCGGGACTTGGAACTCCTCGTTCGTCGGGAAGTACTCCTCATAGGGTTCTGATCCCCAAGGGAGCTTTGATACCTCGTGTATTTCATGAAGTGCGAGGCCTAACTCCCCTACCGGAGTGAAGAAGGTCCCGGTATGGGTATCAAACATCTCCAGGAGCGCGAGGAACATATGCCGGTTGATGTCAACACCTGCCTGAGTAGCACGGATCGCGGCAGTCAGCCCCATCTCTTGGAGTTCGGTTTGAAATCGTGACAGCATCCAGAGTATCAGCTTGTCCCATTTGACAACATAATGACACCAACCCTCTACCCGAAATTCACCTTTCGGGAACGATCGCTCCATCAAAAGCATGCGATTGGCAAAAGTCGAAGCGCCAAAGGCAAATGTATTGGCGGGAACATCACTATAAATGCTCCCAGGGCGTAGAGTCCGCCAGGTGAAAGAAGGCCCAGCCCGCACGGCGGTCAAAGTATCCCTTTGATCCTAGGCAGAGTCGATCTTTAGGATGCCTGCCACCGCTCCCCCCTGAGATGGGGTTAGATCCCAAGACATCCTCCTCTTGGAAGCAAGACGACAGAAGGCCGTCAGAGGCCATTGGCGTTCGAGCTGCTTAACGGTCATGTGCACTCCCCTTGCTGTAAAGAACCAGTCTTCCTTGACCTTCAACACCTTTGCTTCAGTAGAGATAAGGCGGTCCCCAAACAGGAATTCAGGCTTCAAGAAGGTCACTTTATCAGATGTGGCAGACTTCAAAACACCACGCTCCATCATCCGTTTGAGGAACCTATATGATTGTTCCTGGATTTGAGTTATTCTCTCGGGAGGCTGATCTAGCATGATAGCAGTTCGAGTATGATTTATCACCTCCTCATCATAATCTACTCCCATCTGGCAGAGGGCAGCATCCAGAAGCACCTCGTTCAGGAGTGGGACAGTCATCGACACTGGTGTTCAAACAAAGAAGGCAAAGATTCAGCATAAACAAAAAATCTAAGCCACGTTTCTCACCAAAGAGCGCATCAAGCCCGTGCGCGTTAGCAGTAGAGCTTCGACGCATCTTCAGGGCTTAAACCCATGTGTGTCAGCAGTAGAGCTTCGGCGCATCTTCAGGGCTTAAACCCATGTACGTCAGCAGTAGAGCTTCGGCGCATCTTCAGGGCTTAAACCCATGCGCGTCAGCAGTAGAGCTTCGACGCATCTTCGGGGCTTAAACCCATGCGCGTCAGTAGTAGAGCCTCGGCGCATCTTTAGGGCTTAAACCCATACGCGTCAGCAGTAGAGCCTCGGCGCATCTTCAGGGTTTAAACCCATGCGCGTCGGCGAACCTCAGCACATCATCAAGACCCAAGGTCCATGCGCATCGGCGTATGTATGATGTAAGAACGAGATGATAAAACTCACCAACCACCGATGGCCGAACTTCAACAGGTAGATGTGGAACATCAGCCATAGCAGCCTCTACAGGCTCTTTCCCTTTGCCTCATCCAGCACCACCACGAGGAGTCTTGGGAGCCATTCTTTGAGAGAAGAAAGGTTAAGGTTTTGAGGAAGAACTCTAAAAAGCAAAAGCAAGGAGGAGAAGAACTCTTCCTCTCTCCACCTCTCACCTATTTATAGGCATGGTCGCACGGGTGAACCGATGAAGTGTGACCTCAGCCGTCGCCTCGGGTTCTGTGAAGAGATAACCGCAAATAAAACCAAAAAGATCATCATTAATCTTTCTTGGTTATCGAGGCGTTATCATTTGCATTGACTGAGCGGAGCATGCGCCCCATCACTGATGCACGGAGTATCTATGCGCCCCGACAGTCGTGCGCCTCTGCCACCATGCTTCTTATTCAAAGTATTCCAAAACTTATCCAAAAGTTTTGAAAATTTTGAAGGGGGTCTTGTAGAAGCATGGAATTTCAGAACCAGAAAGCCCATGCGCCAGACTATATGCGCCAGAGCTCGGACAGAGTACTTCACAGCAAAAACATCGAATATAGACAGCGAAAATGGACTTTTTATTACATATAAAAGTTTATTACATGTCTAAGAAAAGATTGTACAAAGGAGAATTTCTACAGAGAAAAGATCCTAAGTCTATAGCCAGCAGCCATCATGCGCCCTCCAATAGGCGCAGCGATCACCATACGCCCCCAGTTAGGTGCATCCCACCATGCGCCCTCAGCAAGGCGTATCCTTTTCAGCAGCTCAGTTATATGCATCCCAGTTATGTGCATCCCTTCAGCAGCCCAGTTATGTGCCGCTCTTTCAGCCAGGCACACCGCCGTCTAAATGCTTCGACTAATGAAGCATTTATTGAGCAGAACGAGGGTGGCAATCAACCCTCTAGTCGAGGAAGGGAAAAGAACCACAAGCCAACCTGTGGCCATGGGAGGCTTCGAAAGAGCCTCCAAAGGCCAAGGAAGACCGTGATCGAAACCGCGGCTAAAGGAGCAGCTTTCAACACAACCAGAATAGGCTACACCCATTTTGAAGGAAGAAAGAGCCACCAAAGCCGCAGCACCGCCATTCCGATCTACGGCTCTTCCCGCACAACGAAGACGAGGCTCGTGCATCCCTATCTTTGGATGCAATAGGCACCTTCCGTCTGCCTCAGAAGCCCTCGACTCCGGCTTTTGGATGTAACAGTCACCTTCAAGTGCATCGATGAAAATATTGCGTCGCATCTTCACCCTCGGAAGCATCTCATCAACAGAATGCATCCGAGTAAAAGAATTCATGTCGGAAGGACGTGAAAGAACGAGAAGCAAACTCTCTCCATGCCACTATTTATAGGCCGGGCAAATCAAACCCATGCGCCAAGTGGATGGCTCTCCGAATTCCGTGCAATGAATTTGCATTAAATGGATGAACCGGACGCTTCGAATTCAGCTAAGTCAAAACAGCTATTTAAAGCACTCAAAGATCGTAACAGTCGCACCATTAAAGACGTGTCACGAAGCAGATGCGTCGGCCAGACCGTGCATCACACAGACGCGCCCTTCAACATCAAGCACATCACACAGATGTGCCCTTCAGTACCAAGCACATCACAGGGATACTCCCCCCATGCGTCCCCATACGCCTAGTAGAATGCCAACCGACGCGCCCACTCAGCTGTCCATCGAATGTCACAAACATTAAATGCTGAACTGACAGAGTTGGCAGCACGCCTCCCGAAGTCTGAACAGTTCAGAAGACGAAGCGTCGCAAACGTCAACATCATTATTACATTCCTCTGACGGCTACTGCCACGTGGCCACTCAACCACTCGCATGCGCCTCTGCAGCCGTGTGCCCAAATCTGCATGTGCCTCGAAAGCCATGCGCCTCAGACTTTTCACTGATCCCTAAAGACAGAAAGAAAGTCACCATTAAAGCTTTGCATGCGCCTCAAAAGCCATGCGCCCCAGACTTCTCTCTGATCCCGAAAGACAGGAGTAAAGTCATTACTGAAGCCTCGCATGCGCCTCAAAAGCCATGCGTCCCGAATGGTTCGTGACTCCTAAAGGTTACGTGCCAAAGCCTCCTCATGCGCCAAATCTTAGGCGCATCCTACCAGATCATTCTCCACCAAATCAGAGATCTCCGAGCCATGGGTCGATGACACGTGTCCTTTGACTCGACTCACCCAAGATTTCAGCAACAGAAAGATCTTCTCCTCTGCTACGTGCCGGTCCACAACAGCAGTATGAAAAATTCAACCCCTCGATCAGGGCGCATCATTCATACACCTCCATCAGCAATCAACACGTAGCATCCTCGCGTACAGGCGCATCCTACATACGTGCATGAGCAGCCATCCTGCAAAGCTATAAATAGAGGGATCATTTCCTTCTTACGTACATATCTACCTACCCATACACGGACAGAACACACAACCACCAGAGAGGCAGATACAGACACTCAACGTCTTCCTTCTCTCAGCAAGCTCCAGCACCCAGAGCAATCCAGACCTTCAGAGAACCGATAACCGTCGTCAGATCGTCAACGGAGTCAACGCATTACCATCACTCCATCGGCACAAGGGACCCAGATAAATAAAAGTGTACTCCTAGGACTACATCTAAGTCCTATATTGTAACACTGTTCTGTTTGTATTGAAATTTGCAATCAAAGAATTTTAATGGCAAACACCTGTAACCACCACAATGGGCCAAAAAACATACCTGACCGTCGCCCTGTGCGTCCGTCGCACATCCAGCCACTGGCTTCTGCCACGTCACCTCGATGTCCTCGTGCGTCGACCTAGGTGCCACCGTCTTTCCGGCCACGAGCTTTCACGACTAGCCATGGCCGACCCTCCTTCCTCGAGCTCCGACCGCCCAAGGTACTGCGGCGTCGCATCCATCCTCAGATCCGGAGCGACGAGCCACACCGAGCCCGTCTTCATCGGCGCTGCAGCCTTGACCCACCCTACTGGCAACCGTCTCCACCTATTCCTTGAGTTTCTATCGGAGCCGACGAGCGCCGACATCAGATCTATGCCAGATCGACGTCGTTGGCCGCTCAAGCTGACACCTTGCCATCATCTTCTCGCAGTCAGGAGCAGACCTACCATCGCCTCCACGCGTTCGACCGGTCGTCGGGACCGCCACGGAGAGCCGAGTCGAGCCGCCTCGTCAGTCCCTGCCGTCGTCCTCCTTTTCTACGGACGTCGCTCGCCTGCAGCGGTCCGATCCCTGCCATGCCCCTAGTGCCAGTGCAGTCGGTCGACCGCCTCGCCGTGGCCGGTCCTGACGACGACTTCGGTCGGCTGATCCCACGGCAAGCGCCACCAAATGCGCCAGAGCTCCGACGAGACACCTCCATCCGCACTCCCCAGCCGAAAGGTGAGCTCCTTCTCCTTTGCTTCCTCCTCCTTCTTCCTCCAAATAATTTCTTTCCCTAGCTCTCTCTCTCTCTCTCTCTCTTGCGAGATTAGGAAAGCTGCAAACAGTGGTAACTATAGTATATATTAACATTGTTTATTTTACTGCTATTATTATTATTATTATTACCTTTAATAATTCTATTTTATTAAAATTCTAAATTTATTTTAAACATGAATATATTGGGTTTGGGCCATATAATGGAATTGTTGGATTTGTGGACTTGAATTTAAACTTGGATTTATAAATGGGTTTAAATATTGAATTTTTAAGGGCATTAGATTTAATTAAATTGGTTTTGGGCTTAGAAGCCCATGACGTAATTTTAACTGCAACAATTAATATTTTGATTTACGGATCGGGCTAAACGCCCATCAGATATATTAGAATATTTTGACCTTCAAATAATTGATAGGCTTTTTTATATATTATGCATTAATAATTTTTGTGAATAAATATTTTCTAAATAAAAACCTCTCTACCTAATTTCCTTCTAGATTAGTTACGACCGTGACTAATCAAATTTCTATTTCCTTGTGAATTTCTAAGTTTCAGCATATCAACCCAGCCAAATGGACTAAGCTGAACCCAACAAGATGGTTTGTTCCACCAGCTAAGGACACCAGGGGAGTACAGTTTATTGTCTGCATTTCGATATTGATCTTCACTATATTTCATTGATTGGCCACTGGTTATGTGATTTTTATATTCTATTATAAATTGTTGAGTCGGAAATAAGAATTACCAAGGATGTGTGATCCGACCGTAGACATTGTTTATTTTCATGCAGTATACCTCGTAGACATTGTTTATTTTCTGCAAGTAGACCTCGTAGACATTGTTTATTTTCTGCAAGTAGACCTCGTAGACATTGTTTATTTTCATGCAGTAGACCTCGTAGACATTGTTTATTTTCTGCAAGTAGACCTCGTAGACATTGTTTATTTTCTGCAAGTAGACCTCGTAGACATTGTTTAATTTCTGCAAGTACACCTCGTAGACATTGTTTATTTTTCGTGCAAGTAGACCTCGTAGACCTCGCGGTGTAGTGTCACAGACTGATCACATATCAAAGGTACTTCTAACAGTTGGGGAAAGTATTTGTGTCTATTTATTTGCTATTGGTTTTTCGTACTTTCTGTTTATTTTCAAAAACATGTAATTGATGTCTAACCTCTGTTGTATAGTCATTTTCATTATTGAAATTGCATTCAGTGAATTGTGCTCGTTCCATTCCTGACTGGAAACTAATACTTTTCTAGTTAGCCGTGGATTCACTTAGCATTGGGAGATACGAGTGTACTTACAAAAGAAGCCTAGAGATTAGCTAGATAGATGAGTGGTAGTCATTCCAATATTTGTACGAGTTTATATTTTTCTCCAAATGTAAAACTTATGAATATTGTAAATTAAATAAATTTGTGAATGAGCATTACTTGTGATTTTTGAGCATTGTGGCTATACAGCGTTCTACCACCGACAATGCGGCGTAGGCTGGCTTGGACACGCGCTTGCATCCATTTTAAAAAAAAAGGGTGCGGGTCGTGACATGAGGCGAGCTCTGAGTACCGTGAAGCGGTCCAATCAGAAGGCCGAGGCCCTGCACCCAAAATATTAAAGGCAGTAACAAGTTCTAATAATAAAATATAATAAAATATAATTTATAGAAAATGGGGCGTCTCAGACTTGGTCATGCAATCTCACGTTGCTGGCTTACTCCTCAACGTACAAGAAGTCCTGTAGCGTTTGCGTTTCGCCGAGGCTCATCCGACCGGTACGGTCGTCGCCTAAAAGGGGATACCGAAATCCAACTAGACCAACACTTAAAACCAATCGGAACTAATTTAATAAATTTTTTGCAAAGACCTGGATTTTAGAAATAGATTTTGATATACAAAAATTACTGAACTTTATAAAATACTATTTTGAAATACTTTGTTGAAAATTTGGGCAGCACCTCCTCTGTAACTAGGACAACCTAGCCACACTGGTGACACAGAACCTACACCAACAGCAACCCAAAATTAATTACAACATCCAACAAAATAACCAAACCAAAGGGAATAAGCCACAGAACCAAAAGAACAACTAAAACCTAAAGGAAACAAGCCACAGAATGCAAGAACAACCAAAACCCAAAACAAGCCACAGAACCAAGGTTAACCACCTAAAGGAAATCAATCCGCAGAATACAAGAATCCTAGCCGAACACGGCGCGTATCCCCTACGCAACCATTAACAAAAGTCGATTCCCGTAACGGGGTCGGGACCGCGTCATCACCGACTATCTACGGGAGGGACACAGGGACACAGGATTATACCTCGGGTGCTCGGCTATAGCTCTCAGATGTATAAAAGAAATCCTTGGCATCGCACGGGAGCGCGGACAGCGGCACGTGAATGCCGAAACAGCGGCGGGCCACGGGTCAGGGGATCGACGAGGCCGCAGAAAGCGCGGACAGGGATCGGATCGGGACAGCCCGGCCACGGGGCAGCTCACGAGCGTGCGGGGATAGAGGCCGCTGGAAGGCGACTGCGGCGGGACAACGAGCAGGGGGTTGCCGGGAGGCAAAACCGAGGCGGATCGGACGGCCGGAGCTAGGGCTCGGCTCCGGACAGGGGGAAGCGGGCGGAGGCACTGGCGTCGGGATCGAGGGGGTCTGGAACGGCGGGCGGAGGCGAGGCTCCGGTCGGGGCGGCTAGGGCACGGCGGCCGAGCGAAAGCGTCGGTCTGGGCGCACGGCGTGCGCGAGCTCGACGGAGCACGGGAAGAGCTCCGGTCGGGGTGGCCTCGGGGTTATGGTGATTGTGAGAGGGGAAGGTCTGGAGTGGCAGTGAGGGGAGAAGGAGAAGTGGGGGTGGGATTATAAAGAAGAAGAAGAAGAAGAAGTGGAGGGAGAGGAGAGATCAGAGGAGCCTTTGGGGGGTGGCCTGGTCGAGGGGAACCAGGTCGTAGGGTTAGGGATTTTAGTTTTTTTTTTCTTAACTATAAATATAATTATATATATCTAAGGCTAATAATCAATTAAAGGATTTAATGATGGATTCGGGACGGAAAACGAAGTTGGGTTCAGGCTCGGGGTCGGATCCCTGGCACGGGATCTGGACGGCGCAATCAAAGATCCGAATATATTTTAAAATAATATTTTCCCAAATACCGAATAATAATAATAATAATAATAATAATAATAATAATAATAATAATAATAATAATGCTAGCTAATAACTCTAAGACTATGATAGTGCAACAAAAATCTGATGTTCAAACCAAAAGTACAATAATTCCATTAATCCAATAATCAAGAATGCGGGTTTTACAATAATAGAATATAATTTACATTTATTCTAATATAAATTTGTTATAGATATGTTTTTATAATTTTGGATATATATTTAGATAACATCATGTAGTTAGTTTAAATACAATTTGAATATATAATATATTTGAACTTGAATTTATTATAGATATATTTATAGGATTATAGATATATGTTCAGGTAGTTACAAGGATTTTTTTATTTAGTTTTTATTTTATTTTTGTACGTGAGGGATATATATATATATATATATATATATATATATATATATATATATATATATATATATATATATATATACGGTTTAGATGGCTCAGTTTGAGCGGTTTCAAAAAGATTTGAAATGAAACCGCTCAAACTGAGCCATCTAAACCGTATATATATATATATATATATATATATATATATATATATATATATATATATATATATATATATATAGAGAGAGAGAGAGAGAGAGAGAGAGAAATAAGGGAGGTAAGGTGCCACCTTATGGGTGGTGGCTATATGTCACCCTCATGCTATCATCATGCACCGAAAAGTGGCACCGTGAGGTGGCACCTCACATCCCTTATTATATATATATATATATATATATATATATATATATATATATATATATATATATATATATATATATATATATATGTTGGTGCTTTTGCCTTTGGACTAGAAAAGATAGTCCCACATCGGCTACACCAAATGGTGAGTATCTCAATATAATGCATTGCTTGTGTTGAGGTGTGCATATGAGGTGTAGTGGGGCACAAGTTTGTGCCATGTGGTAGTATTTTCCTAGAAGGAAAAAGGATTAAATCCAACAAGGATGCAAGTTAATTTTTGTTGTGCGGACTCGGACTCGGACACGGACTCCAGGATGTCTCGTGCATGCACGGAAGTGTTCGGAGGGTAGGCGTGGACTGGCACACTTCTATGCTGATTGTGGGATGATCTAAAATATCAAACTCTATTTTTGAGTATTGGTATTTTAGTCCCATATCGGATAAGAGAAGAGGTGAAGTCTCAACTCCACTCTATAAATAGAGCCCCTTGGCCTCCTTTGAAAGAAGCACCAAGAAGAGAGTTAAGGGAGTCTGTAAAGTCCAGGAAGCCCGTTCAAGTCTCAAATATTGACTTACGAGCGTTCCAGAAGTTCTTCGTGAACTTGCTGGTTCCTGGGAGCAGATCGTGTTGGGGCGAATCTTGCTTTGAGCAACGATGATCTTAATCACCCCAGCAAGAACCTTTCCTCTTCTTCTTTCTTCTTTCTTCTCCATCATCTGAGTTGTAACTCAGTTCTGTCCGTCTGCAACTGCGATTGCAAGAAAGAACGTGAGATTTATTTTTCGGACTCAGTTCTGTCCGTCAGCAACTGCGATTGCGAGGAAGAACGTGAGATTTACTTTCTGATTATTGTTGCTTTTGTAATCAGATTTATATTATAGTGTTCCTCTTGGATCTCGAGAATAATCAGAAGGTGAACGTTTGTTGAACCTCTGATCTCGACATCGAGTCTACCATCTTTGATCAAGCCCCGGGACTAACAATCTCAAAGCAAGATCCTTGTAGATGGAAAACTCTCGTGCTTCTCTCATCGATACCAGCTTTAACAAGTTGGAGAAATTTGACGGAGAACATTTCCAAATTTGGAAGAGGAAGGCCACCCTTAATCTTCAACTCGTGGACGTGGACCATGTGTTGATTAAGGATGAACCGACGAATCCAGAAGGAGGAACTGTCGAAGCTATTGCTGCTGCACTCGTCAAGCAGAGCAAATGGAAGAGAGAAAACAGCATCTGTAAACTGCTGATTCTCAATTCTATGGAAGACTCTCTGGCAGAGTTATATTCCAAGAAGGTGAAGGCCAAAGAGATCTGGGATTCTTTGGATAAGCTATATGAAGATGATGAGAACAGGTCCAAAATCTTCATCGTCGAGAAGTACCACAAGTGGCTCTTCGAAGACGAGATGGCGATGCTATCTCAAGTAAAGAAATTCCTGAAGTTACGCCAAGAAGTTAGATGACGAGAAGGTGTCCCTCGTCGACAAGTTTGTCGTTGGAGGGATAGTCTCGAAACTTCCTGCTGGTTGGAGCAACTTCTATGCTAGAATACATCGAAAGAAGCTGGACATTAGCTTGGAAGATCTTCTACAAGAGATCCACGTTGTGGACGAAATGCGATCTCAACAGAAGATGGACTCTCTGTGCAAACAACTGGCTAAGGCCAACTTGGTACAGACAAGAGAGTTCAAGGAGAAGCAGGTGGCTTCTCATCACAAGAAGAAGGACTCCACTAATCTAAAAGTGAACGGTCCTTCGTTCAAGCAACAGAAGTCCAAGTCCCACATGACTTGCTTCAACTGTGACAAGAATGGCCACTACATGAGTGAATGCAAATCCAAGCACAAACCAAAATAGAAGGTATAACTAAACTTGGTTATTTTGATTACTTAACTTGGTTGCTATTATTACACAGGTTGAGTTATCTAGCGTGGTAGCTGACTAGTGGTCTGACACTAGTGCATCTGACCACGTGTGCTCTCAAAGGAGCTGTTCACCAAGGACGAGCCATGTTATGACGAAGGTCTCGATGGCGAACATATATCTAGCAGAAGTTCTGAAGATCGAGACAGTGGTTATTAACCACCGACAAAGACACCGGAATGCGTATTGCACGTACCGGAGATTTTTTGGCAATCTGATCTTAGAAAGTCTGTTATCTGATACATACTTGAAAGATGGACATTCATACTAGCCAGATGGTAATTTTTTGACGAGGAACATGCTTCGAAAAGATGTTCGGTGCTGAAGGAATGTTCGAACTTCTGCTGATGGCGATGAAGTTACTTCATTGAGTGGACTGAGAGTTGTTCTATGACAGAAGCAGACTCAAGCTGTCCTACCGGAACCTTATCTTCGGAATGTGGGGGTAAGAAGGTGGAGGAGTTTAAGGTCTGTGCAGATACAAGACTGTTGGGAAGCTGCTCAGACGATTGAACTAAAGTACTGATCATCTGGTGTTAGTACACTCAGATATCTGTGACTTTTATCAATTCTCCACAGAGGCCGATTCGAAGTGTTTCTCGAAGTGCACGTTCGTATGACTTCTCAAGTAGAAGGATGCAGCATTCGAGTAGTTCAGAGACTTCAGGAATGAAGCTGAATGTTAAACCGATCTACAACTACTCAGAAGTGATCGAGATGTAGAGTATAGGTCTTATGAATTCGCATCGTTCTGTAAAGAACATGGAATTATCAATGAGACTACTGCTCTGTATTCTCCTCAATCTAACGGGATAGCGGAGAGGAAGAACAGAACGTTGACAGAAATGATGAACTCAATGCTGCTAACTACGGGTCTTCCTAAATGCTAATGGGGAGAAGCTGCATTGACGACCACTTTTATTCTAAATAGAGTGCCGTATGCAACTTCGGACGTAACTCCTCATGAATACTGGTTCAAAGTCAGACCTAACTTGAATGTCATTCGAGTGTGGGGGTCTCTGGCTTATATGAAGCTCCCAGATCTGAAGATTCAGAAGCTGGGGACTAGGACTACGAAGATGATCTTCTTGGGGTATGCCGAGAAGAGTGATGCTCAGAGATTTCTTGATATTGAGTCAAATCATATCATCGAATCTCGTGAAGACAATTTGCAAGGCACAAGAATATTGTTCTTACGGATAAATCGGAGAACAATAAGAGTGCGCAAGAAACTGAAGTTTTCAATAAAGAAGTAGTCCAAGAAGATGTTGTTGTTGAAACAACGGTTGAACCAGAACTCGCTGAGCCGTCGTCGAAGCGAGCGAGGAGGCCGAAGAACTTCGAAGATGACTTCATCACCTATCATGTGGAAGCAGATCCGCTTACCTATGATGAGGCGATGAAGACGAGAGATGATATTTTCTGGAAGGAGACGATTGACAATGAAATTGATTCCATCACCTCAAAATAACAATTGGGTGTTGGTTGATCTTCCTGAAGGTGCAAAATCCATCAGATGCAAATGGATCTTCAAGAAGAAGATGAAAGCAGATGGAACTATTGACAAGTTCAAGGCCAGGTTGGTGGCCAAGGGGTTTTCTCAGAAGCAGGAGATCGACTACTTTGACACGTATGCTTCAGTAACCTGGATAACCACCATCAGAATGTTGATTGCTCTCACAGCGATATATAAGATGGTGATACATCAGATGGATGTGAAAATGGCATTCCTGAATGGCGAGCTGACCGAAGAGATCTACATACAACAACCAGAAGGGTTTGTCATCAAAGGTCTTGAAGACAAAGTTTGCAAGTTGGTGAAATCTCTGTACGGTTTAAAGCAAGCTCCCAAAATGTGGCATGAGAAGTTTGACAAAGTCATATGGTCAAATGGCTACAGGGTCAGTGAAACAGACAAGTGTGTCTATACGAAGTTTGCTGACGAAAGAGGAGTCATCGTTTGTCTATACGTGGACGACATGCTAATCCTAGGTACGGATATAAGCTGTGTCACGGAGACAAAGAAGTTCCTCTCGACGAAGTTCAGTATGAAGGACTTGGGGAATACTGATGTTATCTTGGGACTCAAGATCATCCGGACAGACACTGGACTAGCGCTGTCACAGTCTCATTATGTTGAGAAGATGATCACTCGTTACGGGTATCAGGATCTTCCAGGGATCGATACGTCGTACAAGTGTGATCTGAAACTGAAGCCTAATTCAAGAAAAAGCGTCAGGCAGCTGGAGTATGCAAGCGTAATCGGGAGTTTGATATATGCTACTACTGCCACAAGGCCTGACATAGCTTTCGCTGTAGGAATGCTGAGTCGTTTCATGAGTAATCCAGGCATTGAGTACTGGAAAGCTGTGAAACGGGTTATGAGATATCTCAAGAAGACTCAGACATATGCACTGTACTACAGCGAAGATCCGTCGGTAGTGGAAGGCTTCAGTGATGCCAGTTGGTGCTCAGAATTAGAGAGCGAGAGGTCCACAGGTAGATTCATATTCACAACGGGTGGAGCTGCTATATCGTGGAAGTCGAAGAAGCAGACTATGCTCTCGTGATCATCTATAGAATCTGAGTTCTTTATACTTGATACCGCAGTAGATGAAGCAGAGTGGCTTCGGAAGCTCATGTATAATCTTCCAGTGGTTGGGACGTAGATACCGACAATTTTGATATACTGCGACAACCAGACGACTGCAGCGGTGGCATCGAATGATCTCTTCAACGGAAAGAAGAGAACTGTGCGGTTGAAGCATAGGGCAATGAACGATCTCATCAAGAGAGGTGTCATTACAGTAATTGATGTTCGGAGTCAGGAGAACCTGACGAATCCGTTCACCAAGGGCCTCAAGCGCCAGCTGGTCGATGACACAGCTTGTAAAATGGGCTTGAAGGCATTCTGATATTGTGTTATTACATTCCTACCATAAAGTTTTATGCTATTAGTTCAAAGAAAAATCTACTAGGCATCTAGCTTTTGGTTCAAGGGAGGACTATTAACCAGAAGAATATCAGAAACGGTGGGTACTTGTCCTATGTGACATGGAGAGGTTACGGACCTACAACCACTGTTGTCTACTGTTGTTTTCTGCGGAAAACGGATCCTGTGGAAATGTTGGCTTAAATGCCTTAATGAGTTCTCAGGCAGAGTGAATACCTGGAGTGCTTTACAGGAAGCACGGTAGCGCAGCACTACAAGGAGTGTAACTCCATGCTACAGTGGGGTGACTCCACCACGAGGTTCCCAGGTAGGGGTAATGCCTCGGCTTTACAAGCCAAGTCACAGCGGAGTAGCACCGCAAATAGGCTGGTAGCCTAATGCTGTATGATAATCGTAATAAAGAGAGGTAGACAGCACTACAAAGAGGACGATATCCTCATGTTACAGTGGCATGACACCACGAAGAGGTACCAGGTAGGGTAAAGCCTCGGCTTTGCGAGCCATGTCATAGCGGCGTAACACCGCACGTAAGCGCAAGGCTTCATGCTGGGTAGTTTGGCACTACAAAGAGGCCTGTGACCTCATGCTACAGTAGTATGACACTACGATGAGGTACCCAGGTGGGGTAAAGCCTCGACTTTAAGCCATGTCATAGCGGCGTAGCACCGCAAAGAAGCGCAATGCTTCATGCCATGACTCTTTATAAAGAACTCACCTATAGTGTATGGACAGAGATATCAGGCCATCTCTTGAGGGTAAACTTGTAGACGCCCAAAAATTATATACTGAAACCAGGCTGGCACAAGGCCTTCAATGTGCAGCCAGAAGCACAGTTGATGTCATTATGTGAGTAGGAAGAATTGCAGTTATGATGCAGAATTCAAGGCTTAGTCCATTCTTGTATCATGCTTTTATTTAACCTATGCGGAAAGATTCAAGTCATAGCGACATCTCTCCTAATGCACGATGGGTAGTCACTGTGGGGAACGCTCAACCCATATATTGAGATATGTGGGGGATTGTTGGTGCTTTTGCCTTTGGACTAGAAAAGATAGTCCCACATCGGCTACACCAAATGGTGAGTATCTCAATATAATGCATTGCTTGTGTTGAGGTGTGCATATGAGGTGTAGTGGGGCACAAGTTTGTGCCATGTGGGAGTATTTTCCTAGAAGAAAAAATGATTAAATCCAACAAGGATGCAAGTTAATTTTTGTTGTGCGGACTCGGACTCGGACACGGACTCCAGGATGTCTCGTGCATGCACGGGAGTGTTCGGGGGGTAGGCGTGGACTGGCACACTTCTATGCTGATTGTGGGATGATCTAAAATATCAAACTCTATTTTTGAGTATTGGTATTTTAGTCCCACATCGGATAGGAGAAGAGGTGAAGTCTCAACTCCACTCTATAAATAGAGCCCATTGGCCTCCTTTGAAAGAAGCACCAAGAAGAGAGTTAAGGGAGTCTGTAAAGTCCAGGAAGCCCGTTCAAGTCTCAAATATTGACTTACGAGCATTCCAGAAGTTCTTCGTGAACTTGCTGGTTCCTGGGAGCAGATCGTGTTGGGGCGAATCTTGCTTTGAGCAACGGTGATCTTAATCACCCCAGCAAGAACCTTTCCTCTTCTTCTTTCTTCTTTCTTCTCCATCATCTGAGTTGTAACTCAGTTCTGTCCATCTGCAACTGCGATTGTAAGGAAGAACGTGAGATTTATTTTTCGGACTCAGTTCTGTCCGTCAGCAACTGCGATTGCGAGGAAGAACGTGAGATTTACTTTCTGATTATTGTTGCTTTTGTAATCAGATTTATATTATAGTGTTCCTCTTGGATCTCGAGAATAATCAGAAGGTGAACGTTTGTTGAACCTCTGATCTCGACATCGAGTCTACCATCTTTGATCAAGCCCCGGGACTAACAATATATATATATTGAAAGAAGATAAATGTGGCGAACGCTCCCACCGGGAATCGATCTCCTGACCACTCGGGCCGCATGCATCTCCCTTAACCACTAGTCTAGAGGTCATTTGCAATATATATATATATATATATATATATATATATATATATATATATATATATATATATATATATATATAAAGCCATTCGAGATAGGCTTCTCACTAAAGAACGGTTGGTTAGGTTTGGAGTCCAGCTGCCAAACAACATGTGCGTCCTATGTGAGAAGGAGATCGAGACGAGAGATCATCTATTCTTTAGATGTCAAACAACAGGTCTCATATGGCAGCAAATTCAGTATACAATGGGTGGGAGTCATAGTCACAGAGGTGGGCTCCTTGAAGTGTTTGATGAGGTGCGGGCGCTCAAAGCAAATGGGGAGAAGAGTTTGAGAAAGGAAGAATCAAGTTGCTGTCCGCAGTATGGCACGTTTGGCGCGAAAGAAACAGAAGGATATTTGAAGGACAATCTACTTCCGTCACGGGTATCATTAATAACATACGCTGTGACATTAGCTTCATGGGGTTTAACCTCTGAGACCTGGTGGTTTGGGCCACAACAGTTTTGTAATCTGTAATTGTTTCTATCTATAAGAATTACCCTTGCTTCAAAAAAAAAAAAAAAAATATATATATATATATATATATATATATATATATATATATATATATAATATATATATATATATATATATATATATATATATATATATATATATATATATATATATATATATATATATATATATAAAAGAAAAAATATATATATATATAATTATTATTATTATTTATTTTTTATTTTTTTTTGTTTTCCATGTATTTGTAAATTTTATGGTTGTGTGTATTCCTCAAATAAAATTATTATACCTTGTGGAGCTTTGGAAAGGAGAAAATTTTCAGAAAGTCACTCTCCAAAACTCTGGTTGGACGAGAAAGAGTCAATATTTTTATTATATTTATGTAGATAGGACTCAATCAGCATCTTCGTATATTTGTAATAATTAATATTCGTATAAGACATACACTAAAACCCTCTCTCTTTGTTATAATTAAATTGTGAATGTGCAAAAATCCTAAAGTAACTCGTGAGCTACATTTTTTTAAAAACACATCAATGACAAGCCGTTGTATCACATGCATCTTACCTCTTAATTTTTTTGCTAAATTACAACTTTATCCTCAACTATTCAAAATTTTAATTTTATACCATAAACTTTGATATGTATCAACTTGATACCCTAAAAAAGGACGAAACTACCTCCCGTCCCCTCCCTCTCCCTCACCCGGCTGCACCACCTCCGGCCCTGCAACCCGTCCCCACTCCCGCAACACCCCTGGCTGCACCCCACCTCCCTCCCGCCCCCCGTGACGCGCCCTCCAACCCCCCCTCTCTCTCTCTCTCTCTTCGTCCGCAGTCCCCTTCCCTCAGCTACCCCCCCCCCCCCCGCTTCTCTGCCTGCGGCAACACGAGACCGATAGATGGGGGGGAGGGTGGCGGGTTGGGGATGTGGAGGTGGTGCAGCCGCAGGGGGTCCTGGGGGTCCAGGGGTGGTGTAGCTGGATATGGGTGGTGAGTTGGAGAGAGAGGGGAGGAAAGGCAGGAGTAGTTTCGTTAATTTTTTAAAATATCAAGTTGATACATATCAAAGTTTAAGGTATTGAGTTAAACAATTTGAATAGATAAGAGTTCAAGATATAATTTAGCCTAATTTTTGCAAGGGCCTAAAAGAAAATCAATAATCTAAATAGAAAATTTTGTGCACGTGTCGTAACATATTACAAGTTCTTATTGTGAGTTCCTATTTGAGTTTTTGTAGTCTGAACTGGAGGACGTGGTAACACCAATTCTCTCAAAAGTCATATCTTGACTAGGTGTGTTGGGACTTGTGACACATTTATGTAACCTTACTAACAATTTTCTTCCATAATCATGGTGATTAATTATGCTCACGTCAAAATAACCATGATAAATTAAAATGCATGTAAAATATGATACAAAGTATTGTCCTAGAAAATCAAGACAATAACCCAATACAAAGTATTTGTCCCAGAAAACTAAGACAATAACCCAATATTTGATCACTTTTTTTAAGTCAATATTTTCTACCAATTGGTTGCAAAATTTCGTTGCACAAAACGTGCCACCAAATAATTGAATTATGTTCAATCTTTCGCCAAAATTGTGAACTCTTCTGTAACATCCATTCCTTTCATCTTCTTCATGTCCTAGATCTCATTAGCTTTAAAAAATATATAGAGAAAACCTATCGCTTTCGTCGACGGAGTCTCTACGTTAGGTACTATTTAGTTTTGACAAATGGCCGGCTTCACAAAAAAAAAAAAAAAAAAAAAAAAAAATATATATATATATATATATATATATATATATATATATATATATATATATATATATATATATTTGAAGGAAAGGGTAATTTTATTGATAGGAAAAATTGTACAATCTTACAACTATCTCGAGACCTGGTCTCTCAACCACCAATCAACTCTTATCCTGACAGGATTTTTACATCTTGTAGGATGTTAGCAGTAACACTAGCTATAGAATAGTATTCTGCCTCAAAAATTCTCCGGTTCCTCTCTCGCCAAACATGCCAAACTGCAGACAAAAGTCGAATACGGGCTTTGTTATATATCTCCAGTCCCTGAGACTTGACCTGGCTAATTCCTTCGACTATATCAAGTAACCCCCTTCCTTGCTCGTGGCTGATACCAATCTCCTCACACAATTTCTTCCAAATGCAGTAAGAGAAATCACATTGGAAGAAGATATGTTCACACGTCTCATTCACCTGGCAACATAAGGCGCAATCCGTACTTCCTACCTGGACTCCGAAACGAGCCAGTCTATCTCGTGTGAGCAGCCGGTTCTTAATTGCTTTGAACAGACAAAGCTTCATCTTCATTGCAGCACCTTTGAACCAAACAATGTCTGCCCATGATACTACTTCTGCGTGTTGGCGCAATTGATCATACATCCACTTGGCGTTAAACTTGGTCTCTCTGGTACTCTCCCATGTCCAGTAATCCGCTGTCGCTGACATGTCTCTCGGGACCTGGTCAATCTCCTCGGCGAACCAGCGCCCAACAGAGGCGCTCGTGAGATCCCAAACACCATCCTTCAGAAGCCCGTCCACTGTATCCATTCCTCCTATTAGTTCAAAAGTGGGCCAGCCGAGACGGTCTACCAAGCTGGCGTGCCCGATCCATGGATCAAGCCACACGCTTGTAGTTGCGCCGTCGTAGATGACCCGACATATTTTCTCCTTTAAACTTGGTCTCAGCCGAAGAATTTGTTTAAAAGTAACTGAATAATTATTATCAATATTGTGCACCCAGAAATTATTACCTCGTAAGTATCGATTGCGAATCCACTTCGCCCACATAGTATTTCCTTCCAAGAATTTCCAAGCCAGTCTCATCATCGCTACCTCACGTAGAACACGTAGAGATGGCATACCAACACCTCCTTCTTCTTTGGTTTTGCAGAGATCGGCCCATGCAATCTGGTGAACTCCTCCGTGCCATACAAACTTGGCACACATTGTTTAAATTGTTTTAATGGTCTTATCCGGAATATAAATGGCTTGTAGCCAGTAATTGATGATTGCCACAATCACAGATCGGATAAGTTCTAGCCTACCCCCGAATGATAAAAGCTGAGCTTGCCATCCTTCCAACCTTCCTTGGACGTACTGTACTAAACCCTGGCAGTCGGCGTCTCTGGCGTAAGTAATGGATAATAGGATCCCAAGGTACCTGACTGGTAACTGACCGATCTCGATCTGAAGACGTTGGGCCAGCACCTCCTTCCCCGGACACGTCTTGTTAAAGAATATATTGCTTTTATTCTTGTTCAACTGCAATCCTGAAAACCGGCCAAACTCCTCAATAGTATAATTCAGCGCCTCTATCGATCTCTCCGAGGGCTCAATAAATACCAATAAGTCATCCGCATAAATGAGATGTGAGATTACCGGATGTATACGTCTATATAGAGGAGTTATCTGCCCTCGAAGCACGGCAATATCCAACAAACATGTTAGGTATTCCATGACAATGGTAAATAAGTACGGAGACAGGGGGTCCCCCTGTCGGAGACCCCTATTGCTTTCAAAAAACCCATGGGGTTGTCCGTGAATCATAATCGAGAACGTCGGCGACGTAATACATTCTCTGATCCTTTCCACCCACCAGTCCGCAAATCCCATGCTTCTAAGGACCGTGCAAACGAAGTCCCTATTAACTGTATCATAAGCTTTACGGAGATCTAATTTTATGCACCCCTTCCTTCCTCCTGGCTTGTTAAATTCCCGAACCATCTCGTGCGCAAGCAAGCAGTTGTCCGTAATGGATCGCCCCTTGATGAAAGCAGCTTGGTTCTCTGAAATCAGTTCTTGAAGAATCTCCTGCATCCTATCGCACATAACCGAAGTAATAATTTTATAGAGGAAGTTGCAGCACGAGATCAGACGGAAGTCTCCCATCTTCGAGGCTCCTTCCATCTTCGGAATGAGAGTCAGGAACGTGTGATTGAGTTCCTTCAGAAGGCGCCCATTTTCGAAGAAATCATGAACCACATCTAGCACCTGGAATTTAATATGACTCCAATGGAGTTTATAAAATGCTGCGTTAAAGCCGTCTGGACCCGGGGCTTTATTAGGATAGCCCTCATGACAACCCGCTCCACTTCATCCATACTGATAAGACGGCGCAGCTGCTCGTTGCCATATTCGGTGACAATTTTCTTGCAAATGATCTCCGAGAATACTTCCATATAAGAACTTTGATAATACAGGCCTTTGTAATAATCGATGGCCTCCTCAGCAATATTCTTCTCCCCTGTAATTTCCTTCCCCTGTGCGTCCATGAGAGTATCTATACTGTTCCTGTGTTGGCGTGCTCGGATGGTGGCGTGGAAGAACTTCGACCAACGATCTCCCTCCTTTAGCCAGTTGTACTTCGCCCGTTGTTGGAGCTTCACTTCATCCTGAAAACGTCGTCGGCGAATCTCCTCTTGCACGCGGATCTCACGGGCCGCGAGATCAGCGCCTGTAGGGTTGGATTGCAGCGAGTTTTGCAACTTCGCAAGTTCCTGCTCCAGAATCTCAATCTCGGCCACCGGTTTTGTTTTATTCCATGCCTTCAGTGCACATTTGATTAGTTTAAGCTTATGCACGAGTTGGAATTGAATGTTACCTGACACCTCTTTGGATAGAGCTTCATTGACCATACTATGGTACCCTTCTTCTAGTGGCCAGGAATTGCAGAATCTGAAAGGACGACGACGACGAGGCTGGATAGCAACCATGCGAATCAATAACGGGGTGTGGTCGCTCGTACCTCTTTGAAGACCTTCGGAACGGCTAAACGGGAAAGTCTCCATCCACTTGGAGTTGCAAATGGTCCTGTCGAGTTGACAGGAAATCCGGTTGGACACCGAACAGTTGTCCCAAGACCATAGATGCCCAGCTTTAGTTAAAGTAATTAATCCCGATCTGAGCAAACAGTCTTGGAGATCGGCCAGGATGGCAGTTGGCACTACTCGGCCCCCCCTCTTCTCGTTCTCCGATAGTATAGCATTAAAATTGCCGCTAAGGATCAGGGGAAGCTGATCAGCCACCTTAGCTGCCACTTTAATGATCTCCTCCCAAAGCTGATAACTCCTCCTTCTATCATTATGTCCGTAGACTGCACCTACCATACATCGAAAACTACCTTTGTTACTCATCTCGATAACAATAAGTTGTTCGGATAGAAACTCTATCTGACCCGACCAATTACGGGTATCCCACATGACCCAAATACGAGCCATCTCGCATAGCTGAAGATTGTGAACTGCTTCCCAATGATTGGGAACTCTCCTTGATAGCTTCTTCACCGATTTAATTTTGCTCTCAAGAATAGACACAATGCTGCACTTATTCCGCCTTACCACATCCAATATCTCTCGCCACTTCCCAATGGAGTTCGCCCCGCGAACATTCCATGTGATGGCTGTCATTTAAGAATCGTACTGGGTGTCCGATTTTCTCATCTCACTCCCCCTTGGACACGTCGGGGGGTCAGATTGTGCGTTCTCTTGGTTCCCGTTACCCGGGTTGCCTGCACCATATTCCCGTATCATAGTAGTCCACTTAGGATTGACTAATGCTAGCGTCTTCCCCTGACTTCCAGGCCGGGTGTCGCCCTCCTGTACTCTTTCCGCGTCTTCGTGCTCTTCTACTCTTCTCCTGGCTCTGCTGCTAGGATCCTCATGATCTTCTCTCCGGTTTACTTGGGTGCTTTGGTTACCCCCTTCGATGAAGCTGTGATAATCTGTTCGAGGTATGACAGCGACTAAAGCGCGCTCAGAGCTTGGCCCCATCGAACGCTCGGGTTTCGGCCCCTGTCTTTTCCCAAGTATCGACCGGTTGTTGGCACCCCTGTTTTCGTCCACTCCATCCGCGTTGATCGCCTGGTCCATGGGGCTATCCTCCTCCGTTTCCTTGTTCTGAATTTCTTCCTCATGACTGGTGTCTACCGACATGTTAGTTTCCTCCTCTTCCTGTGGGTTATCTGTGCTTTTCTGATTCCCTCCGCTCTCGTAAGGCAGTTGGCTTTCATGTGTCCAAAACATCTACAGTTGGCACACGCCGGAGGAACCCATTCGTACTCTACTTTCTGTGTCAACCACTCCCCGTTAGGGAGTACCAGATCTATTTTCCTAGGAAGTGTATCTATTGCCGTGATTTCCACAAAAATCTGCGCATAAGAGAGACGTTGCCTTCTCGCCGTGAGATTATCAGTACGAATAGGTTTGCCAACCATACTGGCCATCTTCATTATTGATGGATTACTCCATAACTGGGGGGATAGCCAGGGTAACCGTATCCAGATCGGAACCGTTGTAAGACGATCTTTCTCGAAGTTGGATTCCGGGAACCACCGTTTCAGAACCACCAGACGGCCATCAAACGTCCAAGGTCCCCCCTCCAAGATCCGTTCCAAATCCTCCGCGTAAGCAAACTTGATGAAGTAGAACCCGTTTTCCCTCGAGAAAATTTCTATCTCACCTTTAGGGCGCCAGACCCTATGCGCATACGCTCTCAACTGGCCATAGAAGGGCTGATTCCCCATTACGTACACAATCAGCGTATTCCTCCAGTATTCCGTAGTTTCCTGTATATCTTCTTTTGTTATCTCTGCAACTCTCGCCCCATTGATAATACTGGGCTCTACGTACTGTAAATCTACTTCCTCCTGCACTGGTGCCGGGCGACAGATTTCTACCCAGGAAACCGGTTTGGAGTTTGGGGAACGTCTTTCATCCGTCCCGTGGTTAGGTGCCGATGGTTCCTTCCCCTTATTTCTTTCGTTGTTGCTTTTACTTTGTTCAACTCCTCGTGGAAACCCTAATCCCTCATCTCTGGAACGATTGGTCGTGGGGCGAGACCCTTGTCGTTGCTGGTTCGACGCTTTTGGGACGCTCCTCCCTCCGGGGCCATTGCGGTCGGCCCCCCGGAAGTTGGCCGGCCGCCTGCCTCCCCCATCTTTGATCCGAGGGTTTAGGTTTGCGTCGACGTTCCACCGTCGTCCATCCCCCGGCTGCATCCCTGAGCGCGTCATCTTCTTCCTCGTTGAGTCCATCCTCACGATTGGTTCCGCCTCCTCTCCCGATGGCAGCGCCGGGATCGCCTTCGCTTCCAGGGAGCCCTAGCGCCGACCTCATGAGAAAGAGATTTATATATATATATATATATATATATATATATATATATATATATATATATATATATATATATATATATATATATTATATATATATATAAGGTAATTGTGGTGAACGCTCCCACCATGAATCAATTTCTTGGCCACTCGGACCGCATGCATCTCTCTTGACCACTAGGTTAGAGGTCATTTGCAAAATATATATATATATATATATATATATATATATATATATATATATATATATATATATATATATATATATATATATATATGTATGTCCCGAGGCTGTAGCTTGTTGGGAACGGCGATGCACCCCCGCGTGGAGGACTCGTGTTCGAGTCTCCTTCGGAGCACGCTCCCAAGCTCCGTTAAGAAGTGGACCCAAATATATATATATATATATATATATATATATATATATATATATATATATATATATATATATATATATATATATATATATATATATATATATATATATATATATATATAGAGAGAGAGAGAGAGAGGAGAGAGAGAGAGAGAGAGAGAGCAAATGACCTCTAGCCTAGTGGTTAAGAGAGATGCATGCGGCCCAAGTGGTCAGGAGTTCGAATTCCAATAGGAGCGATTCCAGAAATAATTTACCTGGTTCCAATATATATATATATATATATATATATATATATATATATATATATATATATATAGGGAGCGGATCAAAAGCCCCCCTTAGAAAACCCCCTAAAAACCTCCCTCACTCTTTAATGTTAATATTAATGTTAATATTAATGTTAATGTTAATATTAATGTTAATGTTAATGTTAAGTTTAATGTTAATAAAGCCCCCCTTAGAAAACCCCCTAAAAACCCTCCTCACTCTAATTCGTAATATTAATGTTAATATTAATGTTAATATTAATATTAATGTTAATATTTGTCACGACCCGCATCCGCTTTTTGGACGCGAGCACGTGAGCAAGCCAGCTACGTATCGAACGGACTCCAGCCCGACTCGAATACGTAAACGCTGTCAAGGCTATAGTATACTGCCAAATCATGGCAAACAAATCTATATCTCAATCCACAATAAGAATATGAAACATGAATGAATACTATGGGTCGTGGTCTGCAGCCCACTAGCATAAATGTCCGATAAGACTCTAAAGGAAATAACAAGAGTCTAAAACTGAATCAAGAAACATGATATCTCATGATAAGAAATGTAAAGCACGAGCGGATAATAAACACGATAACGATACCTGAATCCCGCAAGAACCGCAAATCCTCCGCCATCCAGAACTACTAGCTAACTCCATGCAATCGCTAAACCTGAGGAGATCATCAGGTCCTCAGAGGACATAGCAAGATACATAATATACATTCCTATCTAACAGTTTTATCATGCGTAAGAAAATAAATAAGAAAAATAGATCAAGACAAAAGACTACGAACACGAACACGAATACGAATACGAATACGAATACGAATACACCAACACGAACATGAACACGAACACTAGAACAACCACGCGTAAATGAACTGCCGGATGAACGATAATCACGAGATCAATGGAAGAACCCAAACCCTTATCCCGAGTGTGGACTCACGGGTTTGAACTAAACACTAACCCTCGTCCCGAGTGTGGACTCTCTGGTTAGTACTAACCCTTGTCCCGAGTGTGGACTATCTGGTTAGTTCACGGCAAGGCACCCTCGTCCCGAGTGTGGACTCTCTGGTACAAGTATAACATCCTCGTCCCGAGTGTGGACTCTCTGATGTAAACACCCTCATCCCGAGTGTGGACTCTCTGGTGCAAGTCAAGTCAAGTCAAGTCAACACCCTCGTCCCGTGTGTGGACTCTCTGATGCAAATAATCGACATCCTAGTCCCGAGTGTGGACTCACGGATGTAAACAGATCAAGAAAAACACACTCGTCCCGAGTGTGGACTCTCTGGTGCCAAGAAAACAATATCAAGATTTAGCAGTTCAATTACACGTACTCGTTCTATGACATGACTCAAGCAAGGCACTGACGAGAAACTCCAAGTGTGAACCACAAGACCAAACATGAACACGGCTATATGCAATGAGGACAACTCAAAATAATATAATACGGAAAGCACATGTCCATAAACAGTCAAGACTGAAAAATAAATATAATACATGTAAATAAAACTGTAGAAGAAGGCAAGGTATACTTGCCTGGAGTTTGCACGAAGAACCATCAAAAAACTGTCAACTAGTAAGCCAATAAGTCCAAATCTCACAACTGTCTCCGAAAATTGAAACAGACATTGCCAACATTCTCAAAATAGTCAAATTAGCTAGGATTGCCTGTCCTTAAGTCCAATTCTGGATACAGGGGCAAAACGATAATTTCGGGCAAAAACGATATCCGCCGTTGGACCCGCTTTACACCAAAAAGCATGCCAGGGTCAAAGGTCTCTAAAGTCGTCAAACTATATGTTTACGGATCTGGTTTTTTGATACGAACCCAACCGTATGTCCAGTTTTAGATTTCGGTGGACCGTGCACAAAATCGTCCGTTGAGTGGGACCGTGGGGCCCGCAAAACGACGTACGATTCAACTGTCTCAGAATTGGACCAAACTTGGCATACAAAACCAGAAAAACGATACGGTCCTGTCGGTGCAAGTTTCGTCTCGATCTGACGAGCGTGCACAAAGTAATTAGAGAATTTGTACATAGGCCGATACGGTAAATTTCGACGGATACGTATAAAATTCGTCGCGCACACGCGACCAATTTGAATTCCGTCAAAGCCCACACGACCACGAAGCCGTTACGCACCTTTCGATGCTTTCGGTTCGCGACCACGACGCCCGATTTGACGGGACGCACGTAGTATCGAAGATTTTTTCCTAATTTTTAATATTTTAAAACAGATTTTTTGAAATCTTTGGGGACTGTTCATTCGGCACACATTGCACGAATACAGAAACAAAAAGAAGGGTTCCCATCTCCTATATATTGTCTATAAGTGTCTTCAAATGGAATTTCGAAATCGTGCATGGATTGGGAGAAAACTGTCCGCGAACTAGAGTAGTCGGACTGGTTTAGGTGTCCTGTTTCGACAGGTTTTTTGATGATTTCAACCCAATTTCTCTCGAGTTTTGTGTCACTAAAATTTAAACTATTTAACAGGAATTTATGAGGGTTATATCCAGATCGTACCAGAGCAATTGGTTCGGGAATTCGACGAACGATGGTGGAGAAAATGCAACCCAAAGTTGCACCTTTTGTCCATTGCTGCTGTCACTTGGCCTGTGTTCCAATGGCTGTGCGCGCGTGCGGCCGCTTTGTCGCCGGTCGGCGGCCACCGCGACGACGCGCGCGGGTGTCAGGGTCGGGGAGGCACTGTTAGGTGGAGGCGCGGGGTCGAAAAGTTAGGGTTTCTAGGTTTTCTTTGTCCGCTCTATATATATGACTGTATATATACGCGCAAAGCTTCTCGGTTTGGGCTGTCACACGCAGGGGTCGGTTGTGGGCTTCCTGAGCTCGGTTGGGGTTTGCCCGGCTGGGAATAGGGTTCGACCTGGGGAAGTAAGTAGGCTGTGGGCTGTTGAGAGTAGTTCAGTAGGTGGTTGCTTGCTGGAGGAAATATGCAATCGAAACCAGTTCTTTGGAAATCATGAATCTTGACCATCCAACATACCATCATCAAGCATAGATGAGAATACTTCTGCTAGCCTTTTTCATTATGATTAATCAACTTCATAAGTTTGACCAAGTTGTATAGATTAGACAAACTTATCAGCTACTGTCAATTTAGCTACTAAAATAATGGCAATATAGGAACACGAGAGCATAACATGGAGAGCATAAGATAGTCAGCAGAGATTGATCAATTAAGGAAAAAGAAGAACATGGCCATTGGCCATTGAATTTGAAACTTTAAAAGAGAAATTTGGGCTTTACAGCGAGCTCAAGGACCAAAGATATGGAGCATCGTAGATTCTGAGAACTAGTACATCATATAGCTATAAGCTATATAACTCTGCAAAGCCAAACAAAAACTGATACAATCTATTATGGCTTCCAGTGGTACAAATACTTACAGATGACTTGGCATTCAGTAATGTATAATGGCATAACTTGTCAAACCTAATATCAAATACACATACACACATACGTAATATATATATTTATATATACATACAAACATTTATATATCTTATATAACTATATATCTTCTTAAATATAATATGCAAGTATATATAAAATTAGTATATATAAAGGTGAAAATGAATTATAAATGGGTACACATAAAAATGCGTCAGTATAATAATATGAAAGTATTTATCCAATTTCTAAAAATAGAATATCGATTCAGTAACAAGAAAATATATTTATCTAATCACCACAAAATAATATAATAATAATAAAATACCAATTTTTGTACAAATATTCAAATAATTAAAAATGTACATCAAATCCCAAAATAAGTTAGGAACTATTTGTACACACATAGAATATGCCTACATGGTCGTATTGGGTCTCACTACATGCCTATATGGGCTTGGTTTTGGTTCGGCCCAGTTCGGACTAACTTGGTTCAATCGGGTTCCTGCAAAAATTAATAATTCTAATAATAATTAATTAAACTTATCTATAATGGTCAGGCTATAACTTGGCCTGGTTTTCCTAGTTAGGGCACTCCTATGGCTCGGCATTCCCCTACCATGGCTAAACACTAGTCAAAGCACGCCTCTGCACTAGCCGTGCCATGATTCCTAGTCGTCTGGTACTTCAAAACTCAAGCATGGCTAATGTCGTCTACCGTAATAAGTAACTAAACAATTATCTATAAAAATTCTAAAAATTACCATTTAAACAAATAAAAAAATATTTTCAAAAATTTCGGAAAGGGAGGCTACAATATTAATGTTAATGTTAATATTTTTTTTTTACATTTTTTATATTATTTTTAATGTTAATGTTAATGTTAATGTTAATATTAAATTTAATGTTAAGTTTAATATTAATTTTAGAATTTAATGTTAATATTAACATAATATTAATATTAACATTAATATTAACATTAAATTACGGATTAGAGTGAGGGAGGTTTTTAGGGGGTTTTCTAAAGGGGGCTTTTGATCCGCTCCGGAGTTTCGTTTTCGGAGTCCTGTCGAAGCCTCGCGATTTTTGGGCGTTGGATCGCGCGGCTGTCACCCTCATTTCCCGTATTTTTCGTATTTCGTATTTATACTCGTATCTGGATTTTGGCATGTATTTTTTTTTTCTCAACTTGTGGAATTTCGGTATTTCTCGTATTTTGGGTTTTGTCATGGCTCGGTTTTAATTGGTTTGGGTTGGTTTGGTTTGGGTTAATGTGTATTGGAACACCTTAGCCTATGCTCCACCCTCAACACACCACATCCCATCCTCTTTAAAAACTCCACCAACCTTTTCTCTCTCCTCATAAACCTCCATTAATTTCTTCTTCTCCTTCCTCTACACAACACTCTTCTCCTTCCTCTCCACACCACCAACCCATAGGCAAGTGCACCTTGCCATCACATGAGAACCTCATTTTTATTTGTCCATTAGCTAGATTAGGACATGGTGATCAACATTAGAACTTGGTATTTTGTGATTTGGAGTCTCCATTGTTCTAGATCTAAGTTTTTCCTATTTTTGGTTTTATTTGATCTATTTAAGTTGGATTTTTATGGGTTTTGATGTTTCCATGTGGAAGAGAATTCCATTTCACCCTAGTTGGAACTTTGAAAACCCGGATTTAGAGTTCGGATGGCCAAGTTGTGATATTTTGAAGTTTTGGGAACCATTGGAGCCTCTTCTCAGCCATGGAGAAGAAGCTCTCCTGCGTGCGTGTTTTTACGCGTACGCAGCTCTCCTGCGTGCGTGCCCTTGTGCGTACGCAGCTCTCCTGCGTGCGTGCCCTTGTACGTACGCTGCTCCCCTGCGTGCGTGCTTTTGTGCGTACGCTGCTCCCCTACGTGCGTGCTTTTGTGCGTACGCTGCTCCCCTGCGTGCGTGCCCTTGTGCGTACGCTGCTCCCCTGCGTGCGTGCTTTTGTGCGTACGCAGCTCCCCTGCGTGCGTGCTCTTGTGCGTACGCAGCTCCCCTGCGTGCGTGCTCTTGTGCGTACGCTGCTCCCCTGCGTGCGTGCCCTTGTGCGTACGCTGCACCCTGACCCCTTGCTTAACCCATTGGCTCTTGGAGTATTGGTTTTATTTCTCGATTTGGTTTCTCTTTTGTGGATTGGGTTTTCCTGAGATCTGTTCAACACAGCACGACTATCTTGACCCGACACGGTCTAACACGATTTTCAAGTAATTGTTTATGATTAGTACGATTCTCGGGATTTTCTGTGGATTATGATTCTGGTATTCTCTGATCTCCTTGCTAGTGACCCAGTAGGGTGCACACCTAACTTGTAACTTGTATTTAATCCTTGTGACTTGATAACTTGATAGTGGCCCGTGGCGGCGCACTCCTGACTTGTAGCATGACTTGATAACTTAACGCTGTTGCGACGGCTAACTTGACATGCTAAGTGAATTCTTGACACCGTGGGTGATTGTATTGAGTGTGCTTGTGTAAGCAACCAGTCTTGTCTCGCATCATGTCTAGGACATGAATCCCTGGTTTCCCACGTTCAGGGATTCATACTGAATCTGGCTAGGTTAATGACTAGATGGATCAAATAGTTCATGGAGAATTCCCCCGTTACCTGTTGCCCCTTTGGTCCCGGCCTTATATATATATACATGGGATTTGTTGCTATCCGTCGAGATGAGCGCACTTCCAGCCCGCCGTCGAGTGTGGTACCTTAGGACACATGTATCTTACTACAGTGTGTCTGCTATATCCTGCTATCTTTTTATTTTCTTGTTGGGATCACTCAGGTAGTAACAAACAGGTAATCGGACTTGGAATTCTCATTGCATCTTGCTAGTAACTAGGCCTGTGATAATCCTGGTTAGTTAAAGTAGCAAGCCGTACTTATTGCTTGGCCGTGATTGATTGAATGAGGTATAACCTGTCTAGTCTTGTCCTGATTCCTGCACAAGAATTGCTACCTGTCATGATTTTCTTATATTTTGCCGATAAATGGTGGGAGAATCCAAGTTCCGTTCAGACGAAGGGTTACAACCCCGGTCCTTGTTTGGTTTACGGGTTGTAACCTGGTTATCTGAATAGTCCCATAGTTATCTCATCGTATATCACCTGTTATGTTTTTCCTTAATTCCTGTCTTTATTACCTTATTATTATTGTGCTAATTGCTGGTTTTGGGTTTCTAAGTGAAGCCTCCTTTGTGACACTTGCTCTTTCTGGGGTCTGACCTAGCTGGTTTTGTATGGCCAGATACCGGAGCAGCATCAAAGGATCTACCTGCTTTCCAGCCAGATGGTGACCACTAGAGGAAATCCTGGCAACGAGTGGGTTTCTTTTGTTCTCCCACTGTAATTGTACATTATTCTTTTGAGGCATTTAGCCGACGAGCACCTGTTAGCTCGATGCACTTTACTTTCTGTCTGCCTACGGGCTGTAAACATGATTGGCAACTCGAGGTTGATCATGTATGACTTAACTCTTGCTAGTCCTTACATTTTGTACGACTAGCTTCATGATCATCTGGATATGTAATATTTGGGACGCCTTACAATTGTATATTTGGTGATATGATATCTTGTTATTATCATTACTTGTTGAGATTGGGACATTAGGCTTGTTATTGACCCTAAGAGACCGATGGCTTGTAGATAAACCCTCATATTTCTAGACAGCCGTGACCGTATAGTGAGATGGATTCCATTTCATTATACGTAGCTGGCTATGTCCGCCCCCGCTCTCCAGTATTTTGGTTCTGGGGCGTGACAGCGGCATCGCATGGGTCCCGCACGGACCTCGCTCGATCCGATGGTAGAGGGGGCAGGGCTTCGACAGAACTCCACGGACGGATATATATATATATATATATATATATATATATATATATAGAGAGAGAGAGAGAGGAAGGATAGGCATCCCCACAATTTTTGCATCCCCATGCATCCCCATGTTCACATCCGTTGGATGTACTTTAAGTCATCTAATCTTAACCATTGGTAAATGAACGGTTAAGATTGGATGACTTAAAGCACCATCTAACGGTGCAAATAGGGGGGATGCATGTGGATGCAAAAAGTGTGGGGATCTTGATCCTTCCTCATATATATATATATATATATATATATATATATATATATATATATATATATATATATATATATATATATAATACAAACAAAAATGGATTTAGTATTTAGTTGGAGAAATTATAGAGTTAAGGAGATATCTCTTCGAATCCCTCTCTTTTGACATTTTTTTAATGTATTTCTTGTTTACATATTTATCGGATTTATGACTAGGCCTATTCCCGGGCCGAACCGGACCTGCGGGCCGGAGAAGCAAAATCCAGTATGAACCCGATAAGAAATACGGGTCAGACCGAAACCTCGAGCCTGAGAAATCAAATCCAGTCTTGAACCGTTAATGTTATGGGCCGCGGTCCGGGTCGGACCGTTGACCAAACCCGAACCGGCCCAGTCCTGATTTGATCATCCCGAATCCGGGCTGGATTATGGGCCAGCCGATCCATTACACACCTTCTCCATCATAAAATTGCGGCAAAACATAAAAAATCATATATATAGGAGGCAGATGAAAAGATCCGCCCTCGGAGCCTCGCGGGAGTCCCCTCCTCCTGCACCGTTGGATCGAACGGACCGCGTGGGATCCGTGCACACGTCTGTTCAATCTAACGGTCGAGAGCGACAAGACTCTCGTGGAGCTACCGTGAGGCTCTCGATCCACCCATATATATATATATATATATATATATATATATATATATATATATATATATAAGATATTGTGGTGCAGTGGTTACAATACTAGATTTGTATTAAAGAGGTCCTTGGTTCGAATCTTGACTACAACAAATTTGCAAATGACCTCTAGCCTAGTGGTTAAGAGAGATGCATGCGACCCAAGTGGTCGGGAGTTCGAGCCTCAGTGGAGGCAAGTTCGCCACAAGTACCCATTGTTTCAAAAAAAAAAAAATATATATATATATATATATATATATATATATATATATATATATATATATATATATGAGGCAAATGACCTCTAGCCTAGTGGTTAAGAGAGATGCATGCGGCCCAAGTGGTCGGAGTTCGAGCCCCAGTGGAGTCGAGTTCACCACAATTACCCATTGCTTCAAAAAAAAAATATATATATATAAATGAGAAGAGGACAAAAAATTCTGTAACAGCTTCTCTCTGTCCACAGTCTACTACATCTGCACTATGGTCCATGAAATGACTGCACACAAGTTTTAAGTTTATATATATATATATATATATATATATATAGTCACAGACAGTTATGAATCAACTGTGGGTCCCATCAGAAAAATAATCATATATGAGTCAAAATCCGTTACACTATAGTACACACGTTACTTATTATCGTAACGTGAGTTTAGCTAACACACCTGTCTGTAACAACTTGAGCTATTACCTATTTTATATTTTTTTTTATTTTTAAAATGTAAGGGTATAAAAACTCACCATGTTAGGGACTATTTGGTTCAATGGATTAAAAGCCGGATTTGATTATTCCATAGATTTGAAGTCAAGTTCATAGAATCTAGGGCTAAAATTTGAAGGAACAAAGTGTATTCGGATTCGATTCGACTAAACGATCGAACGGATTTCATTTGAGCCGATCTTAAGATCGAGGTCACAAATTGTATTTGAACTCAGTTCGAAATAATTGACTCGATCGGACGAACACGAACCGAGTTCGAGCCAAAACCGAACTAAAGTCCTATTAAACTTGTTGTATAAATCATTACACGGTTACTCTCAAGTCTTAAATATTTTTTGTTGAATTAATTATGCTATTTACGTAATAAATTTACCATCATATATAAATACAAAATGAAGAGTAAAATTCCTAAGACAAAATTTTATACACATCCTTAAAAAAATACAACATATATTCTAAAAAAATTCTAATACAAAAAATCGAGTAAAGTTCGAGCCAGTTCGCGAACAAGACCGAGTCGAACAACCTATGGTCGAACTCGGTTCAAACACTGCTTCGAACATAAAAAAATGATCGAACTCGGTACCGATATACCCGCAACCGAGCTTTGACCGAGTCGAATACGAATGGTTTGAATCATTTTACAGCCCTGATGGGATCCTATATTTGGTTGAACCTTAAATTTTGATTTACATTTAAAAGGTGGATAATGATTAGTTTTAAAATTCAAAATCAAGATACGGAGGTTATCCCACATCCTCCACTCCAATACTAATTTGGGAGGGAGGAGGTTGGATTCATTTTTTGTAATCATTTTATTGTTCAGTTAGATACTTAATTAACAACTAATAATTTATTAACTAATAACTTAATCAATATTCAATTAACATTTTAAATTATTTTTTATTCATAATCAATATAAATATGTTGTTAGAATTAATATAATAAATATATATATAATAGTAATAGGTAGTTGTAAATTTAACTAGATAATTAATTAGTATATGCTATTATATTATTATGTAACTTGAATAGTTAACTAAAATTTAAAAAACTTTTATATTTAACTTAAATAATTAGTTTTTCAAGTTTTAATTAACTAATAAAAAATTTTTGTTTACATTAATCATAAGTTTTTGTAATTATTATTACTAGCTAACCATACTATTTTGTTATTTATATAATTAGGTAACAATAGTAACTATGACCATTAGTAAACAATAATATTATCTAATTAATAATTTTACAGAATTATGATATTTAATTAGGCAAAAATAATATCTGTAAATAACAATTATTTATATTGATAGTTAACCGTAATATTTCTTCTTGTAAATACATCCTACTATCCAAATAAATAATTTGGATTATGTCAACTTTCAATGCCGAAATCCAAGAGTATCAAACAACTTTTGGTCCAAATTCATAATTTTGACGAAAATCCAAATATTGATTCAAAAATCAAAATTCAAATCCACTTCATAGCATAGAGTAAAAAACTTATTATTGTAAGATCGAGTCAAAACTAAACATAGCTAGCAAGATTCAAACATATATCTTTTATAGAAAAGATAGTACGCTTAACCATCTGCATCGATCCTTCAAGACGACTGTTACTTATTTTGCTTATCATAAAATATAATATAATGTTACTTTTATTAACCTGCAAAATAAATGATAGTTCATTATAGTTACTCGTAAGATAATGCATTTATAGTAGGGACGAGCATTATTCGTTTGTTCAAGTATGAACTACTCGTCATCCTTTGGTTCTCTAAAATCAAGGAGTGGATCGTACGAATCCATGGAACCGCACAAACCCAATCGTCAATTTGTTTCGGTTATATTTTTTCTCTTTTGCAAAATACATAAACCATGTTAAATTATAAGAAGGTTTTTTCTCACTGTATATTATAATCCGTTGTAAATTAATATAAAATAAGATAAATCGACACTCCTCAATCATCATTTACTAGACTCGGTCGATTCAATTCCAAAATGGTCTTTTATGTATAATTTGGATTGTGGTTACCTTTTAATTCATTTACTTAAATCCAAAATTGTTTCTTAAAATCGAACAAGACGATTTTTTTTAAAAAAAAGTTAAAAAAAAATAACCCAACCAAATGTTGCACACCCGCGTTTAATATGATTAAATGGTAAACTTGAAAGATTATGATAAATTACATACTTTAAAAGTTATTGGTATAGATTTGCAAAAGTGCGGTAGTTTTGAAAGCCATTTAGAGGGATATGAGTAGGGTGTAACTAAAAACATGCACAATTAAGAAATGCTAATGGACAATTTAAGATAAATGCTATAAATAAGGCAAGAACACAAACCTCGAATGTATCTTGGTATCCTCCTTAAGACACTTCAGTCTCGGACTCTTTTCAAATTTAATTTATTATTATAAAAATAGTTACACATGCGAGTTTTGATCCGAGTGCTTCGTCAACTATACACAAGAGATTTGATTTAAATGACTCGTCGACTTCTCTATAAGCTTTGATCCGAAGGCTTGTGGATGTCAATCTCTTACACGAAATATGATGATCTTCTTACAACAATTGAATATTGTAATTTACAACTTAATTTCAACTCTATCTCAAATGGATATTGGCGCATGTGAAAGCTCTTGATTGTGTAGATGTTTGGAGTATGTGGCTTTCAAGTATATGTTCTAATAATTTTGGTCTCAAATAAGTTAGAAATAACGATGTCAGCAAACGTTTAAATAGTGCACATAACACGATGTTAATAATATAATCGTTATTGTGTAGACAATATACCAACTATATGTCATCGGTATGTTGCTGCAACTTTAACATGTATAAGAATAACAGTTACATAATTTAATGCATAGTAGAATGTTGCAATTAATATACCAGCGACATACTGGCTTTATACTACTAAGTCAGAACCAGTATACTGATGAACAAGAGAGTTGTCTGAAATAACTTGGGTGCAATGGTATACTGTTGGTCATGGCCAATCTAGGATTTTTCGAACCCCATGACAAAATTAAAATGGTGCCATTTTAAAAGAAAAATTTTGGAACTATAAAATAACAACAAAATAGCATCTTCCACTAGGCTTTCAACACATGACCTTTTATGTAAGAGGTGCCAAATGAAAATTAACTACACTTATGTTGTGTTTGATTGAGTATTTTTTTCTAAGGAAAGTATTTTCATCACAAAATATCCACCAATCGTAGTGTTTGATAACATATATTTTTCGTGGAATTATTATCCAAAAATCTATCATTTTTCATATTTTCCTCTAAAATTGTGGAAAATAAAACTTGTCCACACCATAGGAAAATAATTATTTTTCACGAAAAATAACGACAATCAAACACCCAAATCGATTCCGTGGAATTTTTCCCACGGATTTTTTTCCTAGTAAAATAATTTCGTTGAATTAATTTTTTCTTCACGTTTTTTCCACCGTGTAATCAAACGCACCTTATGCAAGTTACTATGATATTTTGTATGAACACTAAAATTTTACGTATTACAAATGTTATACATACACACACAAAAAAAAGATTTAGGTCTTCCTAGTTCGTGGGCCCTGAGCAGTCGTCCTGGACCAGGACCGGTCCTGCTGTTGGTATACTAGCATAATTATATTGTATAATGGCAATATACTATTAGTAAAATATAGTTTACAGATGAATAACTTTTTGGCTCTCTGAAAATTTGATTTGCCAATTTTGGGTATAACAGTATATTGCTCACTTGAAAAACAATAGGTATCACAAGTTTTCTCATATGAAAGGATTTGAACAGGTAAGATAAGGCAAGGCTCGAATATAGGGTTTACCTAAGATTGGATTATATCTTACAAAGTGTCTTGCCTACTTGAATTACATCCTTAACCTACTATGTCTAAACTTACTATAAAATAAATAAAAGATACGTAATTGACTTGAGTGCTCGAAGGCCCTTCAAATTGCTTGGCTTATTCAATTTAGTGTCCATCTTTGTTAGGATTTTGACTTATGACTAGGGCTCTTGCATTTTCATAGCTCCCCATCTCCAAGTTATCTTTAGATACAACTAGAGTTCTTATAGCTTTGTCTCCGTATTGTTTTCTTCGTTGTCACGAGTCTAGACTTTCTACAAAGAAAGCATTAGGCATACAAGACAATAATCAGCTAAGGTTAAGTACTAACAAATAGTGATTTGCATGATTATTTATGATTTTATTAAAAAAACATAATCGATTTACCATAATAAAATTAAACTCAAATAAATAATTTGGCTAACATAGTTAGTAGATTGTCCAAAGAAACAATATAAAAATTTAATCAAATTTGACTCGCATTTACTCAATTAAAGAACAGAACTTGAAAATAGGAAGTTTCGTTTGTGACCTCATGAATGAACTCGCCTTTTGATAAGTACTTGGCTCAACTTTCGTGACATGACCATGACTAAACACGAGAAGCCTCATGTATAATTTTCTAAATGTCTAGATTTGGATGTGAAATCGTCGAGAATGTTATAAGGCTCGAGCTCGAACAACCTTCAAGTGATTCATGAGAAAGTGCTTACGAGCTTGAACATCTTATTACAAATTTGGGTTGGAGCTTGGCTCAATAAGGACGATCCGAGCTTGAACATGCAAAGCTCGTTTTGATTATATTGATTGCATCAAACTATTTTGAGATCTTATCGTATCAAACGAGTGCTCAATGGAACTCGTACAAAACGATGCACCAAAACATCTTAGAGACCAACAAACAACTCATGGTCGTTATTTGAACCTCGACCAAAGCCAACCTAGAAGATGAGGACATTAATGAAGCATCTCTGAGGATGTATATGAGTTCCACAACACATTTAGATGAATTGAGATGTTGCTTGGGGTCATGATTAGTTTGTCATTTGTAATATATATTTTTATCCCAAAGTTGGCATGCGTCGTTCAAACAAAACTTTTGAATAAAACTCTCAAGCAGACATAAACTACAAGCAAAAGTGACAATATATCTACAATTATAAAGCGGCTCGGAAACTGTTAAAATGAGTCCTCTAAACCGTATATGTCCTGCATTAAATAATAAAAATAAAATTATAAAATATAAAATATTTTCTAACTACCGAGTATGTATCCGCACGTGAAAAAATAAAAAATTATAAAATCATTCTAACTACGTGAAAATATAATAAATTCTAAAATATATTCAATATTTAAATCATATTTAAATGTATTATCTAACAATTTTTTTTTAAAAGCATACCTATTAAAAACCCTAATTGAAATAAATTCAAATATTATTTAAAAATATTATATTATAATTTAAATTTGTATATTTTTTTATTAATATTACATATTTTTTTGTATGTGCAATTTACGTGAACGTAATTAGTAATATAATTTGATTGAACGTTTTCTCCATGAAAAATATTTCCATCACAAAATTTCCACCAATTGTAGTTTTGATAGCATATATTTACCATAGAACTATTTTCAAAATTTTATAATTTTTCATATTTTCATTTAAAATGGTGGATAATAAAACCGGTCGAGCCCATGGGATAATATCATTTTTTATGGAAAAAAAACTATTTTTTATGTGAAAATAACGATAATCAAACATCCAAATTAATTTATTGTAATTTGTTCATGAATTTTTTTTAGTAAAATAATTCCGTAATTTTTTTTTTCCACATGTTTTCCAGCTCATAATCAAACGCATTTATTTCCACATCCATGCCTAACGGATGCTATTTTCGTATTCGTTTTCAACCCAATATTTTGCCTTGCCAAACCGCACCGACCCAATCAGCCTGAACCGGTTCCGTCCAGCTCACAACCGGCCACCGCTGAACCAGGAGCCAACAATCCACATCGAAGGGCAAAAACGTAAATTCCGCTAAACCCGGAGATCCCGTCACCGGCCGGTAACCACACCGCCCGCAAAGTTCCACGCCTTTTAATTCACTGCACCATCTATTCTCTCTCCTCTTCTCCATATCAAAGACTCCCCGTCTTCTTTTTTGGAGGGAAGGTTTCTCTCTCTCTCTCTACAAAAAGAATCCCCCCTTTTTTTTCTTCTTCCTCTCGATCGGTGCTCGTAGGTCAGTCCGATTGCTCTCACACTTTGCTTCTTTCGATCCGATCATGTCATTTTTATCTCCATTCTAGGTCTAATTCTGCTTCTTTTTGTGTAATTTTGTGCAATTTTGTGCCATTTCAGCGAGAATTTAGTTAGATTTTACTTTGTGATAATTTTGATCCGTGTGTTGTTTGGAGAGATTAGTCCGGTTGGGAAGAAATTTTTTGGATGCTTTGGAAAACCCTAAAATTGGTTAATTTTTGTTACTGCTTTCGAATTTCTTAGTGTTTAGACTGAGATTATGAGGATAATGTGGAGTTGTTGTTTCTGAATGCATTTGTTCCCTATGCCTGTTAATATGGATGTATTAGTATTTTGTTCACATTTGGTAATTTTTCTTGTAGTAATTTTGATCTACATGCCCTAAAAGAGAGTAATTTTCTGCTTTTGTTCCCCATGTTTTGGAAACAAGAATTAAACAAGAGCAGAAATTAGTCTCTCTTAGGTCTAATTTTGCTCCTATTTGTGTTCTGTGCCATTTTAGCGAGAATTTAGTTAGGTTTTACTGGTAATAATTTTGACCTGTGTATTGTTTGGAGGGATTTGTGCACTTCGGAAGAAATTGTTGGATGCTTGGAAACCCTAAGAACAGGTTAATTTTTCAGTATTCGAACTGAGGTTCCGAGGATAATGTGGAAACGTTGTTTATGGATGCACTCGTTTGCTATGTCTTTTAGTATGGGAGTAGGAATGTTTTGTTCATATTTGGTATCTTTTTTGTATTTTCTTGTAATAATTTGGATCTATATGCTCTAAAAGAGGCTAATTTCTGCTTATATCTGTGCAATTTTGGGCCATTTCAGCAACAGTTTTAGGTTTTGCTTGTGATATTTTTGATCTGTGTTGTTTGGAGAAGTTGGTCCATTTCGAAGAAAGTGTTGAATGCTTTAAATTTGGTTAGTTTCTGTTACTGGTGTTGAATTTCTCAGTATTTGAACTGAGATTCTGAGGATAATGTAGAAATGTTGTTTCTGGGATACTAAAGTCTGGAAGTAGAAGTATTTTGTTCATATTTGGTAGTTTTTTCTTGTAATAATTTTGATGAATATGCTCTAAAAGAAGCTAATTTCTTCTCGTTCTTGAGTTTTGCGAATTATATTTAACGAGATTATGTGGATAATGTGGGAAATGTTCAATTTTTGGTTGGAAAGAAAGGGTCTTTAGAATCTTAGTTTGTGTTGATTTTCGATTGCATTGAGAGTGGAAGAAATTCATTAATTAGCCCTTAATTAGTACCTAGGAAGCACAAACTCTAAAAAATTTGTCCATGTTGTGTCAGACACGTATCATGCACTCCACATACACGTATCATACACTCAATTGATACTCCAAATTACATTATAATTTATAACACACCAAATAGGTAGGGGTGAGCTTTTGTTTATTCAGTTTCAACCAAACCAAAAACATAATTGGATAAACCGAATTCCCTAAAACTTGAAACCGAAACTGCACCGAATTGAGTTGGAACTGAATAACAACCAAACTAGCAAAAAGCACATTATACATCTTGCTACAAGGTCGGTGAAAACATATGATCATTATTTAGTTGTTAGTAAAAAGTGCATGGTTAACAAAGAAAACACCAGTTAACAACAACATAGCCTTCAATTTGATTCTTATTTCTCATGTAGAAGGTAAATAGCACATGTTCAGCAATGAAAATAGGTCACTTAACAACAAAATAAAAATGCCTTTTTTTGGGGGGGGGGTGTTCGGCTAAATCCTTCTTTTTCCATTCATCCGTGCTAAGGCCGGAGGTACTGAATTGATGCATGCAATTTGATTCTTATTTCTCATGTAGATGGTAAATAATGCATGTTTAGCAATGATTACGTCACTTAACAACAAAATGAACAAAGCCTTTGGGGTTGGTGGGGGTTGGCTAAATCCTTGTCTTTCCATTCTTCTGTGCCAAGGGCCATCTCTACACTCACATTAACAAATTTCTTATTTTTTTTCATAGCCTTAATCCAAGTTCTTATCAGTCCTACCTGTAGACCTCCTAACTCATTAAACAAATATTCTATTGCAACTATTTCCTTTGGTCTGCATCCCTAAACCATTGAAACAATAAATAGTTCTCTTTGCTTTTATCCTCAATGTACGCTTCAACTTTTCACATATGCACTTATTTCTTATTGTTTCTTTTAATTATTGTTACTCATCCTTCCCATAATTCTTGTTTGAGCTACGCTCATTTCTTCCACATGTTTTTAGATGCAAATTAGTCGGACCCATAAACATGACTAGTCTTATTGTCGGAGTTTTCCTTTCAATTTCATGGGGTACCATTCAATCACATAGCATTCCCAAAGTGTTACTCTACTTTGACCATTCTGCCAATAAGATTTTTCACAATCCCTCTTCTCGATCACTCCATCATGATGGATGCTTGATCCTGAATAGCGAAAAGAAATACTCTCAGGTATCACTTGACCTTAAATACATACTTTATTTCTTCTGGATGTTTTACACTTCTACTAAAGCTACATTTCATCTATTCTGTTACCATCCTGCTAATTTTATAACCTTTAAATTTCTAAAAGCTTTTCTCCAGGCTTCTGTTTTAAAAATTAAAACCTTCTATAGTTAGGCAACTGAAAACAAGTTCATCAGACTTTTGAGCAAATAACTTACACTACCATCCTAGATGTGTCTAGCTAGTTCAAGATACAATCTTCCCCTAGATCTGCTATCGGGTTTTGCTTTATTGTTATTCCCTTGATTATTATCCACTATGTATTATGATAAAAAGAGCAGATGTATAGAGGACTAGTGGTGCCCTGGTGGACCATTGTTTAGTTTTCTTTCTTTTTAATGAAGGTCTATTTCATGGTCATGCCTCACAATGAGAGAAGCCCGATTGTAATTTTCTCAGTGATTGTTTCAATGAACTTTATAAAACACTGACAGAAAATTTATAAATCATTTTCAGAAAAGAAAAAAAAGACAAATTGTTCTTTTTTTTCATTTTGGTTTATGATGTATCATGTATATAAATTATGATGCATGTAGATTGCATTAAGGATGTATAGAGAGTAGTTTCATGTCATCGTTCTTGATGGTCTTTTTCTATGTCATCTTTTCTTCTAGGTTCTCACTATTGGAATTGGTTCCGATAGATTCCACGGTTTTGGATTGGAGTTTCGGAATTCTTCATTTCGGAAAGCCAAAAATAAAATAAAATGATTAAATAAGTCCAGAAAAATAGTTTTATGTGTTATTTGTTGTTTCACTTTAGCTTTAAATGGAAATTGGAATAATTTTCAACAGTGATGATTCGTTTACCCATAATTGATACTATTACTTATTACTGGCTTTAGATAAAATACACCATCCTATCGGCTATTGGCCAATATTTGTTCATAATTTTGTTGTTCCTCTTTAACTTTCTTTTGACTTTTCCTTAACATACTTGACCGGGATAGGGAGCCCTCAATGTTGGTATCGGTCAATATTGGTAACGGTTAGTTTCAGATGGGGATATGCCAAAATGGATAGGATACAACCGATACGTATCAATGTCAGCCGATGCTACAAACTATGATTTTCTTGTGAGCGTTCTTTATGTTTTGCAAAATAGCTATTACAATATTATGCTCCCTTTCCCCTCACAAATTTGCATTAGTGTCAATTTTTGGTTGCCAGAAGAGGCCGAGTACATTAACTATCATTCATGCCTGTCTATTTGGTCAATTTCCTATTTCAGGTAGGCCTGGAAAGCTCTCTTGGTACAACTTTTGCATTTTATTGTAGCGGTATGAATAGGCAAGTGTGTAATCTCTAATAGTGTCAGACGGTTCTTTAGTTATCATTTAGATTCATCAAGATCTAGCTATTTACTTGAAGTTTGGAGTACAATGAGTAAACCAAATACCCGCAGCAAAAACAAAAGACAGAAGAATGAAGATTGTGATGATCCTTCTGTTGAGATCCTTAGGTTCGTTGCTTTCTCTCTGCAGACTGATAGGTTTGTTAGATTTATTTGTTGCCCCTCCTAATATGTATCTTCTTTTTCCAGGAGGATTCATTTAACTGGTGAAATTTCTCATGATGATGTTTGCCAGTTATATTCACTTTCAAAGCCTATTTGTCAAGGCTGTCGTGGAAATACGAAGGATTCCCCTAATTGCTTTTGTGGCTTTATTCCACCGCCTAATGGAACTAGGAAGACTGGCTTATGGCAGAGGATGCCAGATATTATTCAATCTCTTGGTCCAAATCCTTGCAAGGATCTTCGTTCTTCCAAAGATACACCTGCTGGGTTGACTAATCTTGGAGCGACATGCTATGCCAACAGTATTCTTCAATGCCTTTATATGAACACAAAATTTAGGACTCGGATATTCTCTGTTGAATCTGATCTCTTGAAGCAGCATCCTGTTTTGGATCAACTTGCACGCCTATTTGCACAGTTGCATTCGAGCAAAATGGCTTTTATAGATTCTGCTCCTTTCATTAAGACATTAGAGCTGGACAATGGTGTTCAGCAAGACAGCCATGAATTTCTTACCTTATTTCTTTCCTTACTGGAGCGTTCTCTAAGGCATTCAAAGGTTTCCAATGCTAAAAGCGTTGTGCAGGACTTGTTTCGTGGAAGTGTATCGCATGTTACCCGGTAAGAGATTTATCTCAGTATGATTCAAGGTTGAGGTGGCTGTAACCTTGTTAGATATTCTTGCTGCCTTGTCTCTTATTCTATACTACGCACATGACCTTCCTCATAAGTGAACAAATGCCTTTTTTATTATCTGAATACCTTTTTTTTTGTTGTTGAAAAGATTAGTATCTTCTAGTTATTATTTTGAGATTTTACTCTGGAGCGTAATGTTTTTTTGTGTTCTTTGTTATCTTTCAACTTAAATGTTTGAGAATAAAGAAACTTATCCATTTATTGGTAGTCACCCCTATATTAAAGGAGAACTTTACAAAAATGCCACAGGTTAATACAGTATGTCAAAAAGGCACTCATTGATACATTAGTTAACGAAGCAACTTTGTTGGGCTTGTTTGAGCTTAGAGTCAGTTAACCGTTACACACTTGATCTCAATTTGGTATCTTAGAATAATAACATAACCTTGGGTGAGATTTCGTTCTGGGGTAGTTTCATTCTATGTCTATGTTGGCTCTGGTCATTTGAACTACTTCAAACTGATAATGTGAACTGCAGCAAACATTTATATATAGTTCGTATTGATGTACAATTATAGTGATATTTATTTTATATATCTATTTAAGTATTTATATACATTTTTATATAGTGACTATATGGTATGTGCGTTTCGTGATTGGTTTAACTTTTGATTAGGCTTGATCTGGGTTTGGGGGCAATCTTGGCACAATCTGAATGCAATGCGTTCTGGTGTTGGGCAGGTTCAATTTATCCTGACTGGAGCCTTTCACTACAGGAGGATTACCTTGGGGAGGGCCATTGCCCAATCCTACTTTTCATTTCTGAACCGTTATCTCATAAGGATGTTTCTTTTTTCATTTCTGAAGCTTCATCTCATAAGGATTTTGGAAAATTGATGTTATATTACAATGAAAAAAAAATCATAGCCTGATAAGCAATCTTTACTTGGATTGCTCCTAGATGTAAATAGTTATATCTTTTACCATACTTTTCCCCAAGCCTCTTTGAGTCTTTGTAAAGGTAGAATCTTTAGCTTAATAGTTTGTTTTTCTTCTCTCGAGGAAAAATGTTTCCATGACATCTTTAAAAAATATAAGCTTTCTGTCTTGAAAACTTAGATATTAAGAATGAGTTTGGTCAATAAATCTCATTCCTTTTTCTTTTGAGATTCCGAAGATCGCTTAGATTATCTTCATTTATCTCTAATACTTCTTGTGTAATCAAAAGATTAATGACATCTCTATCTTTTTCTGTTACTTTCACAAACGCCACATTTTAGTTCTTCCAAAGATGTTGATTAGGCTGGGTTTTTTTTTTGGGGGGGAGGGGGCAATCTTCGCACAATCTGAATGCAATGCGTCCTGGTGTTGGGCAAATGTTCAAGTTTCAACTGATCCTGACGGGAACCGGTCATTGGCAATATATATATATATATATATATATATATATATATATATATATATATATATTGCCAATGACCGCTAGCCCAAGTGGTTAGTGTGGAGGCATGTGGCCCTTGTGGGCAGAGTTCGAATCCCAGTGGGAGCGATTCCGGAAACTATATATATATATATATATATATATATATATATATATATATATATATATATATACCCAACCAAGGTTCGCAGTATCGGAATCGGTATCGGACCATTCCTATGAGTATCGGTATCCGCAATATCGGTAGTATCGGCGGTTTCGGATCGGAGTATCGGATTTTTTTGGTATCGGAAAACAAATAATTAACATTTAAAAATATATATTTTATACATTTAGGCATAATTTTAAGTATTTTCAATGTTATTTCTTAGTAGTTTTGAAATTAAATGAAATAGTAGTCACCCTTACCGATTGGTTTACACTTTACATGCAATAGATCAATTTTCTTCTTTTATATGCTTTTACAACCTTATTATGCTTCAAACTCTTGTTGATGTCTTTTTCGTTCAATTTTCTTTGCCAAAATGATCGAAAAGAGACCCCCAATGTCGGTATCGGTCGGTATCTGATTGGAACATGCCAAACCGTATCGGATCGGTATCGGCCGATACTTTAAACTATGCACCCAGCACACACTTCATAAGGATTTTTCATTTTCATTATTACTGAAGCTTTATCCCATAAGGATTTTGGAAAATTGATGTTATATTACAATAAATAAATCATAGCCTGATAATGTGTAGTCTGAAGGTGCTCAGTGTGTGGAAAAGATTCTCAAGCGTCTTCAAAGATGGAAGACTTTTATGAAGTTGAACTGAACATCAAAGGCTTAAGTGATCTAGATCAGAGTTTGGATGATTATCTAAGTTTGGAAAATTTGGATGGAGAAAATCAGTACTTCTGCGAGTCATGTGGTGTACGAGTTGATGCTACACGCTGCATTAAGTTACGGTCACTTCCTTCTGTGCTCAATTTTCAGCTTAAGCGGTATGTTTTTCTCCCGAAGGTAAGTCGTGAGACATGTCTCCATCCTTCTTAAGTATCTCAGTTTCACATTTTCAAGTGTATTGGTGAGGCTTGCTAACAACTTTTCTTATTTGTGTCTCTTGCTTGTTTTGGTAATCCGCATGACTTCTGCAGACAACTACAAAGAAAAAGATAACTTCTGCATATAGTTTTCCTAGACATCTACATATGGCAAAACGGATGTGTAACCCTTCTGAGAATGGTCTAATGTATGAATTGTCAGCTATACTGATTCACAAGGGTACAACTGCAAATAGTGGACATTATGTGGCACATATTAAGGATGAGAATAGTGAGCAGTGGTGGGAGTTTGATGACGAGCATGTATCAAACTTGGGTTTTCACCCTTTTGGAGAAGCCTCATCAGATAAATCTGCTAAAGCCGCTACCAACGGTAATCATGTTGATTGTAGAAAAGCAAAAGTTTCGGGTAATAGTTCTTGCTTACAAAAGGAGATATATTCTTCTACTGATGCGTATATGTTGATGTATAATTGTGTAAACACTGAGGACTGTGTCAGATCGGGCAGGATAAGTGGGGTAGTTGATATGGATGTAGATGTAAAATATAGTTATCTTCCGCATCACTTTGAAAAGGAGATACATGAGTTAAATGCATCATATGATGATGCTTGTCAAAAGTACCAAGAACAAAAGGATAAACAGATAGCTTATGTGACAGAGCGTCGACAAGAAGTAAAATTAATTCTCTCTGAAGCTCCTGTCCACTCTCTTGAAGATTCATATTTCTGGATATCAACTGAATGGCTTCGCCAGTGGGCTGATAATTTTACACCTCCGTAAGTAGTGCCTTATGTTTTACTGTAGGGTAGTTCCGTATATGTCTGTGCTTTTGGGTTGCTAAATACATCTAACTGTAAAAGACTTACGCTAAGAATATGACATCTGTAATACATGTCGGTTGTCATTTTATTTCATTAAAATTACACATCGAATATTATATTTCTAGAATTTGATACTGCTGTCTTTAAATTGGCGAATGTAAGTAAGGTGCTTAAAATCTAGGAGTTTTAGGTTTGTTTGGGGACATATAAATTTAATTGAAGCATTGATCATCATGGACGCTGACATATATTTTACAGTCAAGATTCTTTTTAATTTTGGTTCCGGGTCCATATGTTGACAGAAAAAGTCTGATGATTCCAGTAGTGTTGGTCTTACTGTCAAATAATAAAATTGTTCAGTTTATGCATAAGAAAAACCTTAAATTTAGGGTTTTAAAAACTTACGTTTGGGGAAAAATATCACAGCAAGCTTCATTTTCCCTTGAGCAGCGGTTGATAGCATTATACACTTTGTTAAAAAGCTAGCATAAGTATGGTATGGCATGCCTGAAGATGTACTCTGTTGGCCATGTTGATGAATCTAAGATCTGATGCCATGTTAATAATCTAAAAGAGAAAAAGGACAGAAGAGGAGAAAACGTACTTTTATTTTAAAAAAGGAGAAGAGGAGAAACGATACTTCTATTGTTCTTATTTTTACAGCATACAAAACCCAATACCATACACCCATATTTGTTGCAACTTAAACCAACTTTACATGTTTACCAAAAGAGTTGACAACTGTAGTGGATAATATGCACCCAACTTTTGACGAAAGATCATTAGCAGTACTAATCGACCAGTTTGGCACACTACTTTTCATAATACTCATCAAGCTGGTGCATGGACAACGTGCAACCAGCTTATTATATGAACATGCCAATCTTGAACCTACATGGCTCTCACGGGATACAATTATATAAGATACTACTAAACTCATGCTAAACTTCTAAAACTCAATTGATTAAGAACTTACTTTTTCCAAAACATGTTAAAACAAAGATTTTCAGAAGACAATACATTACTGTAGCAAACTTGTCCAAACGTTAATAATGTAGACACATGTCAAACTGATTTGGGAAGCTGTTAACATACTAATGCATTCGTTGACTGAACTTTTCGCTTCTCGACTGGAAACTGCTTGCTAGAAACAGTCTTATGTAAAATCTTGGACTCCACAAATTGGCCTTCAGAGGGAAAAAAAAGCAGAATGCTCCGTCCTAGAATGCGGTACAAAGCAAAGGAGACCAGAAATCATAGTAAATGATTATGAACTAGAAATATATGCAAAGAAACAGACGATCTATGGATGTAAAAACCTACAAATGTGCTTGAAATCCACGAAAAGAGAAATAGTGGATTGCATAACAAAATAACCTACAATGTGGTTGCAAAGCTCCAAAAGCCAAATATACCATGCGAGTTTGAACCATGATACTTATTTTTATTTTTTATTTTTAAATTTGAAGATCTACAAAGTACAAACAGAGATTAAACTACTGAGAAATTAATGGAACAGGCCAATTCATTGAAATCCACTGCAATATGAATGCCTGCTTTTATCAAAGCTCTACAGGGATAGGAAAATTAATTTTAATTCTTCTATCTATGATACCAAACTAACCATTTTATGCAATCTACAGACATTTTGTTAATTTCTGACATATATTTATTCTTGTGGGTTACCTTGCACTCTTGTTGTCTTTTACAGTTGCCTGGATAACAGCTCACTTCAATGCTTCCATGGGAAAGTTCCATTTTCGAAGGTTACTTCCATGAAGAGACTGTCAGATAAAGCTTGGCAAAAATTGTTCTCCAAAGTATGGCTTGCTTACACTAGTAATTGCTTATTTTGTAATTTGATTTGGAGTATAATTTTTCTCATGCAATATTTTATTATAAAATAATGAACATGGATAAATCAAATCAATCTATTAGCCTATTAGGCTCTAGGCCAGGAGTATATATTACAAGTACATCGGAGATCTCTCCTCCAAAACCTGTATGGGACTATACTAGACTATACAATGTATCTCTCACACCTTCTCAAGCTCACAATGGTCATCCGACGAGAGTATGATAAGAGCAAAACGAAGAAGAAACAACAATCAACAAATCACAACATATATTTATCTATTCTGGAGACATCTATTCTTAAGTTATCTTTTGTCATTTCTACTGCTCATTCAACTATTTTGGTAATCTTTTGTTGGGTAAATATAGTTTCATGTCAACAACAGTTATATAATTTATTAAAAAGTGTACTACCGTTTTTGCTATATTCTTTCCTTCTTAGTAGGCCACGGAAATTTGGGCAATGTTTTTATGTTTTGGTGATTTTATCATTCAGCAATTAAGACTAGTTCAATGAAATATAATCTATCGGCTGATTGGGGTTCATCCTGATAATAAACACAGGATTTGGTCTGGTTCACGTGTTACAGTTCAGTTTGCTTCATGTGTTGATTATTCAGGATTCAACATAGTTATCAAAGGCAAAAAGCACACTTGTTGCCAAGGTCCTTCGGGGCCTAGGCGCGAAGCACAAAGGCCAGGCACGTGCCTGAGAGAAGCAAGGCACATGTATAATTATAAGAAAAATAGGTCCTCGACCTCGAAATTATTTTGTTGCTATGTTCTAGGTCACAATTGCTCATAACCAAATAACGAAGCTTCATCACTGCTTGAATTGTGGATATGGAGGGTCAATCATGATCTATTGGGTCCTTGTATAATGTCACAATTGTTAGCAACTGAAGGATGGCATGCACCTAGCTAAAGCGAAGCACAACCTCCCTTGGTGTTGAGCTTCTCGCGTAGGCGTGAGCCAGGTGCGCTTTTAATAACTACGTGTTTTGGGCCATGGTCCACTATAATGCCAAAGATCAATCTTGTGCAGTTTATTATTGTATTAGATAGTGTCTAGATGTCAAGGCGAGGATAAGTCAGAAACACAATTTCACAAAGGTTCCAAACTAGCTGATAGACAAAATCATGGCAAATATTTAGGACATTTGAGCTGTATTCCACAAAGGAAAGACCACTTGTTTTAGTTATGCTGATGTGAGTACCAGATATCCCTTATATATGGCAGTATCATTAAAAGTAGATAGAATCTCTAGTATAATTTGGTAATTTGATTGGTCAAACTTTTCACTGTAGAGTGCAAAGCTACACTAGCCAGGAATTGGGACCAAAGTATGGGATTGAGGTTAGGTGGATGTGTCAGTTCTCTTATGGACCTTCTATGCTCCATAAGTTTAATCCCAGAATGGGGCAAGGCTTGGATGATAATGATGCATTAGTTATTTGATCTTTCACTCTTTTGCAGATTTATGCTTATTCATATAGTTGTCATAGCCATCTATTATGACTTGGCACAATTGCAGTATGTTGCTGTTATTTTCTTTGCCATCAACTATTTGTCAATGGAAAGCTGAATAGTTGCTACAACTTACCCAGCTTCTCTTTCTGTTATAATTACTAGCATTCTTTTATGTTCACTAGTCTTGTAAGATTGTTTCTTCATGCACTATTTCTTTTAGTGCTTTCCATGTATGTTACTAGCATTCTTTTACATTCACTAGACTTGTAACTTCCTCCTTATGCACTATTTCTTTTGGTGTTTTCCGTGTGCCCTTATGATGTCAGTATGGAGGAGGTCCTACATTGTCCAACAATGATAACTGCATCGACTGTCTGAAGGATGGAGCTAGGACTGCAGTATCTGCTGATGATTATAGAGATCGGAGAGCTTCTTTAAGGCATTTAGCAGAAGCAGCGCTTGCGGGAACTTGCCCAGATGGCACTTTATATTATGTGTCAAGGGCATGGTATGATCCAGTACTCTAATTATTTGGTCTGATTGTTCTTTTTGTCAGTCTGAATGTTTTGCTAAATACTCTTTCCACCGTCTGGTTAGGGGCTATATGGGCAGCAGTATGGAAAGTATGATGTCTGATGTTGCAGTGTGATATCAGGGGTCTTGGTTAGGTTCCTTTGTGAGTTGTCTGTCTAGATTAATCAGGTTCTTGTACCTAAAATCGCCTTCATATAATAAATGTTGGCTTCACATTGGATTATCAAGTTTAAGCCAAGTAATATCATAAAACTTACTTGAAATGCATGCTGATATTGGAGCAAAAAAGCGTCAAGTCAGCCTTCCAGGCTTTAACACCTATTATCAAGTTTATTTTCAGAAGCTTCTTTCTTTGCATATGATGGAGAAAGCGATTAACGTTGTTAGATTTAGTGAATGTTAAGAGTTTGTGGGTCCATGTAGTTACTTTAGTCTCACATTGGATAGACTTGCAAGCAGTCTTCTAAAATTCGCTGCGCGGATTCGGTGCGGCGGAGGGCCGCCTAGGTGCCGAACCGATTTTTTTTTTTTAAAATTTGAAATCCATAATACAAATTTGAAATCCAAACATGTTCTAAATCCATAATACAATTCATAATTTTTTTTTGGAATTTGAAATCCATCTTACAAATTTGAAATTTCAATATTCTAAATCTAAATCCAATCTAAAATCCAAACAACGTATCCGCAATACAACTAAGAATATAAAAAAAAAAACTTAAAAACCGAACAGCCGTATAGGGCCGCACATGCCTGAACAGGCCCGCCTAGGCGCCAAATAGTCCTGACTAGTCAATGGAAGATATTCAATTATTCCATGCATCTTTCTACATGACTAGTCAATGGAAGATATTCAATATTCGGTTCGGCCGATGGCTACCTAGGCGATTTTTAGAAAACTGCTTGCAAAAGAAAAGGTTCTCTGTATATATATGTACTCAAGCCAGTCAATGGAAGATATTCAATTATTCCATGTGTCTTTCTACATGATATCAGAGCAGGAATGATGAGGTCCTCATCTTTACCTCCCTAACAATCAAAATATAACTCCATAACCACTCTATCTACCAAAATCCTAAGCCTACCCGTTTCAATCTTCTCTAGACACCACTATAACCTAACTCTATTCCATCCTCATTTTCTCCACTAGAACCCTCATCCATAAACAAACAAGACCAAACTCAAAGCCATGACAACCATCTCCTAACCCCTTCACCATTCTTCACCACAACTCTACTCCATCACCAGCATTCAATTCCTGACCTCCACTGCTGTTGGTCACCACCTTAGCCATCAACACCCTGATCATGCCTCTTTTTCTTAAGCTGCATTGCCTCCAGCCACAACCAACGACCACCCTCTCTCTGTACCTATTGCTCCAGGGTCAACCTTGACCACCTTCTCCATTACGAGCTCACATACAACACCACCATCATTCGCCCCATCTTCCTTTGTTGTAACAAAGCTGTCGACCCTTTACAACCTCTGGTCTAGTTGCCGGCAACCATTATAGACTAGATCGTGAGCTTGTCTCATCAGGTCTTTTTCTTCTTGCCACTCTTCTTCGATGAGCTCTCCTCTCAAAATCTTCTACCCCTTGCGGATCCTCTTCTGTGACCTCTGAAAGCTCTCTATGACGCCTTCTCTCAATTTTTTATTCGGTCGTTTGAGCTTCTTCTGACCTCTAAAAGCTTTTTCAGACGTCGTCTATGTTGTTAGAGGCGACACCCATGCGTATATGTAAAAAAAATTTGTTGACTTGTCTTGGGTTAATTTTTCATCGCTGTGGCGATGGTCGTCTAGAACTTTGAAGTTAGAGAACTTTGCACAAGCAGCAAGGAAGTACCCAAGTTACATGGCGATGCCTAGGCAAGTGGGGAGGCATGTCGCCTCGCCTCGCCTAGCGCCCAGAACAACATATGATGTTATCTTCTCAACTTTTTTATTTGGTCGTTCGAGCACATCTTTTGACCTCTGAAAGCTCCCTCGGACGCCCTCTCCTTAAGCTTTTACTTGCTTGTTCGTGTGCTGGCCTATCAAATTTGTACTATGTCATGCGTCCTCATGTGCTTTCCTCTCGATTTTTTTACTGTCCTAGTCCTTGTGCGTCGACCTTTCGACTTTTACTATAACGAGTGTTCGTGCGTTGACCTCTCGATCGTTTACTATATCGTGTGTTTGTGTGCTGAAGCTCTCTATGACGCCTTCTCCTCTCAATTTTTTATTCAGTCATTTGAGCTTCTTTTGACCTCTAAAATCTTTCTTAGACGTCGTCTATGTTGTTAGAGGCGATGCCCAGGCGTATATGTAAAAAAAAATTGTCGACTTGTCTTGGATTAATTTTTCATGGTTGTGGCGATGGTCGTCTAGAACTTATGAAGTTAGAGAACTTTGCACAAGCAACAAGGAAGTACCCAAGTTACATGGTGATGCCTAGGCGAGTGGGGAGGCATGTCGCCTCGTCTCGTCTAGCCCAGAACAACAGATGATGCTATCTCCTCAACTTTTTATTTGGTCGTTTGAGCGCATCTTTTGACCTCTGAAAGCTCCCTCGGATGCCGTCTCTTTAGCTTTTACTTGCTTGTTCGTGTGTCGGCCTCTCAAATTAGTCTCTGTCATGCGTCCTCATGTGCTGTCCTCTCGATTTTTTTTACTTTCCTAGTCCTTGTGCGTCGACCTTTCAACTTTTACTATAACGAGTGTTCGTGCGTTGACCTCTCGATCGTTTATTATATCGTGTGTTTGTGTGCTGACCTCTCGACTGTTACTGTCTTGGTTCCTTGTGCGCTGACATCTCGATCTTTTACTTTGCGATGCATCTGTGTGCCAAACTCTCAAATTTTTACTTTGTCGTGCGTTCTTGTGTCGACCTCTCGACTTTCTCTGTTGTGTATCCTTGTGTGTTGACAGCTCACTTTTACTCTATCGTGCATCCTCGTGGCGCTGCATCTACTAATGCGCTCTGAGGATATGTGTCAACTTTTACTACTGGTACTTTGTTTTGGTGTTGTTTCTACTTGTAACTGCGTTTGTCAGCTGATGCTGCTGTTCTACTACAATGTTTGGTTCTTCTACTTTTCTTTTACTTCCAATTTATCTAGCAAACTGAACATGTTTTACATGCTCCATCATCTTGAGGGGAGTGTTACATTTAGTGAGTGTGCTAGAGTTCTGGGTTCTATGTAGTTATTTCAGTCCCAAATTGGATAGACTTGTAAGAGGAAGTTTTTCCCCTATACGTGTACGCAAACCACTCAATGAATGATATCCAGTTTTCCCATTGTAGCTTTCTACAAACATTATTTAAAATGCAAGATTGTTATAGTTATGTTTTGGAGAAAGCTTGATGATTAGTACAAGTTTATAGTTTTTACTACCCTATGGGAATTTTCTTACAGATGTTACAAATAGAAGTTGATAGCAAGCAAGAACTAGTCCTTTGGCTTGTAGCAGTAGTTCCTTAAAAGTCCAAATTGCCATATATTACATCAAAATCCAGGTTTTAAGTCCTGCAGACTTGACAATTGATTATGAAACATACCATTAAATTGAAATGAACCCGTAACTTCCCTTTTTGTCTGTTTTCTCTTTGCAAATAGCAAACTGGACCATATTCTTTTCTACGGAGTTCACACCATTGGTGCTATTGTTGAAGAGCTGACACGATTGTTCCTCTGTTTATTACCTTGTACCTTTTGTTTCTCATAAGGGTGATTTACTCGTAGAAACTTGAAGCCTACTTCAAATAGATAGAATTACTATTAACTACCTGAGAATGCTGCTTTAACTTCGGAATATGGACAGGGGTGGATCCAGGGAACTTGGTGAGTGGGGGCTTGAAAAAAAAATAGTCAGTGGAAGCTTGGAACAAAAATCCATTTCAAACGCATGTGATAAGATTAGAACTCGAGACCTACAAAAAAAACCTCTAACTACTTTACCAAATGAGCTTAACTTTGATAATGACCTAAAGTAGCGATCCAAACATATATATAATTTTTGGAAAATGTTTGGAAACATACCTACAAACAAATAAACTTTTCCCGAAGATGTAATTGGGGCTTCAGCCCCCACTACTTCCTACGTGGATCCGCCCTGAATATGGAAAGAGTTGTTTGGACATTTGCAGTTTATGAATTGGCAGCAGCAATAGAGAAAATGAGCTTGATATTTTTCATGCTTTCTCTGATTGAGATAAAATTGTTTCGTACTTGGTTCTTTTTTATGTCCACAACGTTGTATTTGTGGTTGCACTTTGACTTCTTAATTTCCTTCTCATTATGTGGCAAGTTGATTATCAGTCATTACTTGATCATCTGTTGTTGTCAGTTAATACATGGAAGATAGTATTTGAAGCAAATAGGCAAAAAAGCATCACATGCAATTCACGATCCCCATTGTGGATAATCAGTGGCATTATAGTGCATTGTTTGCTTTTTCACCAAAATGTTCCTTACCAGATTTCCTTGAAGGGATTGCACAAATGGAGCGCATCTACAATGTTGATTTATGTACCACAAACATATCGGTGTTGGACATGAAATACCTTGGATATGTCAAACACTTCCACATTTTTATTAAATATTTCAAATGTTTTTGAAGTCTTCATGTGCTAAAACTAGAGGTAGGCCAATGAAATTGGATTGATGCTGTAAGAAGGCTTCTATTTTTATTCATCTTACAAAGGTCATGGTCCTTATAGAGCAGAAAGGAAGAAATGATTCAAATAACCGACCCAAAAATTTGGGATAAAGGCTTTGTTGTATGTTCTTGGACTATTTTTGACGACTGAGATGGTTCCAACCCTTCTGTGACACTCTTTTTGGTCTAAATAGGGTATGAGGTTCGTTTCATTCCAAAAATAAAAATATTATTACACCAGAACACTTTACATTGTATATGACATATTTTACCTTGAGAAATTGATATAGATGTATGAATGGTTTATTAGTTTATTACATTAGCAATTCTGAAGAATTAGCGTTTCTTCTTCACTTCATATTGCTAGTGTCAATGTTCTTTTATGTCTATCTTGCTCTGTTTTTTTTAATTACTCTGTTGGCTAGTGTTGTTACGTGGTGATGTTTGTGCTTTATACTTTTATATAATATGATTTACCCTGCTGATTACGACAAACACTGATGCACCTTATTAAGTAATTGATATTAACTGTGTGCTAACCTCATACTTCTATCTGTCGTTAATAATTTTTTTCTTTTCTGGGTTTGCTTACTTGTAGGTTGGTACAATGGCTGCGTAGAAAAAATGCCGATAATCCATGCGATGCTGATGCTGGGCCAACGGCTTCTCTTAGATGCTCCCATGGAGATCTTATTCCTGAGCAAGCTGCTGGGTCGAAGCGTGTCTTGGTTCCGGAGGTTCTTTGGCTGTTTATTTTGGAAAATGCAAATAAAGTGAAACCTGATGATTTTCAGGGTTCGACTACCTTCACTTCTGACTCGATACCTTGTGAAGCTTGCACTAGGGAACTGACTGAAGTCGCATGCTTAGAGGATAGCCTAAGGTACTTCAGGAGATAATATAGACAAGTACACACACATATCAACACACATGTTAAAGTTGAATATAATCAAGTTTGACTAGCTTGATATCCTTGTTATGCTGCAGAGTTGCCAAGCTGAAACAAAGACAAAACCATGAGAAGTTAATACTTGGGAAGAGTTTGGCACTTAATGCTGGCTGCAAATACTTCTTAGTTCCTTCATCGTGGCTAGCCAAATGGAGAGCTTATGTTACCACTACAGGAAGAAATAAGTCCACTTCCGAAGAGCCCGAAAATTTACAAGTTATTATAGATTCACTTATCTGCGAGAAGGTAAGCTGAATTTCTGCAACTATAATGGGCTCTTTGTTATAAACTTATAAGCATTATTCAAGCTCTGTTTGTTCTTGTGGGCATATGTTGGCAAGTTGTTTTGCATCTTTGCGCCATCGTGCTTTTAACTTGTTATCCCTCTAAAAGACCATTTTGTGGATGTGATGTATATATGTGTGCCGTGTGTGTGGTAACTTGTAATCAAGGTTCACACTATCGGAATTGGTTTTTGACCCTTCTTATAAGTATCGGTATTGGTAGTTTCAGATTGGAGTTTCGTAGTTCTCGGTTTCAGAAGCCAAAATATAATAATAAATTATTTAAAAACTAAAAAAATAGTTTGCACATTTAGGTATAATCTTAAGTATTAGTTGTTATTTTTCATTAGTTTTGAACATAATAAAATTCGAAATAATTGAATTGTTCAGATGCAGTAGATATTATTGTTTATTTTACTTGGTTTTAGATGAAGTATCCCCACAATATGTAGTTTTCAATGGAATAATATTAAGATTTGTTAGTGTTGTGAACTTACATTATACAACTTTAACAAATGACAATGGTTACAATGTATTGATAAGGAACTTCATAGACATTGTAGCATGTTGATCTTCGGCATGATCTAATCATTGTGTCGACATTGTCTTTGGTTGCCATACCTCTATCTTTTTCCTTTACTGAGTTGACCAGGAGTGAGAAACCAAATTTCGATATCAGCCGGTATCGATGTGGGTCAGTACCGGTTAAGACATTCCAAAATTGATTTGCCGGCCTGGCTACATTAATCTGATTTCTACCTTTAGCAGTTGGTGCCAAATAGTAGAGGCAGCAATGAGCGTAGGGTCTTGCAATAAATTTAGAAGGCAAGATGACAGGTGGGATGACCTACCATTTTTTGTCATGCAGTTTAAGCACACGCAACAATTGATGAACCTCCAAAGTCCCCTAGCACTCTAATGAAAGAGTGGGGATTCAAGTTCATGTTTAGGGATAGTATAACTCAAATAGCCGATTGGAATTGTATTGTGACTGCATAGTTAATAATTTCCATCTATGTCGGAAACTCAGACATGGTTAAATGTCAATATACATTTTGATATTAAATGCATCGAAATGCATGCTTAATTATCTTCATATACTGTAATGCCTCATTTTTTTTCATACAATTATGTACCTGTGTGGCAGCACTTGAGATTACTGGAGAAGCCTCTTGAGCTAGTTTGCAAGCGGGGTGTCATTAATCAGAGGATGTCGAATGTAAGTGGACTATATACTCTTAGCTTTCTGCTTTTGTTGTTTCTATGATCACTTATGCAAACATATCTAAATGCTAGCATCTTAGTTCAACATAATGCCTTTATTCGGGTTGTTAACTGCTCTTCCAATATCACCTTAATTTTGGACATTTTAGGATATTCTTGGTGATATCATATGTTGAGCTATGCCGATAGACTAGCCCTAAATGCACTTTGATCGAGGTTGTAAGAAGGAAATGGTTTATTGTTCATATTGAAGAGCACGTGATCATCATCAATACAAGTAGTTGACCCCAAAAATTGGGATGTCTTTGTTATTGGTGTGCCGAAACATAATGATGCTTAATTATGTCAATATTGCACAATGAAATTGTGAAAGGCTAATTGTAAGCAATGTATGAAAAACTATCCTTTACTATTTGTGGGATATGAATTGGGGATAAATCTTTGAAGTCGTAAATCATATTATTGGCTTTACACTCATGGAAGCTCAAATAGTCTACTGAGGTTTATCTAGGTTTTGTAGTGACTCTGGATGGCAACGTTTTTAAATTCTTGTTCTTTCATTCTATTTTAACTGCAGCTTGAAGCTGTCTGCATAGTGCTTCATACAGTATTAGCTTTCAGTTTCATACGATTGAGTGCTTAGGAAATTTGGATTACAATGAGGGCAGACTACTTATCAGCTAACCTCACCAAGCTCCGGAACATATACTTCAAACAGTATGTTATTTTTGTGCTACTAATTTACTTGATTGGCTCCATACTGCAGATTCATACATCTGAAGAATGGAAGAAACTAGACACATGATAACATTTGATGTCCTTGAGCTCAACCTTATCCTCCAACGGCTTTGCTTTAGACTAACATTCCTCAGCAAACTTGTTTGCTTTCTCTAACATCCCTTTGTGCAGTTCTTGGTCTCGCCTAATAAGATGATGACTTCCTCTCTTCCAGCTTTGAGGCATCACGACGAGGTAGTAGGGGACCTTCTCTTTCTCCTTTGACAGTTTCAAGAGTCCTCTCTAATAATCCTGGTGCCAACTTGAGGCACTAACCAAAACGCGGTCCTCTCAATGTATCAACGTGGCCCTCTCAATGGTATCAACATGGTTCGGTCGAAGAGGACCACATTCTTTTTTTGTGTCCTCTGTAAATAAAAAGAAGAGACCACATTCTTCGTTTGTAGATCCTATGTAAATCCGAACCTGGTAAATCCGAGCCTAAGGAGGAGAGAACCACGTTGGACCATTCGGATCTAGTACAACATCACATATTGATATTCTTGTGATGTAGTGAAAATAATTCTACATGAGTGGGGAAGCATGGGATACGAAGTTGTCACCGATAACACCCCTAAAACGACAATCAAAGAGGATATTTGATGCTGATGAAACATTATAGGTCGCCCGAGTCCACGGGCATCTCGAATCTAGGATTATGCTTGAATTCACATGCTTATATCCGAACCTAAGGAGGAGAGAACCATGTTGGACCCATTCTGAATCAAATATTGATATTTTTGTGATGCAGTGAAAAGCATCTTTACAAGAGTGGGGAAGCGTGAGAAGCGAAGATGTCGCTGATGGCACCCCGAAACGACGACCGAAGATAATATATGAAGCCATTTAAAAGTTGTAGGTCACCCGAGTCCACTGGCATCTCGGATCTACGATGATGCTTGAATCCTCAAGCTTTGGAATCTAAAAAAATGAAAGAACTTTTTGATGAAAGTTTTTGATAATAATCATAATATTGAAGATGATTTCAAATGACTACAATGGAGGCTATGCATAACCATAGGACTAAGAGGCAAGGGAGAAACTCTATCCCTAAAAGCAAAGTATCAAATCCTAATTACCCTAAAGCATAATCCAAACATTGACCTGCCTATGTTTGACTTATTGTTATACAAACAAGTAAACAACCAAAACTAGAAAGAAAATTATTCAAAGTGGGTGTCAGTCGGCAAGTCCGTCACTGGATTGGGCCAATGTCTTGCTAACAGATCGGTTGATTACCTTTGCCGAATGAGACTTGTCCTCACGTTCCTCTGGTTTTTGGATGTCATGCCAGGTCAAAGGAAGTCTTCAGTTCAAAGGAAAGTCTTCTTGCATCAGACTCCCGTGTCTGAACAAAACACGTCCACAAGTTCATCTTTAGAAACTGCACTCCGTCTTGTCTCTAGACCATGTACTTGGAATACAATGCAACTTTCAATCTTCTCTTCCTAACCTTTATTTTCAAAGACGTGCAAGTAGCTCATGAGTCTTGATCTTTGTTCTTTTGGTAACCGCTTAGCAGGTTAATGGTGGTCTAGATCATCATAAACATCCATGGTGTAAGGTTGATGCCCTACAAACACGAATGTGTTGATGGTGTCGTCTCTAGTATACGATCTATGAGTTTGTCTTTGAGACGTTTTTTGTAGAAGTCCCCTGTACACTCTCGTTGAGTCGCCTCCTTCCACGATCATAACCTTCCATAATCGACTCCTCTCCTACTTTTAGGAGTTTTTGTTTGGTCCAATTCGATTAATAGCATGAGGGAAACCAACGTGCATTGCATGTCTCCGATGGGGCAAATTGTTCCACCTCGAAGGGTTTGTGGTAGTAGTTGCTAGGCAGTGGAGTATATACTTGTTGGCTTGAAACATAGGTGCAAAATCGGCATCATTTTTTGTAGATTCCTTCAACTCTCGGTCAAGCCGTTTTGTAATCTTAAGAACACTGCATGACATCCAAATAGTCTCTTCGTTATCTTCTCAAACTCAATGCGAGTAAAGTGGTTGTTGGTGCTACTTGCCATCGCTGTTACTGCGACTTCTGCTACATTAGATAGTCTCATTGGCTAGTGATGATCGGTTTTCGATGTGAGACATAATCTATCTCGGGTCCAGACAGAGCTTTGTTGGGGTGTGCAGGGTGTCGGACCTGAGACGGAACAGATCTCGTCCAGACAGCTTTGTTGGGGTGTGACGACAGATCAAAGGTTCCATGAGACTATCTAATGTAGGAGAAAAGAGTCATACAAGGGTGGAGAAGCATGGGAAGCATATATTTCGTTGATGACAGCCCTGAAAAGATGCGATGGAAGGATAAATAACACCATCGTACATTACTTGAGTCCACGAGTGCCTCAAATCCACATTAATCCTTGAATCCACAATCTTTAGCCTCCATAATAGAAGATAACTCTCCTTAATAGTAGATAACTCTGAGGAAAGTTTTTATTACATTGAAGGTATATGTTAAATGACTAGAATGGAATTATACAATTAAAGAAGAAAGGGGGAAACCCTACCCTAAAAGTGAAGTTTGCTAACTACTGTCAAGTAAATGCCGAGCAACATCCTGGTATGCAAATGTCATAACAAGTGTTCTAAAATGCGTTAAAAGCGACGTCATTGTGGGACCTAGGCGCTATGTGGCTACCATCGCCAATTTTTTTTAGTAAATTGTGCATTCTAGGCGGAATGCGACATTATGCGAAAAAAATGACATTATGTGGGAAAAAATGACATTTGCGGCTAAATAAGAAGTGCTGTGTAGATTTTTGTCTAGTTAATTTTTTTTGTCACTTTTGGAAAGCCAATAGATTATTTAAACTAGATAAAAAGTTAGAAAAATGTTGATAAGATTTAGCCTATATTAGATTAGTTTTAAATTTTAAATTTTAAATTATAAAGTTCATTCTTATATAATATAATCTAATTGAAATTTAACCGTCTTTGATCTACAATTTAAAATCAGATCTAGTTAAATTTTAGATTAGGTATACTGTAGTCTTTAATTAACAGCTAGTCTAATCTGATTTGTAAGTTAGAATATAATCTGATGTAAGATAATTCAATTATATTATATAATATTAAATTTAAATTACGGATTAGATCATAGTAGATTGATATTAAATTTAAATTATAAATGACTAAATCTAAATTATGAACTAGATTTTATCTATTAATGTTTGAATCTAAATTATGAACTAGATTAGATAAAAATAACTCCCAGATTTGGTTCAATTATAAAATATTGATAAGTTAGATTAGATCAAACTAGAATCCAAAATCTGAATTGATCAAAGTATATTAAATTAAAATTATGGATTGACATTAGTGGCCCAACTGTAATTAATTAATAGATTTGAGATTTTAATAGCCACGATTCACTAATGAATAATGGATTGAGGACATAATGGTAAAGTATTAATTTTATTAGGTTTCCGAACTATGAGGGTCTCTTTCCCTTCCCTTCCTGGTTGCTACAGAAGGCTACAAGCTGTGAAGAAAACAAAAAATGGATCACAGAAACAACTAAAAAGATAGTTTTGTATAATGTGTGTGTGTGTGTGTGTGTATATATATATATATATATATATATATATATATAATGGTAACGCTTTTTCCTGCATAATTCCGCGTGTGCGGCCGCCTGGTTGCTAGGTGCCTCCTTGCCGCATAACGGCCTTCTAGTGCTTTCTAATAACATTGGCGATAACTGCAAAGAAAGCTAGTCAAAGTGGGACCGGTCGGTCATGCTGTCTCACGGCTGGGCCAATTCCTTGACTGACCAATCAATCCAAACCCTGCATCATACTCGTCCCTGCGGTTGTCTGGGTTTTGCTATTCTGCCAGGTCGAAGGAAGTCTCCCTGCATCATCTTGCCCCCTTATGTGTTTAGGATCTTGATTATTTTCGGAGAATGATCATTAATGACTGTGCCGTTGCTATGACAACTTTGTTTCCAGTGTCCAGCATGAACAGCTTCATCGCTGTTTTCTTCTGTTTTTTCCTCTCTTTTGTGCTAACTCTTCTAGCTTATTTCTCCATCTCATTGTCTCCTGCCGACTAATCGCATTGGTTCCTTCTGTTTATTGTCGAAGTCACATTATATTGTGGAAAGAAAAAGAGAAGCTTAATGATACATATACTGAATCCTTCGTGTTATATTACATGCACATTGTCATGAAACCTGATGATCATGAGTCCATGATCTTGGCTATGGTCAGAATGTGAGGATTTGTTGCAAATAAGCACATCCTTCAAGAAAAATGGGATTGAAGCTCTAATATAATTGTTGTAACTTTTAGTGGAAAGCCAAAAGTTAATATACTGTAACTTTAGTAGAGCCCTTTGACTTGTAAGTAGCAACGCCCCTAATACGTAATGGTTACTTTCTATTGAGAACACCAATTGCTTGTTAACCAAGAATTGCCTAGTCAAATACCAAAATTCTATTGAGCAATTCAAGCCAGCTGCTAGTGTAAGTTTGAATGTTTAACTCAGAAGCAAACTCAACTATTATCTTACTGATACAAGTAGGGACTTTGTATCCAGATGCAGCTGTTAGGTGTGATAATTTCCAGTGCAAATTTCTTGCCTTTTAACTTCAGATTTGAATCGTGAAGAGAAATTTACTCAGATTCATCAATAAATATTTTCTAGATTTTACTAAAGATTAACTTGAGATTTCAATGAATTAGCTGCTACAATAGAAATTATATTCATGGTATTCTGAACTGTACGATGTAGTATGTTTAGTGATGGTTGAAGGAGTATGCTATTTGTTGCTTTCGTTAGTTAACCAAACATCGCAAGACCTATCTACCGATTGTACTTACTAGAAGTGCTCCATTTAAATTTACTAGGTACTTATATGACTGTAAGACATGATTTTTGTCAGTTTACAGTAAAAAGATATCAATATACAAGAGTGGTGCTAACTAAGTATATAGTCGATTAAGTGATGGTATACTGTTGTACACCATGGAATGAGAACTTTGTATGGTTTGATCAACTTTTCTGAAATTGTTGTTCAGACATCTACTGTCAAACTGCCTAAAATCCACTCAATTAGAAACTGATTTTAATCTACTCTAAATTGAGGTTTTGAAAGAAATCATTTGTTTGATTTTCTTTTCCACTTTTTGATACATATTCTTTGTTTTGTGAATTCCAGACAGATGGGTTAACCCTTATTTCTGAGGTAGATTGGAAGTTTTTTTGTGAAGAGTGGAATGCTCAAGATGATAAAGGAATACATGCTGAAATTGCTTTTAAAAACAGTAGCATAACTAAAGTAGTTGGATCTAGTAAAGAGATGCCAATTTCAGTTGACGACTTGCTTCATCACAATGAAGAAGTAGAAGATGAACTGGAGTCTAGAAGACCTTTTATCAGAAGTAGTCCAGAGGTAAGCATAACCTTTGACCATGATCTCATGTGAGTTATTTTGAGAGGTTGAATGTATTTCTTGGAGGATCCACCTCCTACTAATTTCAGAGATTCATACATAGGAGTTGTAGTTCTAAACCTAACCTGAAGCACATTAAGTCAGTCAAACTTTCTGAAAATTCAAGATAATTGCTTTGTTAGAAACACATTTAACAATTATGAGTATGAAGGGACAATTTATTTTTTCTGTGTAAATATTGAGAGAGCATTTCTGTAGAAGGACTAAAACCGTTATCATGGTGTTTTGTCAGTAGATAGATTACCCACATGGGGGTCTGAGCCAAAATTTTCTTTTGATGGTGGGCACCTAACACTATCTTAAGAGAAATGGCTAATTAATCAATCTTGAAATTAACTATTAACATCCAAAGTAAGGTTTATCAATATGAATTTCGACTTACATTATCAGAAATAATAGTACAGCAGATACCCCTATGTTTCTAGTTTCTTCATTTTGTTCGTTTTGAAATTTGTTTTCGCAATAAAATAGAAAGGCATGAATTTTTCTTCTCTATCATCTTTATAGTTGACCAATAGAAGCAAAGACCAACAGAAGCAAAGTGCCAACACTTTTTTCTTTACTTGGATATTGTGTTAAAATGAACTTTTAACGCCTTTCCTTAATATCAACAATCAATAAATGTTTATTGGAATTTCAATTTTTTTAATAAGTTATCATGTAGTTAGGAGAAAAACAAGATTGATTAATATTAAAAATGTTTAAGTTATTCTATTTTTAAAATATATTAGCAGGTGAACACGCTGAATGCACATCTCATAAGATTATTATTTCCATAAATATTTATACTAAAGTTTTATTTGCTAGCATGGTTGTTTTAATTCATTATTAGCTCAAAATGTGTTTACATATTAAAATGCTTTATTGTATTAGATGGTTTACTTTAGAGTTCTTAATTTTGAATAGTACTCAAAATCCTCTGTTTTTGATTATCTAATAAATCATTTAATGAAAGTAGATTATCTTACCATTAAGTTCACAACTTCCATAATCTCTTCCCGAACCAAACATGAATCTTTAAATTATAAAACATAAAGGTAAAAAATAATAATGCAAATCTCTATATATTAGTTGAAAACTGGTAATAACAATCTAATTGAGATCGATTAATTGAGAGAACAATGTCTTAGAATTTGCAACAGCACTAGTCCAGCTGGTCAACACTTGAAGACATAAAGAACATGGAAATCATATTAGAGGTTCAAATCCTCCTGGCACAATATATGCTCAAAGATTAAAAGAAGATAAATCGAGCTATTCAGGTAGTGGCCGATTGAGAGTTGAACCTAAAGGATCGGTCTATCCAGGCAAAGTATCTTGGGACTCATGGTGATGTGTGCTGCATCAAATGCTTGGTCGGAGTGGAGATTGAAGAACGATGCATCAAACTTAAAACAAAGATCGACGTGTAACCAGAACATCAGGAGTACTAGGAGTCAAACTTATCTCGGGACAGGGAAATAGGATGTAATTAAGGGTGATAATTTGGGTCTGACCAGCCAACCCTCAGGCGGGTTTGGATCAGGTCTAAACATGTTCTGTCATAAATGAGTTGACCCGTTCAACCCATCGGATAAACTGGTCGTTTTAGTGTCAAGGGTGCTAACTTGTTTGATTGGTTTAATAAACGGACCAACTTTAGATCTATAATTCTATCCCACGTGACGGCGGGCTGACATTTCAACATAATAAAATCCAAATTCTGAATCCTTGTTTATTCCACAACCCTTCTATCCTGAGTTCTTCTCCAAAGTTCAAACCCGTGGGCAACCCTTCTCCGTCTTCAATTGTTCTTCAAAGCTCAAACCCGTGGACAACCCTTCTCCTTTCTTAATATTTTCTTTTTCAAACTCACCGACAGCCTCCTATTTCTATTCTTCTTCCTCTGTGTTCTCTTCTTGTTCTTTATCCTCATGGCAGCCCTCGCCACACTGTCACATATCTTCTCGTACTCCTCTTTGCCAACCATGCCATCGCCGAGCTGTGTCTTCATCTGCCTGTCGCGTCCTTACTCTCAGGTTAGGTTTAAGTTTTCAACGGGTTGGGTTGGATTGAATCATCTTTAATGAGCCACGTTTGGGTTAAACATAAATCGGTGTTTTAAAAGGCATCATTCTCGTCACCTTAGGAGTCTGCACATTTCGTAAGTTTTGATGCTTAGGCAATTGGTATTTACACAGTTAGATTCTGAGTTGGCCGCCTTTGGTATGGGAGGCACATGCCTAAACCCTAAAGTGCCTTGACTCGTCCCCTTAAATGTGACATGGGCTTGGCCAATTTATTTTTTAATTTGAAATCTGACCCAGATTTAATAGCTTCAATTATTGATATAATTATAAATTGATATAAACAATAGAAAGTAGGAAAGGAACAATAGACTTTCTCCTCCCTATTCCCATCCTTTCTGTGAACGGATACTTTTTAGATATGAGTATTATCATATCCGTATTTGTTTCTAATAATGAATACAAATACAAATGCATATACTGTTAGATAAAAAATCAATAACATTATTTGGCTAAAAATGAATTCACATCCAGATCGGATATTAGAAGAAACATATATGGATGAAGCGAATACAGATACGAGTCATAATAAATTTTTGGAGAAACTGACATATATAAACAGAAGTGCTGATTTCATATTTGTTTAGTTATGTATTAATCAACTTTATGTTTGAGTATTAATATATACTTTCAGTATAATAGGCTTAGTGATGAATAGAGCATTGTCTAGTGTTAAAAGCATAGACTAGTAGTGTTAGAACTTAGAAGTATATAGTAATATTACCGATGTTAATATGATTAATACGCCTATATAGGTATCCAGATATATGGATGCAAATATGAACAATCCAGTGGATTCCATATTTGGATCCATCATGATCCAAAAATAATATATCCTTATCCTATTGTGATCATATTTCGGATCCTAACCCCTAGTTCGAATGTATTGAATCGCATCTTTAGCCTCGATTTTGATATTCATTGTTAGAGGCCATCATGTAAATTTCTCTCTTTACCTTTCCTGATGTGTCTTTTGTACCAACTCTCTCCATCCAATTTTCTTCTCTACCAAGGCCCAAGGGTCATGACGTTGATGATTAGCTTCCAATACTTTATAAGTTGGTCCTTCGGGAACTCCCTTTCCATCTCTCCTTATTTGTTCTGACAAGTTTTTTACTTTTGTTATCTTTCCGTTATGGTACTTTCCTTGGCTCCTTTCAACTTATCTATAGAAATTTTCAACCATTTTTCCTTAATTTTTAATTTTTATTTATAATGTATTCAATATTCAATTATAATGTATTCATATTGATTTATAGGTAGAAAGATCTAATTATATTATTTATTTGTTTTTTGATTGAACACCTCTGCTGCAATTATGTGTATATACAGATTAGAGCCCCAAACAACAACACAAAGTGTCGGTCATAAACTTTTAACATTGTCATAACTTACATATTGACTACTCTGCACTCCCAATTTTAGTCTTGAGGCCCCACCTAGGCCTTCTGGTCCCTATCGCCTCATGCCGCTTGAACATGCTTGGCATAAATAGGTTGACCTTGAATCTGATTCTATTGACACCCCTAGATGTAATACAATTATCTATTGCTATGCGTGTGACATGGAAACTGGGTCGGAGGTTCAAATTCACATGGGTGCTATGTGCTTAATTGCAAATGGGAGAGCAACTTGGATATTCAGATTGCGGTTGATTGAGAGACGGACCTAGATGATCGATCTACACCCTACAAGTTCACTGTGATATTGATGGTTAGCCAAAATGGAGCATGTGAAGGAGATCGGCTTGAGTGGTGGATCGGGATGTTGCAATATACGCAAAAATTGAGAATTGATGTGCAAGGAACTAGACTTGGACGCACTCTGGGGAGATTAATGTAATATGGCCCGAGCTTAAGCCCGACAATAAATGTAGAGTTACCATTTCATACGTGTGTGTTGGTGTGTGCGTAGAGAGAGAGAGAGAGAGAGAGAGAGAGAGAGAGAGAGAGAGAGGTTTGCCTTTCCAATTTATGCTCCCTTTTCATACGCACGCCCAGTTTCTTAAATGAGTTCACAAATGTTGTACCATAAAACACTTTTATTGGCAGTATTGACGAGGGATGAAAGGAATCAGGTTCCTGACCTTTTATGGCTTTTAAACATTAATGCGCTGCATGAAGGTAACCCGGCTACTGAGTTGTGAAGTCTGGCTAATATGTTGGTGTCAATCTTCCTGCAACATGCGTGCACTATCACTGTTGCTCATTGTTCTTCGTTGCATTACTAATGTGTTACCTGGATATGTGGAAACTTGAGGACTAGATAGAACAGTGCAAGATCACTTCTAGTCATCAAACTTAGACAGGGCTATGCATTTTGTCCATTCAGTTGAACAGAACCACATTTCAGTAAAATGAAAACAAACTGCAATACCTCCAACTGATATTAACACAGGACAAAATTGAGCCATACCAAATGTAAATTCGGTTCGATTTGTGGTTTGGGGCCTTAGGCTGATGCTGAGTACAACATATCCTTGCAGTTTTTTTTAAAAACCAGCCCAAAAGATGGTTGGTGACACCGGCTTTTTTGATAAGCTACTTCACTTATTAGCAGCTTATGAAGCTGGGGAGATGATGCTTTCACACTACTTTAATGGGAGTGGAAGGAGGCGGTGGTCGTAATCTTCTCGCCGTCATGGGAGTCTTTGTGTTGGAGGTGTATGTATGGGTTTCACAATGGCTGATGGAGATGATGCTTAATGGGGGATGGGGTCGTAAAGGTCTGGGTGACCCTAGTGGCTGGTTTTAATGTCGGGTAGAGGTAGAGGCCCCACCAGGGAGGAGCTATGGAGGTTGAAGAAGAGGTTGGAGGAGGTGGAGAATTGCTCTGCTGTGCCCAGCTTTCTTCATTCGTGAAGAGAAAATCAGAGAGAAAAGAGTATATATATGAAGGGGAAAACTTGTAATTATAAAATGTGGTTGCGGTTAGGCTGCTTTTGACATTCCTAAACCAAAATGAAAGTATATATGAAGGGGAAAACCTGTAAATATAAATGTGGTATGCTGTTAGGCTGGCTTTTGATATTCCAAAAGCAAAGTGCAATGTTAATATCCCAAAACCGTTAAGTGAACTACATGTTTAAAAACTGAGCCGAATAACCTAGGGACTTGTTTTGGATTGCTGTTGCTTTTCAAAAAGCAGAAGCAACTCTTGAAAGGAGCCTCCTGTCTGCCTTCAAAAGCTTTCCCAAAATTGAACTAGCTTTTCAATATTTTTTTGATAAGGTGCTATTAGCAAACAACTTTTGGATGTTCTGAAAAAACATATGCATCCATGATGAGCAAAATCCCTAATCCAGCTAATTCAGTTTGGTTCGGTTATTCAGTTTGTGGTTGAAAACCGCATAATAAGTAACATTATGCTAAGATGTCCGTGATTCCGCATTGGTGTTTACAACTTACAGTGATAGATGACAAGTCTACATTGCGTAGAAATGAATGCTCAGATCATTTAAAAGTTTTTAGTTAAGCAAATAATGCTAATTATACATGTACAAATAATATTTTTCTTATGCATTTATATTGGTATAGTGAATAGACACTTTAGGAAGATAAATGTAAGGCACACTTCCTGACACTTCTGACACCTGTGGCTACCTTATATATATAACTCTTAATTATTGATGCGAATAAAAATGAGAAGTCTTGGTACATTTATAGGAGCAAGTTATGACATCCTCCTTTAGCCCAAGCAATGTTGGACTAAAGTGAGGTATACAATTATCCTTAACAGACACTCCCCTGCTATCTGGAGTATAGATATAAATCATTTCCAGCTTGCAACAGTCGATTAAACAAATGTCGAGGCAATGATTTGATGAGGATATCGGCCCACGAATTGAAGAAGACACGTGTTGTAGGGCAACTTTTTTCCTGTCGCCTTCTCTCAAATAAAGTGAGTATATCTCGATGTCCTTAGTCCTTTCATCAAATTCTAGATTCTCAGCAATATAAATCACAACATTGTTGTCATAGTAGAAAGTAACTCGAGAAGAGGGGGTAACTTCAAGTTCTGTAAGGAGTGCGTTGAACCAAATCAACTCAGGGACAACATGTGCCATGATTCTATATTTTGCCTCATGATTCTATATTCTGCCTTAACAGAAGAACAGAACGAGTAACTACATTTTGCTTATTACTACTCTATGTAACCAAATTGTCTCACAGGAAGACCAGGTCAACGCTGATAGAGTGACGATCATCAACTAATCCAGCAAGGTCAACATCTGTAAATGATGTGAGCGACATCGTGGAAGGTTTGTAGAGAAGGTCCTGTCAAGGAGTTTTCTTTATGAAGCCTAGAATCATTTCAACATCCGGAAGACGAGAGGTCAAAAGATTATGCATATAGTGCCTCACGTACTCACAACATATACAATGTCTGGACGAGTGATACTAAAATAAATTAGCTTCCTAACTAGTCGTCTATAATGTCCTCTATCAGATAGAGGAGGATCTGATGAAGAGGTCAATCTAGATAGTTTGATTGTGGTTCCATAGGTATCTGATGGTCTGCAACCTAGGAATCATGTCTCAGATAGAAGATCCAACACATTTGTGCTGAAAAAGTTGGCAATCGTCCGACGATACCTCAAGACCAAGAAAGTACCTCAATGGCCCAAGATCCTTTTTATGAATATAAGAGGCTAAGTGTTCTTTCACCTTGGAAATGCCAGCAAAATCATCTGTCATCCACATAAACAAGTAAATGACTATGCCCTAATGTCTCTTATATTTAAAATAGGACGTATATGAGATGCTACGGAAAAAATCTAATCTCTTGCAAAACTTAATTGAATTTATCAAACGACGTACATCGTGATTGCTTTAGACCATACAAGAATATCTTTAGGAGACAAACCATAGACTCGGTCGCTTAAAACCTGGAGGATGTTGCATAAAAATAGTATTTGAAAGATCGCCATTAAGGAAGACATTCTTCACGTCAAATTGATATAGAGGCCAATTCCTCAAATTGTCAAAGAAGAACTTGAACAAAAGTCAACTTAGCAACATGTGAAAAAGTCCCAATATAATCAAACTCATATTGTTGGTTAAATCCCTTATACGCTAAATGGACTTTGAGATCTATTTTTTTAATAGTAAATATCCACTTACATTTGACCACCTTTTTACATGAGAACAAGGGTACCAAAGTCCGAGCTTGATTAGAGTGCAATGCATCATGTTCCAAAAACATAGCAGCATATAAACTTGGATGCTGAAGTACTTTCTGACCATATGAAGGAAGAATAATGGTAGCCAAAGAAGAAACATGTATGACTAGATGGAGTCAAATGATGATAAGAAACGAAGTTAGAAACAAGATTGGTACTAGTACAATAGCACTTACCCTTACAAAGAGCAATATGAAGACGTACCTTTTTCGAAAGTCAACAGAGGTGTAGTAGGAACATAATGCTGCACTATAGTACATGCAGAAGAATCATCACTTATATCCAAAGAAATAGTGACATGTCGAGGAATTACCTTGTCCCAACGCCTATAAACCTAGGAAAAAGGAACCACATATCTATATCTAGGAGGGATAGGAGAAATATGTGTGTCATGTTCGAATGAAGAATAAGAGGAACATGAATCGTGCACAATGTAAATATAGATGGTATATCAGAAGCGAAATATGCTTAATCCTCGAGAAAAGTTACATCACAAGATACAACCACCTTCGAAGTAGTGGGATCAAAACAAACATACCCTTTCTGTGTCCGAGAATAACCAAAGATCGTTGGTCAAGTTTATCCACATGAGGTCCAAAATTATGAGTATAACAAAGACAACCAAAAATATTTGGAGCGACATGAAAGGGTTTATCCTGCCGAGAGGATAGAAAAAGGTGATTTGTTCTCAAGAGCATGATACAACGTGGTAATTGAATAAAGAGAGAGAGAAGACTACCTCCAGAAGGTGTCTATTCTTACGTTCCGCAATACCATCATGCTAAAGAGTATGCAAACATGAAGTTCGATGAAGTATGCTATGAATATGACAATGTTTGAAATTTCGTGTTCATATGCTTCTCAGCATTATGAGAGCGAAGAACCTTGATGCAAACATCAAATTGTTAGAAATTTTAGCCCTAAAGATTTGAAAAATCAGATAGAAGATCAGACCTAGTATAAAGAAGATACAACTTTGTCATGCATGAGTGATGACCAATGAAATTAACAAAATATTATAGCCATGCACACTTGGAAACCTAATGAGATACCAAATATCACTATGAGCAACGCGAAAGGTGAGCAATGTCGTTTATTAACAGTATGAAAAGAGGAACGCCGATGCTTCACAAGAATGTATGACTCACAACTAAATTTAGATAATGATAAATTAGGTAACATAGTATGTGAGCAAGATAACAAATGATGCTGCGTCTCCTATGCAATTGAATGGGAGCAACGACTGACGTACTGGACAGATGATCTACGTAGTAAATGTTGTTTTGTTCATGCCTCCCACCAATTCGTTGCTTTGTTAAAAGGTCCTGTATCACAAAGTGAAATGAATAAAATGTTACCGAACAATTTGAATCATGTGCAAGCTGACAAATAGATAATAAGTTATGATACAATGATGAAACAATGAGTATTTTTCAAATGTAAAGAGAGAGAGTAAGCGATGAATTAGCAGCACCATAAATATGAGTAGTAGTATCGTCAACCATATAAATGAATTTGTGAGTACTGGAAGCAAGATTTTCATTGCTCTGATACCATAAAATTTCGAGAGAACTCTTAATTTGTTGATATGAATAAATCATGAGAAGCCTTGATACATTTATAGGAACGAGTCACGACATCCTCCTTTAGCCCAGGCTATGTGGGACTAAAGTGAGGTATACAATGGTTAACTAACAATAACCATGACAACTAGAGTATTAGGGCTTGAATTTATTCATGGTCAGTATCAAGGGCTTTTATTATACAGTCTTCAGTGCTAGTAAGCAGGCCTATTTTGTGCCTAGGAAGCATGGACACTCCAAAAAACTGGGTTGTCTTGTATAGGACATGTATCTGACAGCCCGGTCATTCAAAAATACGGTAGGACACACCAATTATTCAAAAACTGAGTCATATTTGTGTCCTTGCAGTATAGTTTTGTTCTATTGTTTACTTGGTCTGTTCATGAATCTGCTCTGTTGCACTTTACCATTTTTAGGTGTGTTATGACTGCATTGGCGAAAGGGAAAGCTGTGAGCTTGTGCAGAAGCTCAATTATTGTGACGAGGATATACATGTCTATCTTGTCCATGGAAAGGAAGCACCAAAATCAATTAGAGAAGCTTCTGGGACTATTCCTGAACCAGACCGTCGTATTTCCAAGCGATCCAAAAGAACATCTGGGAACTCGATCAATTTAAAAGTATCTGGTTCCACATCTATCTACCAGTTGAAAATGATGATCTGGGAAGCTTTTGGGGTATGTATTCAGTTTATTGTTATTCATTGTTTACATTTCCTATTTTACTCTTTTTACTTCTATTACTGTGATCTTAGGTCATCTTTGTAAAACATTGTAATTATTCCTGCATGTAGTGTATAGTTTCAAACTCAATGATGGTGGAATTCATTCCCAGAAGGATCTTCCCAGCTTTAGATGAATGTGAGAATTTTGGCACAGGTTGGGGTATGGGGTGTGGTGCTGACCAATATTTTAAACCTGACCAAAACAAGCACATTTTGGTCATCTTGGTACCTGCCAATTGTTTCTCTCTAGGTTTGTGGCAAATCCTCATGTCCTTATTTTCTTGGTTAGGAACCCACTCAAAAGGATGCTGTTTGGTTGATATCTTGCCATTTGGCGATCTTTGCTAGAGATTATTAACTTTGAGTTACGCTCCCTACCTTAGATGACAATGGCTTAAATGATGATAATAAAGATAATGATGTCCGGAAAATAATATAAACTTTTTTTCTTTTCTTTCAAGAATAGATATATAGTTATTAGGGTTAACGATTCCATAGCTTTAGAAGGGAAATGACTTAGGTGATGATTATTATGTATAGTAATAAGATAATAACAATCTCCAGCCTCTGCATTATTTTTCATGCATGGCAACACTGAAGTTCCGCAACAGTTTTTGTAAGAATAAAAAATATAGGGGAAGTAGCATTGTAAATTTGCACCTCGGGTTAAAAGATCTTATTAATGTATGTCAAATTTTAACATGCATGAAGTAACACAAGACTGAAAACTTGAACGTGAGTCCCTTGAAATTGTGACCATCTAAATGTTCTTGTAGTCTTAAGAACTTAGGAGGGTTATTCCCTATTGCACGAGTTTACACTTCCCACCATTTTATTGAATGTTTCTTTCTGTAGTTCATCAGACAATTTGGTTCCACATATGGGGTTGATTAGCTGCTCATAAGAATTTGTCAACCCTTTATGTAGCCTTCTTACTTTTATGGTTGTACTCCATTACCTGACATCATTTCGTTATAGGAGAAGGCTTGGATGACAACAATGATGACAACTGTATGTAATGTCTTATGCCAGTATCAATTTTTCTGTGCCTCGCCTCTTTTTAAACTCATGACAGTTAATTATATATGTACCTGTGATGTAACTTTTGATGCCACAGCTTATTATATTAGTTGCTTGAGACTGACCTTGGATATTTGATGCAAATTGATGTACTCGAGATATGCCTATATATCTATATTTTGTCAAACACTGACAGGTTGTGAAGGAGAACCAGAAGCTTCACAAAGGTACTGCAGAAATTGAAGGAGACTTTTCCACTCTTGCAGACAAAAATATTTTTCCAGGAGATGTTCTTTGGGTCAAAGACTCTGAGATCCATGAGAACCGAGATATAGCTGGTAATACAAAATTTTGCATTATACGTAACTGGTGCATAAATGACATATACTAATGTAATTTTGGTGTTTACAGATGAAATTTCAGTGCAAAAGACTGAAACACAACATGCAGAAGAAGGTTTTCGAGGAACTCTGTTGACATCAGATGTAACAGTTCAGGTATTTCAGGAGCCACCAATCAGCTGATTTGTGTTTTCAACTGATTGTGCACTTGAAGATACTCGAAGTTTGATGGTTGCTAATTCAGCAGTTCCAGCATCTTCGGGCTTGAAGTCGACTTGTCTAGGTGAGATGAACGCTCCTTTCATTTTGTTCTTCTGTTAATAGTTATACTTGTAGCTACGTAGGTGTCTGAATAACTCTTGCATTTAGTTTTTTCTTTCATCTGGTGTTAATAGTTTTACTTGTAACCACACGTCTCCTAATGGTTCATTTCTTCGTATATGATGCTTAAATATGTGACTCCTGCCTACCTGAAATCTGGAAATTTGTCAATTATAGCTGTACTCAAAGTAACTTTGCCAATCCAGATGTGCAATGTTTCCCTCTTACTTCTTCCATTTGGTTTATGTGGAAAATGATGAGTATGTTGTATGAGATGGCTACAATAGTAGACTGGACTCGGCTTTACTCCCACTAGCTATGCATTCAATTGTAATTTCTGCTCTTCAGCTATGCATTCAATTGTAATTTCTGTTCTTCAGAGTTATATGTCCTTTGGCCGAGATTCTTTTCCTTTATAAGTCCAGTATCATTTACCCATTGTTCCATTAACTCATGTTGGCTAGAAGCCTAGAACCGTATGAACTCAGAATCTTGTTGTCATCTCATATCTTTAAGTGTAAACTTTTACCTTTTATCTATAATATGTTCTTATTTCTGCCCTTTCTAATTGTTTTTATTCCTTCTATGTGTCTTTTTTTTCACAGTTAATCATATGCTTTTGTCCACTCTTTCTTACCCATGAAACATGCTTATATTTTTTTTTAATCTTCGCTCAGGAAATCTGGTAACTGTATATTATACCTGTTTTTAATAGCTTTTTTCTTCACTTCACTCAGGGCAGTTGGGTAACTGTATATTAGTAAGTATGTCTAGGAGATTAATGTAATTACCTATCACTCTAGGGTAAGATTGCAAGCTACTTAAACATGCTTTGGCCTTCAATTTGCTTCACTGCAATAGGGTAAAGTTGACCAAGTGTTATACCCTGCCAAGAGCTTATGCTTCAACAAAAAATCTGCCTTTCCTGCTTGTCTCAAGTTTCTTTTCGAGTGTTCCTCCAACTGCCACCAGTCATTGCCATCTATCAGCAGTAATGGCGACAATTAGTTACATTTCTTATATCTTCCTACTATCCACATATTAAGGCATATTGGTACCTGATAATAACTATTTCCAACGACATAATTGGGGGCAGCAATTGTTTTAGCAATTCTTTAGCAAACCATCTATCAAATGGATGACACTTATGACACAGTGCTATCATGTCATTAAAAGTTTGTCTTCATAGTCTTCTCATTATCTTGCTGGCTCATAACCTTCTCCACCATGTACATCAATTGGACACTACATTTTTTCTTATCATGTCATTAGAAGGTTTGTCTTCATAGTGTTATTTTAGTGCTGGCTCATAGTCTGCTCCACGACATACATCAATTAGATAAAAAAATTGTGTGCTTCTAGTGGGTGAGACTAGTGTCATAATACAGAAGAACGAACCCCCATAGACACGGATTTGCAAGTTGCTGACCCATAAAGATCTTTAGAATGTAATAAACATGCTAAACTCACAAACAGCTTTCCTTCCTATACTGTTTTCACTTGGCTCTTACTGGTAGGAAAATAATCATTCTTCCGAATTTTTTGGATTAGTCTACAATTTCAAATAATGATGTATAAACCAGGCTGCTTATTGCTTGTAAAGTGCACCTAATAGTGTACTGCAAACAACAAAATTATTTAAGACCCTCAAGCTGTTGTTGCAACAATCACATGTGGATATATAGACAGGGTAGCTGGCAACTTGTTCAGTGAGGTCGGGACTTTGGACTAGAATGTCCAGAAACGTGAGAATTTAAAGTTGCTTACATCAAGGTTTGCACTAGTTCTTCTTGAAGCTTTAATGCTTTGAGACCACAAATGAACAAATTTGACCCAAAAGCTTAAGTTGTTAGTGAGTTTGCCAACATTTCATTTTGATTTTCAGCGTGAGCTAATTGGCTGCACGTAAGCCTTGGTTTTGCAGATGAAGTTGCAGTATATGAGCCATGTGGACAAAGACATATGTTTGCGGATAGATAGAACTATAGCTAATAATGTGAATGCGATTATGCTCTTAGCCACTCCTAATAGTAATGCTTCTCTATGGCTTTGAATGTGAGTTCTTTAGTTTAAACATTAGCTTTGATTAAAACTTAATAGGAAGGTTTCCATTTGTTTCTTTTACTTATTTATCCAAATAAATTGGCTGTGCTTACATACTCTAACTGAATCAGATTTGGGAAGTATCCTCTCTACCTTGTATTGTCAATACTGGCTGTTATTTAGGTTAGTTTCTCCTTTTTGTGTAAAGTTTACTGTATCTTGTCCTTTACAAGATGGTACTCAACATTAACAGTTTAGCGTTCAGACACTTTATACAGGCTCAAGGTCTATGAAGAGGTCCCTATTTAATATTATCATATATTTGGCTGATGTTTAAGTGGGACTGCATAATCTTGGCCTTCCATGTTTATGGGATTCGGACCATTCAGTTCAGTTCTGTCTCACATATGCACACAAAGTGAGGGTGCTACTGACATGTGGACCCTCCATATACTATAAAATCATGTATTAAATATAAAACATTTTATGGGGGTAAGGCTGTGTACATCTTGCCCTCCCTAGACCTTGCATAAGATGGAGCCTCGTGGCAATGGGTTGACATTTATATATTTGGCTGATGTTGGTGACAGACAAGTAGTATCACTTAAACATTATTAACTAGTACATTTACAAAGAAAATTTGGGTTCCATGTTTACTCATAAATATTCTATTGCCTCAGTTCATAATATGCACACACAAGATCCTTAATTTGCACTTGAGGACCTTTACAAGTATCGAGGACATAAGTGTTGTGTTATATTTAGTTACATTGGAATATTGCTAGTTTATACTAATTCTTGTTATCTGGAAGATAGAATGTCTACTATATTTGAATTTGTTTTTCCCTATGTTAGGAATATTGTACTTGATTTTCTGGAAACAAGAAAATTCTAATGTGTATTATGTTTGAGGAGAAGTGGTGTAGTGGAAATGTTAGTGAATTATTACATTCTATTTTGTTGCATTAGAAAGCAAAAGGAGGAGGGATGCCTAAGAAAGCGTAGAAGCTCTGTAATGAGTGCAAATATTGAAGAGAATAGGAGAAAATGGCAGGAAATGAATTCTAGTAGTCTTTAGTTTGGCCGAGAAAAACAAAGTTAAGAAGTCATCAAACATTATTTAAATCTTCTTTCTTTCACATTTATAATGAATCAATGATGTTCAATTTAAGTAATGGTATTAGGTTGACTTGAATATCACGAGTTGTATTGCTTCCGTTTCATAATAGAATTCTTTATATGATAATGAAACCCTTTTCTATCCATAATATAGTTCATTATTCTCTATATATAAATAGTAGGCAAATCACACACACATGTATATCATTCAAAACTGCTTGGACATCAACAAACCTTGAAGTAGGATTTTAGACCAGTGAGTAGACATTTGGACGATGCATTAACTCGAGGAAGAAGGTTGCAAAGACATATAGTTGACAGCAAGGTAGGGTTTGATAATGGTGTTCTACATGATGTAGAAGTAAGACCCACAGGATTAGATGACGGAGATGCTGCTGTTGGGATGAACTACTAAGGAGGCAACATATAGACTCCAGATCTCGTTTCGCTGGAAGTACAAGGACTTCTGCTCACTCTAATGGCTACTTTCATCAGTGATTTGCATGAAGCTTTGGTGGAGTCTATTGGTACTGGCAGCAGAGTTACTCCTATTATATACTCTTGATGGTCGAAGATGATGAATTTGAACTCACAAGTCCCATTTAGGATTTTTCTCTTATTATAATCTACACCAAAGATTATTACTTCCAAAAAATTAGTGACTTGTAGTTGACTTCAATCTTCCCATTTAAGAAATATCTATTTACCACGTTCACTTACCTCACTTCAGCCCGGTATTTGGCTGAGTGATGGTGAAAGCTATGATTAGTGCAGACAGATGGTATCACATGGACATTGGATATCTAAGGTGACAATTCTTCAGAATCTTGACATGAGGACACACACACATATACGTCAACCATCATTGGCCCGAGTGGTCAGCTCTTAGATGCAAGACCTGAGAAACTGAGCTGGAGGTTCGAATCCCCTGGGCCGTATGAGCTTAACTACTAAAAGGGGATAAACCAGCATATTCAATTTGCAGCGGATTGAGAGCCATACTTGGAGGAGCGATCTACCGGCTAGAGGGTTGTGATATTGATGGTCAACCCGAGTGGAATGCGCCATGGAGATCAACCTGAGAAGTTGATTGAAGAAGGATGCAACGGGCGCAAAAATCGAGCAACGGCATGTAAATAAGCTGAGATGGATATAGTATGGTCTATTGACGTTGTGTTTTTAACTTTTAAGTAACTTAAACAAATGCAAAAGTGGAATATTTGCTAATATATGGATAATTATATTCATCTTGTCGTGAATATTGTAATAATTCATAAATGTGAAATGTGAAATGGTTCTTATGTTCTTTAACGTGTTACCCCGTCTGTCATGTCGAATATGGATGTCACGAAGAATTTGATAGGGATTGGTGTCCTAATTATTATAGTAGGAAAGTAAATGAAATGGAAAATGAGAAGTAATCTCTTTGGTAAGAAAGCATCCATTTAAGAGAATAGATAGGTATCAGGCCCTAGATGTTCTCACACTTTCAAAAGACCATGGAAAACACATCTAATCCTCTTCCTTTCTTTCTAATTTGGCCTGTTTTCTTTAAAGCATATTGTTATTAAAAACGTGCCTAGAGAGAAGCAGAACACAAACGAGGTTACCCTGTGCCGTGTGCAAGCTATGCATATGCCTTACTTTTAATGTGAACAGGAATGGCCTTATACAAAGGCTAAATAGCATCATTGCCGCGCCCTATCAAGGACTTAAGCGGCATTGAAACTTCACTATCATGTTGCGAACAAGACATGAAAAAGAGCAACACAAAGAACTTTCGAGGTTGAGGGCCTCTTTCCTTGTTCTACGTGCATCTTGATTTCTTCAGGTGTGTCTCATTTTTCGATTTGTGCCTAGGCCCGCAAGGCCTTAGTGTTTAAGTGTGGCTTTTCTGACTCTAACCTTCAAAATTATACCTAAAACTATAATCAGACAAGGCTCCTTGTGCGGTAAATCAAGGTCTACCTTACTATGAGATTATGAGATGGGATTCTTATTATTAAATGGTTCCAATCAACTATTCTGATTGACAATTAACGTGGTTAGCCATGATCAGCACATCCTTTGATCATTGTTTATAAAAAGTTGTCATTTGGATGCTGTCAACCATTCATCCAAGTCACTTGATTTTGATACATTGATTCAATAATGTGGGTGTAAGGTTGCCTACTTCTTGACCTAACCCAATTTATTGATCATGGTGAATAATGCAAATCATAGTATTCGTAGTGTGGCAATGGTACAACTAGCAGATTTCTTTATTGTGCTCGGCAGAAAACCCTTGGCAGCTGCGAAGCTGAACTGATACGTACCCCCTGCGGGTTGATGACTTACTGCTGCTTGCAGGAGAGAGAGAGTGTGTGTGTGTGCCTGTGTATAGTTGTTTTCTATTTGAAATATTGAGTTTCGACACTTAAAAATATGTTAAAATTTATTAAAAACATACGAAAAACATAATTTCATAGCTAGTACATCTACCTTTATGGTTTCCATGAATGATTGCATGATGTCTAATTTAATGTAATGATTGCTTAATTGATTCAAGAATTTGGGGGTAAGGTTGCCTACATCTTGATCCTGCCAGTTTATTGATCATGGTGAATAATGCAAATCCTCGTAGTATGCTTATTTATTTATTTATTTTTATATCAAAGTTTTTACAGTTAAAATATGGTACAATTTTATTAAGAATACAAAAAAAAACATAATTTCATAACTTATATATGTACCTTTATGTTTTCCATGAATGGTTTCATGATTTCTGATTTATGTAATGATTGCTTAATTGCCAGGCAACTTACCATGCATAGGTTTGAATTTTGTTGGCAAATATGTACAAGTACAACCAAATAAATTCCAGTTTTGGTAAATAAATTGTTTTGGTAATTTGTAGAATTTAGGCCTTGATTGCAGCCCAGTAAAAAAATTGCAAATCTTCGACTAATTCTGGAAATGTTATGGACATTTCTGGTAAGTTAATCCAATTTTGGGTCGTAATGGACCCAAAGTTGATTGAGGGTTTTCAATGTTACCCTGATCAGGTAATACTGATTTTATTATGCATTTTTGGATAGATTCAAGTCAAATAAAATAGGATGCATCCAATGCTTGGAGACTACGTTGCATGGGCACAAATATGGACAAGGACACGGCCTGATGTCATATCAGGTAGGTGTAATAAGTAGTCACCTAGGTTACATGAATATGGACACAGATACGACTATGGACACGATATGAAAACAGGAACTATTTTTTGTGTCGGTGCAAAGTGGCATATGTTCTATTTTGAAACATAAAGGGAAGTGGCTCCTACTTATGCAGTGTGGGAAGGGTCAAGATGTACGCAATCTCATATATATATATATATATATATATATATATATATATGTGTGTGTGTGTGTGTGTGTGTGTGTGTGTGTGTGTGTGTGTGTGTCCATTGGCCCGTCCGGAAACACGACAACGCCACCCAGTCATTCAGGGGGGAGGGAGAGCTCGAACCCGGTCAACACCCGTGGGGACCCCCACCCTACCATTAGGCTAGAGCCCCTTATATATATATATATATATATATATATATATATATATATATATATATATATATATATATATATATATATATACTAGCATATGTGCACGTGCCTTGCACTCTTTAGGAAGACCAAAGGGTAGTCTTCCTAATTATTAAGTTGACTTTATTAAAATTAATGAACAATTTTTTAATTAGTATAGACATGCAAGGGTATTTTCGGAATTCAAAATTTTCACCATCCAAGTTTTCCTATATATATATATATATATATATATATATATATATATATATATATATATATATATTATATAGCTCAGGTGAGAGCGGAGGTAGGCATTATCCCCGACAGGGTGGGTTCGGTCCCACGGGGAGCGGGGGTGTGTGTGTGTATAGAGAGAGAGAATATATATATATATATATATATATATATATATATATATATATATAGAGAGAGAGAGAGAGAGAGAGAGAGAGAGAGAGAGAGAGAGAGAGAGAGAGCAATTACATGATCCTATAAACTTATAACTTTGAAATCACGTATTTTAATAAACTTACCCTATATAGGCTTGAAAATGTAGGCAAAAGCAAATCATTTATTTATTTTGATTTATGTTGTTACTATCTTAGGATACAATTTACTACCATTTTGTTAAGTTTCAGTTAATCTGGTACGATACATATAGATTTATAGGTTATATTTTTTCTACTTGATTCATGTAACGTATACTTAAGAATATGGATTGGGGAACTAGATAAACCTATAAAGATTAAACAAATAAAAAGATTAAGGGAAGATCATATGAGATCGGTTTTCTATATGGATCTAGAAGTATAGACCCGACCTTCTATAGTTATTGTATGATATTACACGATAGGGTACACAGGGAAATTTATTTACGAACGCGAGTTGACTACCTAGATTTTGACATGATCTGACTACTTTTGCCAATTTGTAGAAGTTTTAGTCAGTTTTGGCAAAAAAAATTCAGCCTTCTCTATTATGTTTTAGCTAATTTATGGACAACTAGATAATAGCTAGCAATGTGTCATCACTGGTGAACTATATATAAAGGGGAGGGGGGGGGGGAGGGGGGGGGGGGGTTGAGCCCACATTCATCAATACTCCCCCGGAAGATGATACTTTAGATGACAGTCGCTCCCCACTTGGAGAAAAACTATAGAAACGACAGAGAGAATTGTGGCCTTCTTCGAGCAAGAGAGTGAGTAGTGGTCTTTTTGGTGACGAGAGTGAGTTGAGTTAGGGCCATCTTGGATGGCGGAAGAGGCCAACTTGCGGAGTTCTAGGCAACAATAGTGTGTGTTGAGCTACGGTCTTAGACAATGTACTTCTGGGGTTATCGGCTAGTCACAACCCACTTTTTAGAGAGGGGGAACGTGTAGATAGATCAACAATGCACTGCTTCGATAAGGAGGACTAGTACAATGAGGATACTATTTCTGGCTGATGGTCCAGACCCCCATAATTTTTCCAGAGAGGAGCAGCTGACAGTAGGCCCCTAGGACATGCTAGCTTTAGAGATGACATGTGACCTGAGAAGCTGATGAGTGGGCCGGGAGGAACCAAGAATAGTTGATGAGGGGCGTTGAGAATTCCTAATTTGTGAGCTATCTAGTGGCAGATTAATAGTTGAGAAATGGGACCGAGAAATGTCATGTGGGGCAGAGGGGTCTCAGAAAAGCTACCGATAATTGGGGCAGTAATTACTGAGAAACTCACTGGCCAATGACAAGTGAGCCTGAGGTCAGTGCTGTTGATGTGGAAGCAAGAGTAGTCGATGGTAATCGGCTTGAGACCTGACCAACAAATGAGGATAGGCCATGGACATAAAGAACATGGACAGAAGTTGGAGCTTCGAAGCAGCGCCTGAGTTGCGGAGGGAGGAGGGCTTCAAAGAAGAGACGAATGAGGACTAGTTATGCCTTTGCGGACTTTTGGAGAGGGTTGTTGCCTCAAGAGGAATTCATCAAGTAGGCTTCTTTAGCTAGAGGAGCTTGAGTGGAGACAATGACGAGGAGAGGGATTTTATCGTCTCATGCAGATCCGTTGTCAGCATTGATGAAGGGGCACTGGATTATAGGAGGAGCATGAATAGTTCAGCTTCGTCTTTGTGTTCTTGTGTGTTATGCTACATATCTCGATTTCTTTTGTGTTTTATTTGGCGATCTAAGCTATAGTTTGGAGAAGATCTGGTATTAGCGTGAAAGTGGATGAATATACTGTTAGGGTTTTCGATCTTGATTGGTATGGAGGAGGGGTTTGATCTAGGTTTTTTGGAGTTGTCTTTTGAGTTGCAGAGTTTCCTAATAAAGATGGGTTGGAATTTGAGCGTTTGAAGTAGAGGAAGAGGCTATGTACATATTGGTTCCTCTATATATTTTATTTTGAGATAAAGCCGGTCAATATTGACCGTCCCTGTCCTGGGTTAATAGCGCCAAGACCCCCTCCCATTTTTTATTTTGCTTGGGCTGCAAGTCGAACCAACGCCCAGTCCTCCCCCTCCCTACCACTTGTACTACTGGACCACCCCCTTGGTGGTTGGTTTTTTATATATTAGAGTTGGGATTTCTGTTTGGAGGAGAATAGCAGCTAGGGTTTTGCGTGAGAAACCTAAAGCTATGTACCATGTTGATGAATAGGCTATACTGGAAATAAATAGATTCTACTAGGTCTCTTGGTCGAGCATTGTATAGAAATACATAGGTGTTAAATTCAAACAGATGAGTATGTAATAGCTAGTGTATGTGGCACCCTGCTAGAGCTATATGTACAGGGGGAAATACCCATATACTTACAACAGGGTTGAAATTGATCTCATCAAATCCATATACATACGATCCAGATTGATTTAAACTATATTGTAGCCGTAACGTCTCCCTATAGTGGAGGCTATCAACCAATACTTTTCAGATGGATTTCACATTACTCCATAAATCAGGTGTCTTATGGCCAACATTGCTACCTAAATCTGGTTGCTTATGGACAATGTTATTGCTTAAATCTGCTCGCTTATGGTCAACACATGGGTGTCTATTTCCTAGTCCGTTGATTTTTATTTTAAATCTATTTACTTTTGGGGGGAGTGTTGTAACTTGTAATTGTGCTAATATATTAGAATAACCATTTATAGCTATCACAATAATTAAATAATATTATAAGAAATGAATGTATCTGAGGGAATTTAGAGGTGGCGCCAATTTGGAGAAAATGAGAGAAAATTGACTTGGGTGGTTTAATGAGAGAAAAATGAGCCAAAATTGACTTAGAGGTGGCGCCAATAGATGTTCCAATAAAGAGTGACAATTTAGTAGTCAATGGTGCCACTAGGACTAAGGTAGGCGCAGATAAACATGGTCAGAAGTGTTAAAGAAGAATATGGTTTCCATTAGTTTTATAAAGGACGACATGGCCCTTAACGGATCCGAATGGAAGAGGATTCAAGTAGCCAACCCCATAATTTTTGGATAAAGGTTTTGTTGTTCTCGATCTGCCTTAGTAATTATATATGTGCAGAGTGGTTGGACGACTTGCTTGTCACTTAGAATAACTAATGAAACGGAAATTCTTGAACCACAAGATTTTTGTTTTCTTCGGTAAAGAATATTGCTTAAATAAGCCTATACTTGTATAAGCATGATATCCATATGATTTGATATAAAATTCAGCTATTGTTTAAATGAGGATGCTCCATGTGGTCTCTTTTTGGAATATGTCAATATTATCATGTTAACTTGATTCTGGTAAGGAAAGAGCAAGATGGTTTGATGGACCTTTATATATGTTACAAAGTGAAATATGGGCATGACTGTCAATTAGAAGTAGACTGGGATGAGTTTATACGAGGACAAGCACATCAGATTGAGATGCAGTGCTAACTTTTTTCGTGCAAGTTTTTAGGCTTTGCACAAGCGAGTAATTAGATATCCAAAGCAAAACTACCATAACCTGCATTTTTTAGAATTGAAAAAGCAGCATGATAACCTAAGCAAAAAAAGAAAAACAGCGTGGGGGTGTCTATGGACACTGTAGTGAATATATATCATAGTGCCTGCCCTTCCCCAAGGCTTCAATACTTCTCTTTAGAACACTGTTTTACTTGAAAAGGCTGTGCATTAAAGGAGTGTCAACTGTCAAGGCATTGTGGCAAGTGAGTATACGCTTGTAGTTGAGTATACTACTTGAGGCATACTATAATGCATAGGCATGTTGCTTAACAGCGCATCCTGAGGTATACCAGTAGCATAAGCAATTAAGAATATCCTTCTGTCAATGGTGCGAGCAAAGATGTAGAGGAGGGAAGTCTGGTATTTTTTATTTTTCTTTAGGTACCTTTGAATGACAGCTGGTACCCCCCCCCCCCCCCCCCCCCCCCCCCCCCTCTGATAGACCAATCAAAAAGGAGAGGAAAAGTCAAGATCTCAAAGCTTGGTGTCATATATTGAGTGATGAATCCTATCTAGTACTTAAGACATCAAATGCCATGCTGTTGTTTCCATGGCAGGTAATATCTTGGCAATTTGAACCATGTATCTGCCCTAGGTACATTAGAAATCTAAGTAAGTAAACTTCGTGAGCTACTCCAGTTGGGATCGTTATGGTCATTCAGTCGCAAGCAATTACACTGTGTTGTATCAGTGACGACTACGGACAAAATAACTATGAATTATGTATTACTCCTTTGAGATTGATTGTCATATTTGCATTACTTGTAAGTCTTAAATTCCCCTCCTCTCCAAAAGCTATGCTGCTTGTGTTGTATCCATGGATGCATATTCTACCAGAGTGTTGGCTTTAGATAACTGGACAGCTTTTTTATGCTGCACTATAGCTTTATTGGTGGCTTTTTAAGTTATTGAAAGTTATTACTAGTTAATGCTGTTCTAGGGATGGTAACAATTTACTTGTCATATGAACTATTCATTATTGAGCTAAATATATTGATCTAGATCTTTTTTTCCTTTCCTGTGGTTCAGGTACAGCTTGTGTCGTGATCGGGAGTTGAAGTGTAGCGTCCTTTGTAGCTTATCCTTAGTTTGAGACATTCAGATTGTTGTAAATGCAAATGGAGATGTTGTCTGAGCTGGTTTCTGCCAATTTTTTGTTGTAATAGTTAATCATTGTGCATCTCTGTGAGTGAAACAACTTTACATGCTCTGATAGGAGGAAATGACATACTTCCGCAATATTGTTCATTTTCGGTAGACTATAATTATCGTCAAAATCTCTTCCAACGAAATCGGTGTGTTCTCTTCTTCTCGAAATCCTCCTTGATTGTACATTTGGTAAGATTGAGAGGAGGGTACTACTGAAGTTATCTAGCTAGCCTTGTGTAAAATCCACAAATATATCTGCTTGTTTCAGGGTTTGCACTAAAGGACCTCTTTGATATGTTGCAACTGAGCTGAGAGTATGAAGCTGCCACTTTTGCTGCATATGCAACATAGAAAATGGAGTTTCAACTTTCGGATGGGCATTGAAAGTGTATTGAAATTCATTGGTTTATGACAAAAATAACATTGCATGTCTCCTCTTTTCCCTATTTTAAGTTGCAAGAAAAAGAGAGGAACTTGGTGGAAAGTGGAAGTTTTACCGCAAGGAGTGGTGGGATATTGCATGTCATGGAAAAGAAATCATATGATAAGGGTGACATCCAAACATTGGAAGTTCTCAAATTGAATTTTAACCTACCATTTATGTAAAATATGAAACTCTTCACTCCAGCGGACGAAAAAAATAATATATTTTGGAGTGTTATTTTTACACTTTCGAAGAGTTGTAAGTATCCTGCTGCTGGTGTCTTAGCAATAGTGTGCATTTTCTTATTCGTGTACAGAATTAGTGATTGCGTCTGTGTAATCCAAATCTATTCTGATATGCTACCACTCTTCTTCTCTGTAAGCATTAAAAAAAAACAAAAGTGAATAATTATTATTACTCTCGCTTACTTTGTTTATGTATACTGCTAATTCCGTCTCACTTGTAAAGAAAAAGGAAAAAAAAAAAGCAAATCGACCCCCAAAGATTGTGATAGAAGGCATTGTTGTTTTCTGTAAAGAAAACTTAATAATTATTTTTAACTATGTTTTCTGTTTGTTTTTTTTTCTCATATTCGACGTTCTAATCTTGTTATTTTCATCACTTGGTTGCAAGTCTATTATATTTATGCCAAAGTCTCTTAGTTCTAGTGGCTAGTAGGTAAAGACATCAGATCTTGGTTGAGTGGGTTCAATGCCACGAAAAAGCGGATTTTTTTTGTGAATTTTTTTTCAACTATTGGAGTTAAAAAATAATTATTAAAAAGTAATATTATTATATTTCATCTTCCAATTATTGGACATCGACATTTCCTTGTTGAAGAATAGATACAAATTAAGAAAATTATAATTGACAAGGAAGCTTTTACAATACTTTTGGACTTTTAAGGTTGATTACTAAAACTATTCTTAATTTATTACCTTTTAAAAATAAAATTTATAGTTTCTTTTTATAAATTAAGGAGCTTAATAATTTTAGTAACCCACTATAAAAATATGTGGACATTGTAAAAGCCATGGTAATTACAGTTTCCAAAATTAATTTATATAGTTTCAGAGGATAGTATTATTTGATTTGACCTTGATGAAATGGTGCTCAAAATGTAATATATGAGTTGAGACAAATGAAGCTGCTGCATAGGGCTCCAATTTTTTAGGGGTCCAAAAATATCGAAATATCGAATACTAGTGTGTGTGTGTGTGTGTGTGTGTGTGTGTGTGTGTGTGTGTGTATATATATATATATATATGAGGAAGGATAGGCATCTCTACAATTTTTGCATCCCCATGCATCCCCATGTTCACATCCGTTGGATGTGCTTTAAGTCATCTAATCTTAACCATTGATAAATCAACGGTTAAGATTAGATGACTTAAAGCACCATCCAACGGTGCAAATAGGGGAGATGCATGGGGATGCAAAAAGTGTGGGGATCTTGATCCTTCCTCATATATATATATATATATATATATATATATATATATATATATATATATATATATATATATTAAGGAAAGTCCGACTGAAAAAGGAAATAGCCACTTGCCTATTTGTAAAAGTTTTAAACGTAATTAAATCTATCAAAATTTGGAAGAAAAAAAAAAATCAATAACCGTCATCGCCTCTTCGTCTCTTCCATCGGAGAAGGATTTGGTCTCTCCATCTTCTCTACTACAAAGTAAAAGCAAATATATATGTTCAACTACTTTTGTTCAAATTTTAAAGGGTAAGCCTATCTAACGCTTATAACAATATATACATCGCCGGTCCTATCAAGGATGAGGTTTGCATATAAATCAATATAATAAAATTATATAATTTAATCATGTTTAAATTTTTAAAAAAGGACCGTGTCTTTCGAATTTTGTCTAGGACCTCCAAACGGCTTAAGACGACCCTGATGAGTTGGTAGTTTTGAATGACAATTTTGTGTGTTTGGCCAACCTATGTAAGAATACAAGTATAGCTACAGGCAAAGGATAAAAAAAAATCCCGCCCTTTTCAATAAATGCATCCAGTTTTAAATGTTTAAGAGAAAATTTGAATAGCACTCCACTTTATTTACCTATATTTAAGGTGCACCTCACACAATTACAAGAATGTAAGGTCCCCCTACTTTTAACGGAAACCGTCTCCAACTCACGGTCAACCCCTTTGACAAAAAAATTTGACCAAAATACCCATGCCTTCTTCCTCGTGCCCCTTTTGCTGCCCTCTTCCCGCCGCGTGCCTACGCTCCCCCCACCGCCGTGTCCGCCGGAACCCTACCACCCTCTCACTCCTCACCCCCCCCCCCCCTCCCCCGGCTGCCACCCTCCCCGCCACTAGGGCTGCAAATGAGCCAAGCCGAGCCAAGCTTTTGTAAGCTTGAGCTTGGCTTGACTAGAATTAATCGAGCTCAAGCTCGAGCTCGAGCTTGATAAATTTTTTATTTTATAGCTTGAGCTTGGCTCGAGCTTGTTTATATTAAGCTTGAGCTTGGCTTGGTTTGAGCTCGAGCTTGGCTTGATAAGCAAGCTTGATTCAAGCTTGATAAGCTCAAAATCAAGCTTGTTAAGCTTGATTTCAAGCAGGGCCGGCCCGGAGTATTTTAATGCCCAGGACGAAATCTAAAATGATGTCCCTTTTTCGAATATATTGAAAACAAAGTGTTAATTTTTTGGAGAAGATTCATTGTTTCATTAACATGAGCGCATTTTACATTTAGGGTATCGTTAAAACATCGTTTTTCTTGAAAAAAATAGTACTATAAAAATTTAAGTAGAAGCGTCTTGATCACGTTTAAACACAATATCATAAAATATTCTACAAAATTAATAAAAATCCTAGACACAAACTCTTGCACAATTTTTCATATAATTGAATAATCAAACACCATAACTCATTCCAACTCAAGTTCGACTAAACATCTAAAAACTAGATCAATCTAAATATCAAATTGGCTTTTCCCTAATGGTTAATTAGAACAATGAAATGACATCTTTGTAGTGAACATTTCGTTCCCGCACATGATCCAAATTCTTGTCCAAATATCAAATCCAACAATCCTTAAATCAATCCAAATACCAAATTTAATAATTCCCAAATCATCTTATCACTAATATTTGTTAAAATCTACTACGTAATACAACATTCCAAAGTATGTTATGCAAAAATTCGAAATCAGTTTACTCAAAATTCAATAATTAATCAGTACAACTCAAGATCGTTAAAGTTATTGTCGCTATTAGCATCACCAACAATCAAGTTCATCACTAAACTCAAATTTCAGACCTCAAGTTCATTATTTTCAACGGGACTTGCGTTATTGTTTCAGTGAGTAGTTGTTGTCTTAAGGTGCAACTCACGTCAATTCAAAGATTGTAAAATCCTAATTCTTAACTTCAAATCCCTAAGTAGATTTTAAAATTATGGACAATAGAAGAGGACATGAAGGATAAATTGAAAGAAAAATAGGAATTTGGAATTCAATTATAAGTAGAAGAAAGAAGGAAGCGAGAATTAATAATTTCCACTTATCATTGGCCATCAATTCGCCTCTGGAATTGGAAGGCAATAAGTTCTTCTCTGGAATCGAAAGGGACAAACTTTCACTACTGTAAAAATAATTGCCCATTTTTTTTTTTTCTTTTACCAACTCTTTTATTATATATTAATACTATATAATATATATATATTACTAACTCTTAAATTATTTGGGGCCCCTTGGATCTTGGTGCCCCGGGCCCACGCCCCGTTTGCCCCTCCCCCGGGCCTCCCCCGGGCCGCCCCTGATTTCAAGCTCGCTCAACTTGATTTCAAGCTCATTAAGCTTGATTTCAAGCTTAACAAACTCGATTTTAAATTTAGTTAGGATTGAATTCAAGTACCTGTAATATTAACAATTTATTTATAAAAATTTAATTAAAAAGGTTCCTTAATATCAATTATTAAGGACATATAAATATATAATGCGCACAAATATATATATATATATATATATATATATATATATATATATATATATATATATATATATATATAAAAGTAGAATTCAACAATGAACAAACGAGCTTCTAAACGAGCCAGCTCACAAGCTCATAAACGAGCCAGCTCGCGAGCTCAAACGAGCCGAGTACTTCTAAACTTGAGCTTGGCTCGTTTATTAAACGAGCTCAAAAATGAAGCTTGAGCTCAGCTTGTTTACTAAACGAACCGAGCTCAAACGAGCTTCTATCGAGCCGAGCTTCGAGCAGCTCGCGAACAGTTTGACTCATTTGCAGCCCTACCCGCCACCGCCGCCGCAGCAACATCAACAACAACGATAGCATCAGCAGCAGCGGCGCAGCGGAGCGGTGGCGTGCGGCAGTGGCAGCAGCCCCTCCCGTCCCCCGTACCTCCACCTCCCCGCCTCGTCGCGCGGACGCGGCTGTGCCCCCCGCACCTTGCCGAACCCCCTGCCAGCAGCCCCTTCTTCCTTAACGAGATGGGAGGGGGGTGTTGGTGGTGGCCGGAGAAGGGAGGGGGTGGAGGGTCGGAGGAGTGTTGGTTGCAGCCGGAGAAGGGAGGGGGGTCGGCTGTTAACCGGAGAGAGGGGGGATGGGGGTGCTGTTGGCCGGAGGGGGGTCGGTGGGGGTGTGGTAGGAGTTTGGGAAGAAGAGATAGGAAGGGTATTTTCATCCAAAAATGTCGGTCAAAGGGGTTGACCGTTTGCTATGGACGATTTTCGTTAAAAGTGGAGAAAGCACATGGGTGCACCAATATGGATAAATAAAGTACAACTCAAAATTTCTCAATGTTTAAGGTTTTTTTTTAGGGGCACCACCACTTCTACTAGGGGGCAGCCCAATTTTTTTTGAAAAAATTACAAGTTTGCCATAGGTTTTTTTTACTAGGGGGCAGCCCAAAATTGACTATAAAAGCCAAACTTCTTTTATTTCTTCTCTTCCTCCACTCTTTACTTCTCTTCCTCCACTCTTCCTCCACTCTTTAATTTTTTCTCCTCCTCATAGAAACCTAGAATTAACCTAACCTAGGTGAAATTGTCCCCCCACCTAAATTTGTTAAAGATAATAGTGTCAATCACTTCTTCCATTTATTTGTAAGTCGTCGAATTTATTTTTGTGTAATATTTTAACCTAAATTTTACATATAAAAGTTGAATTTTGTGTTTAATGTAGAAAGAAATAGAAAATGGAACAACCCGGACCATCAAATGCTGGATACTCTCCTCCCACAACGTCCGAAGAACACTTTGATGCATCGGAAGGCCTCGTGGTAACTACACTTTAACTTTATTTCGGATGAAAAATCGAATTTTGACACAGAGGACTGCCACTTCTCTGGCAGCCCCACTCACGGATTTGGACTGCCAGGGATGTGTCAGTCCTATATATGTGAGGGACTGCCACATATGTGGCAGTCCTATAGATGTGGCAGTCCTTTTGACTTTTAACTTCTATTGTAGGAGTTGCGATCTTCCGATGTTGCGGTACATGCTCCAATTGCAACCGATGTAGAACATTTATTTTGGACCGATCTTTCGTTTCAATCAAGCGACGATGCGATACAATGGTGTCGAGAAGTTGGACGAGAAAACAACTTAGTTCTAGTGATATCCAGATCGTGCCGAAATCGCCCGGGACGACACAGTGTGATGGTTGGCTGTGAAAGAGGTGGTGTGTTGAGATCGCACAAGAAAGACACAGTTATCCAAAATAAAGTTCCAAGAAAGAAAGCTGGAACGAGAAAATGTGGTTGTCCATTCACGATCCAGATTAGAAACGAAGAAGAAGGGAAGTGGTCAGTACAAGTGAAGAATGGAACCCACAATCATGAGATTGCCGAGACACTATTGGGTCATCCGTATGTCGGACGGTTGAACCCTACGGAGAAGAAGATAGCCGAAGACTTGTCCACTTCCGGTGTTGCACCGAGACAAATATATTCAGTCATACGGCATGAAAATGAGAAGAGCATGTCTACGATGAGGTCAATATACAACGCCCTATCTTCTTCGAATGCTATCCGGACCAAATCAAGAATGGCGATGCAAGAAGTGCTGAAGTTGCTTGCCGATAATCATTACGTTGAGTTCCATAGAAGACATCTCCAGAGTAATGAAGTAGTTTCAATCTTTTGGACGCATCCAGATTGTATAAGTCTGGCCAGGTCTGTTGCCGACGTGTTAGTCCTTGATTGCACGTACAAGACCAACAAGTTCAAGATGCCTCTCCTTCATATTGTCGGATTCACCTCTACTCGAAAAACATTTCCGGTGGCATTTTGCTTCATGAAGAGTGAAAAACTTGAAGACTACACATGGGCATTGGAGAAACTGAAAACACTTTACACCGGTCATACAGAGCCGTCAGTTCTTGTAACCGACAGAGAGTATGTCCTAATTAATGCTATTCGTATTGTTTTTCCTCAAGCGGATACATTGCTATGCACTTGGCATGTCAATCGTAATATTCAAGCCCAATGTAAGTTGAAGTTTCAGAAGGAGGAAGGTAAAATTGACATGTAAAATTTTCAAGAATTCTCCAATGACTGGAATTGTGTGTGGCGAGCCTCTACGATTGACAGTTACGACGCCGCATGGTACATGTTCAAGGAAAAGTGGGAGGCGAGGGAGCCGACATGCATTTCATACATCAAAGATACATGGCTTGAACCGCACAAAGAACACTTCGTCTTAGCATGGACGAATTTGGTGAAGTATTACGGCACGACAACTACCAACCGTGTCGAAGGAGCACACTCTGTAGTGAAGAGACAACTAAAATCATCTCTCGGCAACTTTGTCTCTGTTTGGCAAGCTATACATCTATTGGTAGAGCGGACGGTGAATAAAATTAAGGCATCATTTGATATGAGCTTAAATATAGTCAAGCATGGGCATGGAAAGGATGTACTGTTAGATGCTTTAGTTCGCGTGGTATCTCACACGGCGTTGACATTAATATGTGATGAGATTGAAAGGTCAAAGTATGTCGGGTTTGATCTCCAGGTTTGCGGGTGTGTACATCGACATACACTGGGCCTCCCTTGTGCACATCAGATTAATGAATATCGCCGTGAATCCATTCATATTTCAGTAGAAGCAGTCGATCAACGTTGGAGGCAGTTGTCTATGATGCCTGTGGTGAAGACGGACGATGATTTCTTCTCTTTGACACAAGTAAAACTTCTCCACGCAAGGTGGTTAGCCTCAGTAGCAGCGGAGCGGCAGTCCATTGAGCTTAAAATCTAAGAAATTATATGTCCGGTCACTACTAGAATGCATGAGCCGACCGTTGTTTCCAATCCTAAAGGTAGGTCTCAAACAAGATTGACTAGTTCACAGAAGAGAAGGCTGGAGTCAACTAGGAGAGATCCATAGTACTTTGAGCATGTTGAACGAAGCTTACAGCAAGCTCCGCCCGCACGGATGGGCAAGCTTGTCGTTCCCCAAAAAATGGAGAAAATTGACCTCCCAAGAAAAGATACAGTTGCAAGCCAAACAACGAGTTTGTATATTGACAAATTTCAATCTACGCTTCGAAGTTACATTTGATCTATTGTCGATGTCCCCGGTGATGGCCATTGTGGATTTTATGCCCTTGCAAGGCATCTTGGTTATGATGACAAAGACGGATGGAGACGGGTGAGGCAGGAGCTGTACGAGGAGTTAGAGACTCGTCTTCCATTCTACTCCCGCATCCTAAGCGAAGAAACCGTTGCAAGTTTGTTGTTAAGTATCCCTTGCACCGACAGTGTTACCGGGACAGATCACTACATGTCAGTCCCGTCTGCCGGCTATTTATTTGCCAATAGGTACATGATACCTGTTGTACTTATCTCGCCGGATATTAACAATACATTCTTTTCGATGTGCGCTCCTCCGACGGACCACGGAGTGTCTAACCTATGTACTATAGGTCTGATCGGGGATCACTTCGTTATACTAAAGATGATAGCTCATTCTTCAATTCCTCCACCTTCAACAGTTTGGTACAAAAGAGCACCGGTCGAAGCCATCGCTTGGACCACACCTTTCGTTGACCAGATCAACCATTGGAAGAAGTTGTTGAAGATTGAGGAGCCAAGAGACTTACCTGCTGACCACTACGACGTCGAAATCGACTAAGTATATATATATTTACAGTTTGACATTTTGTATATGGAGGATCACTTTTGTATACAGTGAAATATGAAGTCCAGTAATATATATGGAGTAAATTTTGAGTTATATGTGTTTACCTGTGTTATATGTGTCTACCTATGTTATATGTGTCTACCTGTGTACTATATGTGCCTACCTGTGTTATATGTGCTTACCTATGTGTTATCTGTGTTATATGAGTGTACCTGTGTTATATGTGTTCACTGTCACAGCGTTTCAGTCAAAGCGTTTCAGTTTGAGAAACTCTGTCACAGAGTATCAGTATCAGGACTGCCACACCCATGGCAGTCCTACACTAAAGTAAGACTGCCTGGGTTGTGGCAGTCCTAACTAAAACTTGCTGTTACAGCAAGTTTTAGTTAGGACTGCCAGCCCGTGGCAGTCCTACTTCAGTGTAGGACTGCCATGGATGTGGCAGTCCTAGCACTGAAACTCTGTGATGAATTTATGTGTGAATGAAATCGTCACAGAACATTTCATCTAGGACTGCCACACCCAGGGCAGTCCAACACATGTGAAGGACTGCCCTGGGTGTGGCAGTCCTAGATGAAATATTCTGTGATCAAGTCACAGAACAATTCATCTAGGACTGCCACACCCAAGGCAGTCCTTCACATGTGTGGGACTGCCCTGGGTGTGGCAGTCCTAGATGAATCGTTCTGTGATGAACATTTCAACACAAGTATCCAACACATATCCAACACAAGTATCCAACACATATCCAACACAAGTCCAACACATATTCAACACAAGTATTCAACACATATTCAACACAAGTATCCAACACATATCCAACAGAAGTATTTCAACACAAGTATCCAACACATAACCAACACAAGTATTTCAACACAAGTATCCAACAACATGTTCGAGGCCCAAAATTATCAACATCCAAAAATATTTCAACACAAGTATCCAACAACATGTTCGACACCAAAAAATATCAACATCCAAAATAGCCAACTTCAGACAATCATACTACATATCATGGCGGGCCTTCGAACGAGACTCCGCATTACGCATGAATGTGAACTCAACCTCGTCGTCGATGCGCTCAAGCTCGTTGGCGACCAAGGCACTAGTGTCTACCAAGACACTAGTGTCACTTTGGCAAGCGCTCTGAAGTGTCTTGGCCAGTTCCTTCGCCCTTCTAGACTGTAAATGAAAGTATGTCACGACCCGCACCCTGATTAGGGACACGAGTACGTGGTTACGTCCAGCCTACGCCGCAGTATCGACGGTAGAACGCTGTATATAAGGTCTGTAAATACTACGACTAACAGTATAAAGGTACCTGTACAGTATATACACTTCGAATGGAGGTGACACAGCAATACAGTCTCAATCACAGAATAAAACTAAGGTAGATAGCTCAGAAGGGAAAACATAAGATAGATGAAATAGTAAATAAGTCCAGATCCAACACAAGCCCAGATATATATACATCATCCCAGGGTCTCAAAATATAATATAGAAGCTACAGTCTGATAATGCTAGCTGGATCGCAGTCCAGTCAAACCTAGCTAATCTACACTACTCTGGAAGTACAAAGTCTAGTGGCTCTACTATAAGGCCACGGTCCTGGACTACTCCATCTAGCTCGAGCCCATAATAGGTCGAGCAGTCTGCCTCAGAGTCATCTGTAATATATCATAACGGTATCCTGTCAGGAAAATGAGCAAGTACAAGCACTAACAGCAGTTCCATGTGAATTGACAAATTCTATAAGAGACAGTATAATGAACTACAAGACAAAGATATATGAAGACTTGGGAACCGTTCGGAAGCTGAGCTACAACCCTTAAACCAAACAAGGACCAGGGTTGTAACCCTTCTCCCGAGCAGAACTTAGTCTCCAATCAAGGTACAATATAAAGGCATGTGGAACATGTGAGTAACTGAGTATCATAGCATGGTGAGAAAGTACCGAATGTAGAACAGAACAGGATATATGATAAGATAAGTAAATATAAAATGTGCCTTGAATTATTAGAGCGTTATGTGATCGGCAAGGAAAACATGGTAGGGTTATCCACTTGGCCCGGCAATCCGCGATGACCTCAACGGAAAGTCATGTCGGCCAACCTGGATAACATGGACATGGAGGTATCTGCTACACCCTACGTGAGGTGAGGGTGGCGCAAGCAAAATAGTGACATGGGGCTTTGATCACATAACCCCTAATAATTCTCCATCCCCGAGTAGTATAATGAACCTGTACATGACACGTCATGACACGAGATTCCCTAAGAGGATAGCTACTCCCTCTCAGGAATCGGTGTCTATACAAGTACAGGGAACAAGACAGGGAATGTACATATATACCAAGAAAATCCAGGAACAACATCTCATGTCATGATCCAACGTATACTAGTCCGTGAACTATCGTGACTGGAATCGAGTAAGACACTACAACTGAATCGGATATAGCATATATCAAGACAATGAAAACTATCAGTAAATGTACTCGCCTGCTGTCCTGAGATGTAGGGTATATCAATGCTCAGAACGGTAATCAGAAACCTAAAGATGAGATACTGCATGTTAATTTAGGTTTAACAAAGTTAAGAATGATTCACAATGAATGATATGAATTCTAGGTCAAACTAGGTCTCACTGAGTCACACTAAGTCCTGTCAAGTCAATCTAGGTCAAAACAAATTATATCAAGTCAATCTAAGTAAGACCAAGTCAACCCTAGGTCATACCAGTCATCACAGGTCAAAACAAGTCGAAGAAAGTCAAACGGGGTCAAGAGTTGGCCTACAGTTGACTTTTGGTCAACCCTGGTCAACTCTGGTCAACTCTAGGTCAACCCTAGGTCAAATTGGTCAAATGTTGACCAACAGCTGACTTTTGGTCAACTGGTCAACTCTAGTTTGGATTTGGTCAAATCTAGACAAAGTGTTGACTCACGGTTGACTTTTGGATAAAAAGTCAACTCTGGGTCAACCGAGCCAAAATCGGTTCAAATATGACATTTGTAGGGTATACCCAATAAGCCACCCAAGTTTCAAGTCAATCCGAATACCCGAACTCCGTATCTCGAAATTACCCGATTACCCCTTAACATTTACCCTTAAACGTTCTAACTTGACGCCAAGTGGTTTTCCCTTAGGAATTCCACTCCGTACTTCCTAGGGTAGTAGGGTACTAGCCTATACAACCATTACCTACCAAGTTTTCTAGGGTAAGTGGACATCCAGTCCATCTTACGGTCCGTATCGCCCGTTTACCCGTTATCTTGAATATTTCAAGATACGGGATGGTGCGGTGCGATACCGTCTCCCCGAACCCACACGCAACCCCGATTCCAACTCCGAAGCCTACCCACAAAATCTAAATCACATTATCTAAGTTCCCTCCAAGTTTCAACGCGTTCCGAATTACGGAACTCAATTTCACCCCTTAACCAAAATCCTACTTAACATTCACTCACTCACTCAAACCCATTTTTCACACTCACTTAGGACCAACTTAGAGGACTATTCTAGTGGGTTTATTAGGGGTATATAGAGCTATATATAGGGGCATATATATGTATATATATAGATATATAGTGGAGGATTTTAGGGGCTAAACGAGGTGGTTTGGGGGGTGCTCTGCTGCTCCTACTTTTCCATATTGACAAAAAAGAAAATGACACCTTATGAAAAATACTGAACATGTGCTACTAATTGACTGAAGAGCAAGGATATACTGAATTTATAATGATAAAGAAGATCAAGTCAGGCTCATAAACGTGACCGGAGAAACAAATCCAATGGAAGAAGAATCGGCCTCATCAAACAGAATGCATCACACAATCACTGCAATAATTGAGATTAAAAAAGAAAAAGAAATATGATCCATTGGAGAACCCAGGAAAGTAACTTAAATATTCGGCAAGTCATTGCATAAGATGGCATAGGATGCCTACTAGACAGAACCATCTCTTTCCAAACTCAGTTGCATGGCTCATCTTGCCTCTCCGCCAAAAATGTTATCATGTCATCATCTGTATGTTGCAGATGTCTGTTATACACACAAGAAACAAAATGCCTTGCACTGACTCGCATCTATGCAAAGGCTTTATATTTGGTGTTCAGCAGATGTGAGGTATAAATATCAGCCTGATCAAAATCAAACACCTAGTATCAACATCTGAACAAAGGTTTCATATTTTGTGTCGTCCAGATTTTAGTGAAGCTCTAGTCATCACTAGGATGTCAATTAAGATTTTTTGAAACTGTCTAACAAACAAGTTTAGATAGACATAGTTTCAAAAAAAATGAATTAATACGTGTGGCATCATAGCTATCTATATATAATTTGATTTGCCTCGATCTTTCTGATGAAGGAAACCAATTTGGCATGGCTTTTGTATTCTTCAAACTGGTTAAATCTCATAACTACTACTAAAGATTACAAAATATAACAATAGACGACATGATAGAAGGAATCAAAGGTTTGACAGGGTATCTACATGACTTACAGAATGTAAGTCACCTCCTCCTCCTCTTTCTGCGTCTGTCACTTTCATCAGAGCTTGACTCGGACTCTGATGCTGAATCTGATTCTGAGCTGGAACCACCAGAACTGGACGCAGCAGAGCTTCCAGATTCATCATCTGATTCTGCCACAGGCTGTTGCTGTTGCATTATGAGGCGAGGCATATTCTTTAAGTATTCGCGCAAGCTTTCTGTAATGCCACCAAGACCAATAGATGTGAAGAAGTTGATTGAGAATCTTGTGTTCTTTGGATTGTCCTTGGGAAATATGGATTCAAAAGAATCCTGCATTGTAGGATCATTTAACCGTTCATTCAGTAGACGTATGCCAAGATGTTCCGACAGTTCCTGTATTTTAAATGCGATTAATCAAACTCGAAAAAGAAAATTAGAGATGAAATATAATCTAGTTCAGAACAATAATTCCATACCTGGAAAATAATTTTTATAAAAATCCTAGAGGATGAAGTTGTGTCCTCCTCTGTCAAGCGTATGTAAGATAGAACATGCCAAGGGAGTGCACTTGTGCCAAGTAGATGAGCAAAGAACTTGGCTACATTGCGTAGTTTGTTGGTTTCTAAACGATGGATCATTGAATATTGCTGCACAAAGCACTTTTCAAAGTTTTCCTGGTGTACCTTGTTAATCATGCAAAACCGCTGCCCCAAAAGTCCATAGTACCTTAAGTAGGTTCTTTCTTGACTGCAGCACTCCAGCAACATAATACATAGTTCCATCTGGAGGGGAAAAGGTGACATGTCATAAACTATAGCAGAAACTATCATTTTGAAACATGGCATGAGTGGAAACTTTAGGTCATGAAATTAAATATACAAACAACAAGAGAGCCTTTAGATATTTGGGGTCAGTTTTGCAGAAATTAAATATAAGGATGTTAATTATGGGAATCGTGAGAAGACAATAAAAATGGAAGGGTTGAGGAACTTAGTGTCCTCAACAAACAAATAAATTGCTAAAAAGATACTGGTTCACTTAAAGTGCAGAAAGTAACCAGAACCAAAGAAAATAAAAAGATTTCAAATCCAAAATTTTATTTCAGCTAAGGAGAACTTTTAAAGAATATATAAGAAAGCGGCTTCAATAAAATTACAAATTTGAGTTTTCTAGATAAATGTCCTTTAATTTGCCATAGACCCCTTAATATTCATTATTGCGTCTACTCAAATAATAGAGAAATCTAGTTAAGGACCCTTGGTTGAGACCTCAAAGTGAATAAAGAGAACATTATGTCAAAGCTAACAAGATCCTTCTTGAATGTTCTTCCCTCCTCACTCCTGCAACCAAAGGTTACTTCTCTCTTCCATACCTATATATCACTTTGTTCCTTGTCGGAAACTCCAGGCAGCTATGTTTCCATAGTCCCAATCTCGAAGAACTAGGTGGCTGTAAATAACTTGGCAGACATGGGTTCAAGGAGGTTCAAGAAAAAATATTAGGTCATTACATCATCCATGTTGCGATCTTTGACTTTTGTATACGAGGTTTAGACACATCTACAATGCCGGTAAAGGCAGCGTGTCAAATAAGCCTATCCAAAAGGAAGAATGAAGAAAACCCAGCTTGGAAGAAATGAAGTAGAAAAGTAGAAGCCAATAATGCTGAGGGGAGAATGGCGCTCAATCGAGATGAGAACCATCCACTTGCCATCAGTCACCAACGCCCCCATGTTTGTAGTTCATTGAGGTCTAATTAATAGCGTCTACTTGGCAGGACTTTGGCAACATGGAAGGTGAAGATTGGCTAGGGATCTCTATTCACTGTTGTGGATATAATGGTGTGGGTTACTTGAGTAAGGATTAAAAGGAAGATGTTGAAGGGTAAGGTATCTGGTTTGGAGGTTGAAGATAATGATGGATAGAGTATGATGACGCTTGTTAAACAGAATGTGGTCCTACTTTGCTAGTTCCTTAGTAGAATTCTAGGAGGATTTTATCATATGTTACTGTGTAATCTGTTAAAATGTGTGGATCTTGTCCTTTTTCATTCTCTTGCCTCATTCTAGCTTTCTCTCCCCCATTTTTTGTTGCTTCCTCATATCACTTCTTATTTCCTCTGTAGTCCTTTCAGAAACCCTAATCAAGATGGTGTCTTGATCAGTAAGTCGTGTTGGTAGCCAGAGTGAACAATGGTAATGCTCACAATAAGAGAGATCACTCAACATTGAACTAATTGAACTAGATAGAGTGAAAAAGGAAGGAATGTATAGAAACTAAAGATAACTGTGATATTGCATATATTCGAGTGAGATAAGCATTGAGGGTGACGCTAATCTCCTCAAGAAAGAAACCGCATAACTGTACATAGTCCAAGAAAAAAAAAATAGGTGTACAGATTAGGAGAATTGACTGGATATTAGTTAAAGCTCCTAGAACTAAATTGACCTAAATGAACCTGCACTGAGGCTGTGAAAAGGAATATAGCATTAGCTAATATTCGAGAGAGTAGGCCGTTGATAGAATAGCACAACATATAAGTGTCCAAGTGGCCGTTGCCATAAATTGGCGGTGTTGTAGTATAGGAGAATTATATTCCACCTCTTATCAATCCCTTAACCAATATCTTTACTATTTAATAACTCATCCAACAACATAAATGCATATTCTTTCAAGACAAGCACCGAATTGTTAGGGTTTGATCTAGCCATCAATATGCATATGAATAGTATCCACAAGACGGAACGGAACCCTTTTTTTTACTTATGGCAATGCTGATTAGCCCAAACCACTAGCACAATGCATATCCTCCAACTAGTAACTGTACAAACTTCACATGTTGATGCAATGTGAGTTTGCACTACAACTCTATCGCTAGTATGCAATGAGCTCTCAGCAAGTATGCTATAATAAATCCTGAATTGAAGTCTATTCAAAGTATAGGCCCTGTTTCCATTTTAGGAACAAACATTCGTGTCTATACATCCTTAGTTATACGCCATATTTATTCAGCAAGGCTTTTGAACTAATGCCATCAAATGCTAATCTCTTAAGATGTATAAACAATACCTAATTCAATGAGCATCCAGTCAAAAGAAATTTCTGAACATTATTTGTTGATAAAGGAAAAAAGAACAGAGCAGAATGCAAATCGGCGTTCAAAATAAGTTATTGTAATGAAGTGAGGTTTCAAGAATAAATAACTTGAAAAAAGAGTATACTATAGGGTTAATCAATTATAATTAACTGGCAGTATTCTTCACAAAGCATAATTGCATAATTAACTGAACAATTACTCTAATGAAACAACATGGTATATATTTCACAGATTCAAATATCTCGATCTAGTTGGTTCTTTAGCAACTTCCAAATGTATATCGTTAAGAGAACAGATTGCATACCTCCTGGCCAGGCTCGAGTTTGATTTTTAGCAACTTATGACCGGCCTCTTCGAAATCAACACTTGACATAATGGTCAAATAAATTGTTCTCCTTAAGTTGACAAGATTAGTCTCCGTCTCATCTTTTATCTTCATGCTTTCCTCGTCCTCCTCGCCAGAGTCTTCTTCATCCTCATCATCTGAGTCTGCATCAGATCCTTCTTCATCATCTGATGATTCATCACCAAGGATACTTCTCTTGAGATCTTCATAAGCCTTCTCATCCTCCAGATATTGTGGATTTGACTTAAAAACATCTGTTTCATCAAGAAAATACAATGAATTCTTCAACAGGAAAACAATTATTTGTCTAACATCAAAATCAAAAGGGAAAAGAGAATTAGGAACAATCTCTAATATACCAAGATTCGTCTCTGGGTCTATCTCATCTTCAAGGGATATCTCATGAGTAAACTGATCTTCTTGCTCCACAAGGTCCAGTTCGGGTCGGACAGCAGGAAAGCCCTGTAAATAAATATGGAGCCAAATTAACTTACATTTTTCTTTGAATAAAGGTTAAGTTAAGACTATAAGGTGAGCGATGTTCAGGTCAACGCCTACAAGCATACTAGTAAGACAAGTATCATGAGCGCACTTTTTATTTCTGTATAGTGTATTGCTGGATCGTGATTGTAACATGTAACATAATAAAATTAGCAAATTTACCAAAATATAAGGAAAAGAATCTATCCACTAATTTAAATACAAAATGTAAGTTGGACAATTGACAGGATGCTCAGTTGCCCGATGTGCACACATAATCACAAGTCATATACTTAAAATTCAGCGCATGGGTGGAAAAAAATCCTGACTGTCTGCATCCTATCCCCTCTAAACCTGGTTTCAGATATTGTCCATTCTGCATTCGGATCTAAGTCTGGATATCCAATAAAGAATTCGGTTGGATAAAGATCCGGATTCACTTTCCTATGATGGACAGGGATCAGGATAATCTGAATTGGGATAAAATATATTAGGCGTGTACCCGGGTAGGTCTCCTATGAAAATGGTGACCTCACACGAAATTCTTGACAACATAATCCCATTTTCCTCTTTGACATTGTTTGTCTTACTTCCCCTCCTCCCACCTGAGTCCCAGCCCGACTCTATTGAATTCAGTAACACTAAGCCGGCAAACCCTGGTAAGTGTTGCAACTGCAAATCACTCTTCTCTTCGTGTCTGAAGTTTATTGGGATCAATGGGTTGGAGAGAGAGAGAGAGAGAGTGCGTGTTGGGGGGGTGGGGGTGACGTGACTATTTTTGTCTTACTGTTTGCTTTCGTGTTTTCTCGATTCTTCTTTTGTAGAAGTATCTAGTGATAGTATACCAAGTATCTGATTTTGATTTCTTATTCTTACATGAGTATTTTACAAGATTCGCAATATCGGTATCGGACACTTCCTATGAGTATCGAGATCAGCGGTATCGACAATTTCGGATCGTAGTATCAGATATTTTGGTATCGGAAAACAAATAATTATTAAATTTTCAAGAAAAAAAATGTTACATATTTAGGCATAATTTTAAGTATTTCATGTGTTCTTAGTAATTTTTGAATTAAACTAAGTTGTAGTCACTCTTGCCGATTAGTTTACCTGTGATACATAAGTTTATTTCTTTTACAACCCTAATATGCTTTTACACCCTTAGTTATTGGTGTTTTTCGTTCAATTTTTTTGACGAATTGACCGAAAAAGAAACGCATGGTGTCGGTATCGATTAGTATCGGCCCGTGTCAAATCGGGGCATGCCAAACTGTATCGGTATCGGCCTATACTGCAAACTATAGTATTTTAGCCAAGAACAAGACAAATGCTCTCTCTAATCAGACTATACGAAAATGTCAAAACAAACTCTAAACGAGGTTAAAATTTAGAGTATAATACACAATTATTGTGCCTTTCATTTTGTAAAATGTTTTATAGTAATAAATTAATTTAAGACGCTTAATAAGATATGAACTATAGTATCGGCCGATACTGCAAAGTATAGTATTTTATCAAAGAACAACACAAATGCTCTCACTAATCAGACTATCCGAAAATGTCAAAACAAACTCTAAACGAGGTTCATAATTTAGAGCACAATACATAATTAATGTGCCTTTCATTTAGTAAAATGTTTTATTTAGTAATAAATTAATTTAAGACGCTTAATAAGATATGAACTATAGTATCGGCCGGTACTGCAAACTATAGTTTATCAAAGAACAAGACAATTGTTCTCTCTAATCAGACTATCCAAAAATATCAAAACAAACTCTAAACGGGGTTCATAATTTAGACTTTAGAGCATAATACACAATTATTGTGCCTTTCATTTAGTAATAAATTAATTTAAGACGCTTAATAAGATATGAACTATGTTGCATGGATACTCAAGAGGATTGTACTCGTGGTCATACATGATACATATTGGACATGATATTTCTTTGACACTTTTGTCGGATATCGCCTGCCCATATTTAGGCTCCAAAAAGACCGAAAACATAGTTGAAAGTAATTTGACATGTTTGTGATGATGCCAAAGATAATTGAGATATGAGAGAGTAACATTTCTTTCTATGCAATCCTTTCTGGAACATTTTGTAACCTATACCAAAATATGCCTAAATATAGATATTAATAAGTTGCAATATATAAAATATGTATCTGAATACAGTATCGGTCAGTATCGAATTGGGACATGCCAAACCGTATCGGTATTGGTATCGGCCGATACTACAAACTATGGTATTTTATAAAAGAATAAGACAACTGCTCTCTCTAATCAAACTACCCGAAAATATCAAAACAAAAGTATAATACACAATTATTGTGCCTTTCATTTAGTAAAATGCTTTATTTAGTAATAAGTAAATTTAAGACGCTTGATAAGATATGAGACGCTTGATAAGATATGAAGTATGTTGCATGGATAATTATACTCGTGGTCGTACCCGATACATATTGGGCATGATATTTCTTTGACACTCTTGTCGGATATTGCTAGCTCATGTCTAGGCACCAAAAAAAAACCGAAAACATAGTTGAAAGTAATTTGACATGTTTGTGATGATGCCAAACATAATTGAGATATGAGAGAGTAACATTTCTTTCTATGCAATCCTTTCTGGAACATTTTGTAACCTACTACCGAAATATGCCTAAATATAGATATTAATATGTTGTAATATATAAAATATGTATCTGAATACAGTATTGGTCGGTATCGAATTGGGACATGCCAAACCGTAACGGTATTGGTATTGGCCGATAATACAAACTATGGTATTTTATCAAAGAACAAGACAACTGCTCTCTCTAATCAGACTACCCGAAAATATCAAAACAAACTCTAAAGGAGGTTCATAATTTAGAGTATAATAATACACAATTATTGTGCCTTTCATTTAGTAAAATGCTTTATTTGGTAATAAGTAAATTTGACGCTTAATAAGATATGAACTATGTTTCATGGATAATTATACTCGTGGTCGTACCATACTGGGCATGACATTTCTTTGACACTCCTGTCGGATATTGTCCGCCCGTGTCTAGGCACCAAAAAGACCAAAAATATAGTTGAAAGTATTTGACATGTTTGTGATGATGCTAACATAATTGAGATATGAGAAGCATTTCTTTGTATGCAACCCTTTCTGGAACATTTTGCAACCTAGTTACTACCCTAAGATATTAATAAGTTGTAATACACAAAATATATATCTGAATATGTTTTCATGTGTACATATAATGGTATCCATTACGTATTTTGTATCTGTATCATGTCTGCATCCGAATGTTTATTCGTGTCTATGCAACCTTGTAGGCCTTGAAATTAATAGAGCGGCTCGACAAAAGCACAGATTCGGATTTTTCTTAAGGAGACAAGCTTGAACAATAATTTGAGCTCAATTCCCTTGTGGAGCAGAGATTGAACATATGAAGCTCAGCTTGAAAGGTCTACTCTTAAGTTAAGCTCGAAGAGTAGTCAGCTCGACTCGACTCTTCTGACTCGATTATGGCTCGGCTCGTCTTAGCGCAACTCGACTCAATTACTACTATTTGAGCACATTACCAATAGACCAAATTCTACAATCTAAGTCCACAGTGGTAGAAAGTTGAGTTGTGTAACCAAGCCTAGTAGTAATGAGTCATTTGTTAATGTTTGGGAGCCGAGGCATACAATTGAACTCGAGAAGCTCATGAGCACTTATCAAGCCTAGCGGAGCTGCTCGTAAGATTAACTCAAGCTCGAGCTTGAACATGACTTTGAAGCTCGAGCTCGGATCAATTTTTTTTCCATAACCAAGTCGAGCTTGAACATGCAAAGCTCGACTCTGCTCGAATACACCACTACAACCTAGGATATGAATCATAAAAGTCGCTTAAGAATTCGACTAATTTAAACTTTAATAACTGGTGTATCCTAGAATTTCAACTTGCTACCTTCAACTTGCACCTTGGCACTTAAATACCGTCAACTTTAACCAGTTTGCAACATGCTATCCTACACCGTTAAAATTGAAAATGGAAAAACCATTCTACCCCAATTTTCTTTCGCATGATTAACTCGAACCCTAACTTGCTACTTCCTCCCCGTCATGCTCACCGACTCTATGGACGTGCTCCTTTAGGAAATTTTCACCTCCAAAACCTCCTTCCCATGGAGTACTTTATGTAACACACTAAATCTTCCTCTTCCAAAATACATTCATTCTTCTTGTTCCTAAAGTACCCAAAAAAAAAATCTCTAATGAAATGTCATACAACAGTGAAGGAAAAGTTTATGGAGTGGGACTAATAAAGGAGCTCCATAAAGGTTCGAGTTACCAAAGGAGGCTTATGATTAGATTAGGGTTAGGGACAAATTTTGGAGAAGGGAAGAAACTTTTTGTTTTCATAAGGGCAAAATTGTCTGTAATAGTTTGCACATCACCAATAAGTTGGATGGGAGTTAAACGGAAGGTAGTAAGTTGCAATTTTAAACTTAAGGGTATTTAATTGCCTATTAAAATAGTTTAGGGTAATAAGTTGCAATTTGTGAATATTTGAGGGTATTAAAGTGCAAATTAGCCTAATAATTCTTGAAAGTTTCTCCATTTTCAAGTGTATCCGAATACTTTCATATCTGATTAACACCAAAAATAGTTTATTCTATATCTGGTATGTACTTGTGTCCGAAATACTTCTATCAAAAAATGGATATCAATTTCAGTATCTATTTCTATTTTCTATGATAAAAGTGGATACAAGTACAGTATCTATTTCTATATCCACATTGACTAAGAACCTCAATCAACTGGCAACGATTTCCGATTCCGCAAACGCCTATCTGTGTCCGTCAGTATAAACAAAACCAAATGTGGTAGAGCACTATCCACTCAATTTACACCCTCGGTAATGAGAATCAAACTATTTGTCATAAGTTCATATAATCTATACAAGCAGAATGCCTAAGAGCATGAAAACATACAAACAACATGAGTTATCTTATTACATTCTTAGCACCACAGAAAAGTATTTTACATCAACCTCAAATTAATCTTTCAAAAAACAACATGATAGCTAATTAAAAAAAATGAATGTCAACAAAATTTTCAAGAAGAGTATTTAGTTAATTACAATGTGTTGTGTCTATCATGTTAATATATCATTTATCATTCATCATCCATGCATCATAAGATGTTTTATTGTGGTGAGATACATAACAAAGATACCTATTGGTTGGCATAAAAGAGGTTAGTATGTCTAAGAGCACCCCTAGGTCATAGAAACCAAATTATTTATTGCAAGTTCATCATAATCTTTACTACTCGGAGAATGTCTAGGAGCATTTAAACATAAAACTATTTTCTTCAACAAAAAACAACATGAGTAATCTTATTACATTCTTAGCACCACAAAAAGCATCTTTATTAACCTGAAAAATTAGCAAATTAAGAATAATGAATTTCGACTGAATTTCCAAGAAGAGTATTTAGTGAATTATCATGTGGTGTGTATATAATGTTAATCTATCATTTATCAGCCATGTATCCTAAGATGTTATTGAAGTGAGATGCATAACAAAGTCAAAGATACATATTGTTTTCAATAAAAGAGGTTAGAATCAAGATACATATAATAGTAACCTGAGATACAAACTACGCCAAGTATCACCATACCTGAAACTTAGCTTTTCTTACAGCAAAAAGACCTTCAATCAAGAACTGTACACGTTTATCTATTTCTCCTTCATGGAGTATACCACGAAAGCGCTCAAATATACCTGCAGAGATTTAAGAGCGGTAAGAACCACACTAAGAGAGTTCGCTTGTACTCTTAAGCTCCATAAATGACTGGAAACCTTTTTTTTTAAATGTATAACAGTTTTATGTCAAACTGAAAGGAACTATCTTACAGTAAATAAAGTAAGTTCCCATATGGTTTGACAAAACACAATTGATTCTTGCATATACCATGGAAATTTAATATAAAGATAGAAGTCAGGATGATAGCAATTGGATACATTAATTTGGTCTTACCTTATGAGTCTAAAAGAAGATGAATCGCAAGGATATGACTAGGTCAAGAATTCCTAATTTGCAACTTAAAACCCTTAAGTCCTAAACATTTTACTTCAAGATACAGTGATAGACCAACTAGAAGTCACTCTACATCACACTCAACATTACTTCAACAGGGTATGGAAACACTACAAAAAGAATCAACTTTAAGCCTCCAAACTAGGTCATGTTAGAAGAGACATAGCAAAACATTAGTAAGACCAAGTACTTTCATGTCACTAAAACTGAAAACATCTATATGCTTTCCAATACAAGGGGCCATCTTTATGGCTCCACCAATATCTTTGCTTCCCAGACAAAGAAGCACCATCATGGGAGGCCCTGGCCCAGGGCAAGCCGGGTGATGGCCCAGGGCCTCCAAATGAAAGACGAAAGGGGGCACCAACTAGTATGTATCATGTGCCATTCTTAACAAAAAAACATTGTGGTGTAGTGGTTATAATGTTAGATTTGTACTTTAGAGGTCCTTGGTTCAAATCTTGGTGGCAACAAATTTTTGTTACATTTACACTTTTTTTACATTATGTATGGGGGTCCATTTTGGAAGTTTCGTCTTGGGCCCCCATCAACTCAGGGCCGGCCCTGAGCACCATTCACGCCTGGTAAATATCTAGGGGGTGGGAAACATTCAAATAATTGATGCAGGAACTTGGACACGAGAGCTACATTGCACGGACATGGCAAAATGATGCCCATACCCGCATCCGTATTCTTGCAACATAGAGGACTACTTATTGTACCTATTATAAAATGTGTCTCCGGTATCCGTATATGTATCCTTTGTCCTTATCCATATCTGTGTCGGTAATCATGAAACACAGCACGAGAGTTACCACGGTATTAACCCAGCCAGGCTCAACAAGGAAACAAAATCAAGCAAAGAAATTATAATGGGTTTTCCCGCCCGAGTTCTGTGATGGACGGGTATAGCAGCCCATGCAAGGGAAGTCAGATTTTACATGGATTTATTTTCTAAGTTATGTTTATTTTGGACTTAATCTATTTTTCCTACTTACATTTATTTGCTTCCTTAGTAGGTTGGTAGTAGTTTCTAATTTCTAGCTTTTCATAATAGATTTTTTATATCCCATGCCTGTATAAGGAGATACATAAGGGCTTTATAGACGATTTATTTGGTTCACGAGTTATTGTATAAAAAATGACAGCTTCATACTTGAGTTACGAGCATGCCTCCCATTATTTAATTGTGCATTCTTGTTTCCACCTTAAGTTTAGTTCAATCCTTGGGTCACCAAACAGTGTCCGAGACCCATTCTGCATTATTTGGTATAGCATCAGGATTAATCTCTTTCGCAAGGATGGTAAATTTGTGTTTTAAGTGGCATCTTTTATGACCAAAGCGATAAGATTTGGATACAAGTCCAACACTTAAAAGATGGTTTGTAAAGCTGCTAATATCCAGGTGCTAAACAGTTGTGCTCATTTATCTGAATAATATAATTTCCTTCATCAGCGTGTTCCATGAAGGAAGTCAGGCTATGACGTTGTACATAGATGTTGCAATCTCATGCGCATACGCTACGATAGTCATGCACAAAAAATTTCTTAAGATCGGACGGTTACAAAAGATGTAATGCTGGTGTGAGGCCACGAAGATGACCAAACTTACAGTAAATCCATTTGCAACATGAAAAGAATGTGAAAAGCACTTCAATAACTGCTTGAAAGTTAACTTGAAGGAATTCCATTCATCATCTTGGAAGATAAAACTTAGTTTGAGAATATAGGAATTAAGGACATTTTGGCTGCCTGAAAATTCTAGGCCTACTTATGATGAATATCCAAGGGATGGATATTCTTGTTTTGGGGACATGCATGGTGTGAGTATCATAAGTCTGGGAAAAAAATAACTATAGTGATGGTGTGCATAGGTCCAATATAATGGGTCAAATTGAAGACTATCCCTAAGGTCCTATGGAGAGGAGAAATATCTTGAATCTTATATATATCTTTGGGAGAGATGGGTGAAGAGACATTGGCTTGTTTGGGTAAATAACTTGTCAACTATATATTTATTTTGTTCATGGGTGAGAGTTGAAGGTGGCTCTACAATTTTGCTGGTCTTTAGCTGTCATTCCCTTCAAGTTATTGAAGACCTCTTCTAGAATACGACAAAGACATGGCAGCTGCTGTATTTGTGTAGGCTGTCAATGGTAACCGATAATCTGACCCGATTATTTTAGAACTATAGGGTTTGGATACCGAAAGTAAACCCAATATTCTTACCGGTTAGGGTTTGGAATATATTGCTTCAACTGAACCCGAAACCCAATAAGAAACCCAAACATATTTACATATAACAAATATCAGGTTTATCACATATATTTGATTGAAAAGTTTGAAAACTAACAATTTTCAATAAAACAAGACTCAACAATATACCATAAGTATGTATAACATGTGAAATTCATATAAACATTGTCAAAGAAGTAAAAATAAATAATAGATTAAACATCTATGTAAAATCTGAAACCTTGCCCAAATCTGATTAAAAGGAAAGAAATTTGACCCGAACCCGATAATCTTATAGAGTTCGGGCTCAGATCTTACATAAACCCGGCTCGTTGACATCACTAATGGTGCTCCACTTGATTGAGGGAGAATTGCAACCAAACATGGCAAATGAAACGATGTTGGAAAGGTTTATTTGGTCTTCCAGTTGTGGGAAGTCATGATTAAAATTGAGGCCAAGTTCCTCCTTTGAAGATGCACGGAAGCTCCAGAGTTGTGGTGAAGAATGAGGGTTAGAAGTATTTATATTACTGCAACATGCCCTCGCAGGTCAAATGTCCATTTTGGGATGAGATCTGGATTGGTGCAACGGTATTGTAGTTTATTTCAATAGAATCCGCTTAAAGTGCAAAGAGGAGAGATTTCAAGTTGGGTTGCTTATGTACCATGTTGAAGAAAAAGCCATCACTGCACAAAAACTCCAATTAGGACACTGAGAGCCTGGTGCAGAAGTGTGAAGAAACGCGCAAGGTACCCAGCCAGCCAAGCTCGGGCAGGGGATATACCAGTCCAAGCCTGGCTGGATACCTCATTGTGTGACTCATGCTTTGTGCATCAATAACTTTGGTTCAAACTAGTGCCCATTGCAGAAAGTCAAAAAAAAAAAAAAAAAAAGGGGTCAAAAAGTATGGAAAGCCTAGCAACTTCTTATGCTTCCAGCAACAATAAGCCAGTCGCAAATGAAGCCCCATGATAAGCACACATTTATAGGGTTAGGACTATAGCACGTCATTGTATTGCAATTAAAATCAATTTAGCTACTTGAATGATTATTTTTGTTCCATTTCAGAAATGATGCATACTTTTTAACTAGTCAAAAATGATGCATACTTTTTAACTAGTCAAAGGTACTCTCCATCTACAACTTCATCCCATGGTATTAGCATTGTCAACTCATTAATGATAACAAAACATATCTTAGCGGGGTGTGCATACTAGTGAGTAAGGCCTATATTTCAGTAATTTGTTTGCCATACTAGCAGCATATAGTAGCATAAACATAGATACACCAAAGAAACTAGTCCTCACTTATCATGATAAGATAAACAAACCTGTAGGCAATACACCATGTATTGGCTTCTGCTAAGAAAGAGGGGGGAAACTCACCATGGAGACCCTGAGGAGAAAAGTCTTGAAGCAATGCCCCACATTCTTTAACAAAGCCAACGGCAACCTGCAGAGTAAGCAAACAACATTTAACACCACTCAAAACGCAGACAAGGTAGCGAAATCCACACGAAACGAAACATCACCTCGACACTGTCATCAGTTGGGTTCTCAAGGAGCACAGTAAGAAGCTCCAAGGCAATGATCTCATGTGCCACTTGTTGGTTCACAAGATGTGCAATAAACTTAGTCGCAGCAAGCAATTGAGGCTTGTCATTCCTCTTATAAGCCCTCTTAAGCTGCAAGACGATCCTCTTCAATAGCAGCTTGCCGACCTCGGGAAACTTGGTATTAACCACTGCGACAAGCGCCGCGAAGACGTCGGTGAATCCAGGGGACGCCATCTGTGACTTCATGCAGGAGCGGCAGAAGAGGCCCCGACCGCGAATGAGATTCTCGAATAACAGTTCAGGGATGATGTTCTTGATGTTTGTGGCATTGACCTTATTCACCAGACCATTAATACTCTTTCTTAGGGCGTCCCAGCTGAGGCGCTGGTATTGGTCGCTGCTCTTGTCCTGCACATCCCGCATCATTTGCGCCATTCGATGGGGAGGGATGTAGATCCCGCCGGTGCGGATTGTACCAGCATCCGGCAATTGCTTGACTGGGATGGCTTCTTTCTCTTCCTTCTTGGTGTCTTCGTCCTTCTGACGATCTCTGTCTAGGAACCTGTTTCTCTCCCAATCTTCTTCACTTGCTTCCATTCTGCTCTTCTCCTCTCTTTCGCGGCCTCTCTCTTCTCTGTTCTTCTCTCGATGTCTCCGCTCCTCCTCCCGATCACTTCTCTTCCTCCGATGATCCTCTTGCTCTTCTCCGCTATCCTCCCTTCTTCTTCTCTCGTCTCTATTATCAACCTTCTCTTCTCTCTTCTTCTCTCTATGCTTTTTCTCCTCACGATCCCTTCTCCTCCTTCGATGCTCTCCTCCCTCTTCTTCGCTCTGTTCCATTCTTCCTTTCTCGTCTCCATCATCGAATTCCTCTTCTTTCTTCTTCCTCTCTGGATGTCTTTGCTCTTCTCCTCTTTCTTCCCTTCTGCTTCTCTCCCCCCTCTCGTCCAACTTCTCTTCTCTCTTCTTCTCTCGATGCCGTTCGTTTTCGCGACCCCTTCTCCTCCGAGGACGATCTTCTTCTTCTTCGTCATCCCTTCCTTTCTTCTCCAATACCTGACCCTCTTCTTCTTCCTCCTCGCTTCCTTCCCTTCTCCTCTTCTCGACTCGATCCCCTCGCTCTCTCCGAGATCTATCTCTGTCGGGAGACCGGCCTCTCCCGTCCGACCTCCTGTTCTGGGCGCCCCGGCCGTCAACGTCGGCATGACGGCGGCGATGCTGACCGTCTCCGGTGCGGTTTCCAACGTCAGATCTAGGGTTTATGTCGAGGCGGTCTTCTCCGGTGTGTGCCCTAGCTCTGTTATCGGTCTCGTCGGCGTTCCTGGACGGAACCCTAGATTTAGGGTTTATGGACTTTCTGCTCCGGCGATCTTCGTCGGAGGAAGAGGATGGGGAGAGGGAAGAAGAGGAGGGGGAGGAAGAGTCGGTGTCGTGTCGCCGGCGGGATGGCGCCATGAATGGGGAATTTGGTCGGGATCGGGGTGGAGTCGAGCCAGAAGCCGGCTCTGCTTGGATGAGGGGGAAAAGGGTTAATTATTGATTAGACCCTGATTTTTATAGGTAATTCATAAGGACACTTCAAATATTATTCGGGTTTTTTCTAAGGGCACCACCCTTCTTACTTGGGGGCAGCCCAAAATAGTTTGAAAAAATTACAAATTTGTCATGACTTTTTTTACGGGTAGCCCAAGTTTTGGTATAAAAGCCAACTTTTTTTTTTCTTTTCTCTTTCCTTCCTCTACTCTTTTCTTCCCTCCCTCAATTATTTTCTTATCTTCCTCTCCATTTTAGGTTAGAACAAAACCTAGCCAAAAAAAATTTCCAACCTAAATTTTGGAAAGATTGTTGGTGAAATATCTAGTAATAGTGTCAAAGACTTCTCCCATTTATTGGTAAGTTATTGAACTAATATTTGTTTAATGTTTTAAACATGAATTTCACATATAAAAGTTGAATTATGTGTTTAATGTAGAAAAATATTAAACATGGAACAACTGGGATCATCAAATGTTGTAGACTCTCTTCCCGCCACGTCCGAAGAACACTTTGATGCACCGAAAATCCTCTTGGTAACTAAATTTTAACTTTTTATCGGGTGAAAAATCGGGTTGTGACACAGAGGACTGTCACCTCTCTGGTAGTCCCGATCATAGATTAGGACTGCTAGAGAGGTGGCAGTCCTTCACATATGTAGGACTGTCAGGGGTCTGGCAGTCCTACATATGTGAAGGACTGCCACCTCTCTAGCACCCTGGCAGTCCTACATAAGTGTAGGTCACGACCCGATCCCAATTTCTTGGGTCGACTCGGATCATGCCCAGCCTGCACCGTTGTTGAGACGGCGGCAGTAAGCTGTATTCCATATGCAGGTACAATCAACAACATTTGAAACTATAATTGCCACAACATTTAATTTAACGATAAAATAAACTTGTTCATTACAGAGCTTGTCCACAACTTAAACATAACATATATTTGTTTAAAAGATAAACTAAGAACTCCAACTAAGCAGAAGTGTCATCATCATCTCCATGGACCTCGTCTGGGAGCATAGCAGGATACAGCTCCGGGTCGTAGTAACTACTAATCAGTAGCTCTGAGTCATCAATAGGACCTATTTGGTGTGGGAAATCAAGTCAGGAAAGGAGCAAGTACAATTATGAAAATTTAACAATTTGCATAATGAATAGAAACTTGCGATATTAAATAATTTTGAAACAATGATTTTCAACTATAAAACAATTGTGATTTGAGTATGCAGTATCTATGACCGGTTTAGGATGATTCAATTGTATCCTATTGATACGGTCCGGCCTAACCCCGTGTGAAGAGGTGTAAGCTCGAACATTCATTAACTATTGGGCTTTGATCATAGATAACTACACTACTCCCCATTATCCCGATGCAATGATTCGATATTACTCTAGAAGAGAGTACGTGTAACAGTTGTGTATTTAATATGCAAAATTCTAATATTAATTAAACTGCAATTAACACAACCGTACTTGCCTTGAATTTTAATTGGACGAGATTTGTACTTCAAGTTGACGATCAAGAACTTTCTCGAAATCCTACATTTCGGGAATTTGTCTCAGAATCACAATACTAAAATGATCTAATTACAATCTCTATTTGTTTCTTAGTCAATTTTAATCTTGTTTAACCAACACAACCAAAAACGCGTTTACTAGTGCGTTACAATTTAGGAACATCGATTTATGTCTATTTTCGGAAAAATTGTATTTATTATTTTATTTAAGAAAAACTTGGATATTTAAATATATAAAACTATACATTTTCCTTTAAACGAGAAATATCATGAATTTCTAAATTATAGTTAATAATAATTAATATTCCTAGTTTTACGCGCTCGCACAACATCCAGAAAATCTCAAATCTACTTTTCCTACTTATTACAAAATTTACAGAAAATAAATGAATGGCTTATGCCTTTACAATTTTAATTACAATAAATTGAAAATAAGAAAGGAAACAGGTTAGTCCGAAAATAACCTATAAATTAATAAAACTAATAAATTCCATAAACATTATTAAAAGAGAATTATAAGTCTCAGAATCTGGTCCAAAATTTCATTTTTAACTACTCTGCCTCAACGTCCGGTCGAACCGGTGCGTTTGCATTTCGTTGGGGCCCAGTGACCATTAAGGTCGTCGCCCAAAATATTATTAAAATAATATCGAATATCATTTTAAAATCATTTATTATTTTACAAAATTTTCGGCAGCATCTCCTCTGTTTTTGGTCAACCCAAAAACTGGGAATGCGCCGTAAAACCTGCAAAATAACTCCAAAACTCCCATATATATAAATACCACAGAAAATTATGTTCCAAAATCCAAACCAGCATATTAAACTTAATATAATCCCAAACCAGCACCCATAGTTTCAACAGAACTCAAAGCCAATCTTTTAACCCAAGTCCCAAAACTAACAGAACCATTTCCTTTTAAGCTAACAGAACAAAACTAAACAAAAACTAAAGAGCCAATATCCAAACCATCAGGATTAACTCCAAAGAACCAAAGAACCAAATCCAGAGTTCTTCCGAGAAGAAAACTCAAAGTAACCACAGAACCAAATACTAACAAAACAGCATCCATAATTTTCCGAAGAACCTCGGAATAAAAAAAATGGCAACGTAATCGTTACGTTGTCAAAACCCCAAATTCCCGAGGAATTTGATTGGACCATTATCATCATAGACTAAAAGAGATTAATTGGGTCAGAGTGTACCAAAAATCGAAACCGAAAATGAAGCTCGGAACGGAAACGGGTCACAACGTCAGTACTGGAACCGACGGCAGTTACCGGGCAAACGCCGGCGAGGCAGCAGGGCGCGGGTGACGGGTTCGCCGGCGGCGAACGGTGACGCGGGGGCCGCGCGGGTCTCGGGAATTCGCCGGGGAGCGACGGGTTCGGCGCCGGAGCCTGAGCCGATGGCGAGGGGTCGGGTCGGGGCGCTGGCTCGCGGGGAGGCCGTCGGTTGGCTCGACGGAAACTCGGGTTCGCCGGAAAAAGGAAATCTAGGTTTTTAGGAAAAGAGTTTTTAGGAGAGTGGTGGAAGAATAGGATGGAGAGGGAGAAAATTTATAGGGGAAATATTGGGGGTTATGGAAACCCTAAGGTCTCCATTGAAGGAGAAGAAATGATTCCTTCAATTCTCCTTTCGGAAAAGAACTGAAGAGGAAGGTGGATGGTTCATCCGTTCTAAATATGAAGGGTTTCAATCCCAAATACTAAAACAATCAAACCTACTCCTATATAACAACCAATACTTGTGGTGTAGTGGTGGTGCCTTAGGACTTGGTTGGGAAGGTTGAGGTTCAAACCTTAGGATTAACATCTATTATTTTTATTTATTTTTATAAATTCCTATTTTACCCATAAACCAATAAAATCGATTTAAAGAAATGATTTTAATTTCTTAATTATTAGTAAAAATATATATATACATTCAAGTTAAAATAATTTCTTTTACAAAATGTAATATGTATATTTATATAAAAAATTTATCTTTGCGTTACTTGAAAAGAAATATATATATAAAAAATAACTGTCTAATTGAATATAAAAATTTGTTTAAAAATTTTGAGTACAAATTTGGGTTTAATATCTGGTTTGGTCTGGTTTTCAAACAAAAATCCATGTAATTATTTTGAAAAAGAATTTTACACTTAATGAAAATAGTACCAACATTTACTAATAATTCTCAATTAACTTCTAACATTATTTTTAGAAAAATTATATTTAGCATCTAAAAATTTTATAAAAACTGTAAACTAAATTTATGGGTTTCACAACCTTCCCTCCTTAAGAAATTTCGTCCTCGAAATTTAAAGAGTTAGGTTAGAAAATACCTCAGGTCTCAAACAAGTACGGGTACTTGTCCCGCATCTCATCTTCTCGCTCCCAGGTAGATTCGCCTGGGGAATCATGCCTCCACATCACTCGGACAATGGGAGTTACTGAGGTTCTGGTCTTCTTCTCGCCTCTGTCCAAGATCGCCACTGGTTTCTCTGGTATAGTGAGGCTCGGTCCGATCTTCAACTCTGAATGGTCCAAGACGTGGTTCTCATCAGGTACATACTCTCTGAGCTGTGAAACATGGAAGACGTTGTGCACGCCTTCTAGATTAGCTGGTAGAGCTAACCTATACGCCACTTCTCCAATCCGACTCAGAACTTCGAACGGGCCAATGTACCTGGGACTCAGCTTCCCAGCTCTACCAAATCTGATTGTACCTCTGGTAGGAGAAATCTTCACGAAGACCTTATCTCCTTCTTCAAATGCCAACGGTCGTCGACCGCTGTCTGCCCAGTGCTTTTGTCTGTCTTGAGCGATCCTGAGCTTGTCTCTAATTATCTTCACCTTCTCCGCTGCGTCAGTCACCATCTCTGGACCCAGCAGTACTCTTTCACCAACGTCGTCCCATGCCAATGGTGTACGGCAACGACGTCCATAAAGAGCTTCGAACGGGGTCATACCAATACTGGCTTGGTAGCTGTTATTGTAAGAAAATTCTACCAAGTGCAGATGGTCTTCCCACGATCCTCCAAATTCCAAGACACAAGCTCGCAGCATATCTTCAAGTGTCTGAATAGTCCTCTCAGATTGCCCATCTGTCTGGGGATGATAAGCCGTGCTGAACTTCAACTGAGTCCCCAAGCTGTCATGCAAGCTCTTCCAAAAATGTGAGGTAAAATGAGTGTCTCGGTCAGATACAATGCTTACCGGTACTCCATGAATCCGGTAGATGTGCCGCATGTACAATGCTGCCAACTTCTCAGTGGATAAACCAACTTTGAAGGGAATAAAGTGAGCTGACTTGGTTAGTCGGTCCACTATTACCCAGATGGCATCCTTCCCTCCTTGGGAACGAGGCAGTCCTGACACGAAATCCATCGTGATATGCTCCCACTTCCATTCTGGAATGTCCAGCGGTTGTAGAAGTCCTGCAGGTCTCTGTCTACTAGCCTTCACTTGTTGACAAATCAAGCATCTAGCAACATACCTGGTGACATCTTTCTTCATTCCACTCCACCAGACAATAGTGCGCATATCCCGGTACATCTTATTGGCTCCAGGATGTATGAAATATTGAGACTGATGCGCTTCCTTCATCAACTCGTTCCTCAGTTCGCCAGACGGTATGCAAAGCCTCGTACCATTCTTCAGAGCTCCATCACTGGCGATTGAGAAACCCTCCAGTATTCCTGCCAACACTTGATCTCTCAGCTTGCAAAGTGCCTCATCTTGAAACTGCATCTCCTTGATCTTGTCCATCAGGTACGAGCTCACTTGCAACTTCATCAACACAGAATCAGCATCAAATTCCTTCCGTCTAGGCAGTACAATCTCCAGTTCAAGCTTCTCGATGTCCTCCAACAGGTGCCTCTCCTTGGTTAAGAACATCGCCACTGGGTATCGACTAAGTGCATCAGCGACCACATTAGCCTTACCCGGGTGGTATTGCAGGTCGATGTCGAAATCCTTCATTAACTCCAGCCATCGCCTTTGCCTCATGTTCAACTCTTTCTGAGTGAAAACATACTTCAGACTTTTGTGGTCCGTGTATATTTCTACTCTCTCTCCATAGAGATAATGCTTCCAAAGCTTCAACGCAAAGATCACTGCAGCAAGCTCCAGATCATGAGTGGGATAGTTCTTCTCATGAGTTTGTAATTGCCTAGATGCATAAGCAATCACTTTCCCATGTTGTTGAAGAACGCAACCCAGTCCTTTGCCTGAGGCGTCACTGTAGATTGTGAAACCACCGGATCCTGCGGGTAGCGCAAGGATTGGTGCAGTGGTGAGCCTCCTCTTCAACTCCTCGAACGCTGCTTGACAGTCCTCCGTCCAGATAAACTCCTCATTCTTTCGAGTCAGCTTAGTCATTGGTTCAGCAATTCTAGCAAAATCCTTTACGAACTTCCGATAGTAGCCCGCCAAGCCCAAGAAACTTCTGATGTCAGCAACTGAGCTTGGGGTAGGCCACTTCTCCACAGCAGCTATCTTCTTAGGATCCACAGAAATTCCTTCTCCTGTGACAACATGGCCAAGAAAATCCACTTTGTCTAGAAAGAATTCACACTTGGATAGCTTACCGTACAGCTTCTCCTTCCTCAAAGTTTCCAGAACTTTCCTGAGGTGCTCTTCGTGCTCCTCCTTCGTCTTTGAATAGATCAGTATGTCATCAATGAAGACGACGACAAACTGGTCTAAGTATTCATGGAAAACCTTGTTCATAAGGTTCATGAACACCGCAGGAGCATTCGTCAAACCAAACGGCATGACCAAGAATTCAAACTGCCCATACTTGGTGTTGAATGCCGTTTTGGGAATGTCTTCCTTCCTGACCTTGATCTGATGATAGCCAGACCTGAGATCAATCTTGGAAAACACCTTGGCTCCACTCAACTGGTCAAATAAGTCATCGATCCGGGGCAGAGGGTACTTGTTCTTGATTGTGACATTGTTTAGCGCCCGGTAGTCGATGCACATCCTCACCGTTCCATCCTTCTTGGGTACAAACAAAACAGGTGCTCCCCAGGGTGAAGCCCCGTCTCGAATGAATCCCAGAGACTTCAGTTCGTTGATCTGCTTCTTCATCTCTTTGGCCTCCTTCGGGTTGACTCTATAACATCCCTTAGAAATCGGGGGAGAGCCAGGGACTAAATCAATAGTGAATTCTATGTCCCGATCTGGGGGTAGCCCAGAAGACTATCAGGGAAAACATCCATGAATTCCGCTATGATAGGATGGGGTGGTCCAGGTTCTTCAGAAATAGAGTAGACAATACTCTCCATAACCTCCGGAGCTCTAGAGACTTCAAACTCTGGCCCTCCAGGTGGGCTGAAGATTACACATCCTCTGTGACAATCTATCAGCGCATGCTGCTTGCTCAACCAGTCCATTCCAAGGACTATGTCATAGTTGGGCAAGGGCATTACCAGTAAAGGTGCTACAAACTTATGGCCAGATATTGTAATGGGGCTATTACAGGTCTCCGTTATAGGTAGGGGTCCACCTCCAGTCATAACCCTACAAATCCTCTTGCTAAGGCCCGTAACTATGTGGTGTGCAGAGATAAACTTTGTTGCTATGAAACTGTGTGTTGCACCAGAGTCGAATAAAACTAATGCAGGATGAGAATGTACATAGATGTAACCTGATATGACATCCGCATTAGGTTCCTGCTCCTGCTCTGGTTCCTCTGCAGTTAGGGCAAAAGCTCGCCCAGTCCTCTGTTGATGCTGCCCAAATTGTTGCTGCTGAGTGGGCAGAGGTCCCCTCTGCTGATTTCCTCCAGCTCTGTTGGTCGCTGAGGGGCAGTCCTTCACTTGGTGGGTGGTAGACCCACAGATCAGACATTGTCCAAGCCTCTTCCGACAGATGTTCACCTGATGACCCGGCCTTTTGCAATAGCTACAGATAGGGATCTGCTTCTGGGGTGCTACATCATTATTCCTTGCTTGCTGATGATGTTGAGCCCTGTTGTTGTTGTTGGGCTTCTTCTGATTTCCCTGGAAGTTGCTAGTTCCAGGATAATCTCTCTTTGAACGGGCAGGTTGGCTCTTCTCTATATCTTGGGCTCTCTCCAGAATCTTCTCATAAGTCTTAGCTCCGCCAGAGATCACATAAGTGCGAATCTCCTCTCGAAGTCCATACTTGAATCGTTCAGCACGATCAGCAGGATCTGCCACCATGTTCTTGGCAAATCGGCTGAGCTGGCCGAATTCTGCCGCATACTCTCCCACAGTCATATTGCCCTGCTTCAAGTTCTGGAATTGTCGCTCCATCTCCCGCATCTCAGAAGTTGGGAAGAATTTCCTCTGGAACAACTTCTTGAAGGTGTCCCAGTCAACCTGTCTATCCTGGAGTCGGGGTTCATTCCGATACCAGGTGCTAGCTATATTTTGCAGTTGAAGTCCCACTGCTTCGGCCTTGAGGTCTTCTGGAAGTCGAGCGACGCTCAGAAGACGCTCCATATTGTCAAGCCATTCATCAGCATAGACAATTCCCTCGGTACCCTTGAAAGGTCGAGGGTTCTGCTTCTTAAAGCTCTCAATATCGCCCACCTTGGCAATATGATTTCCATTAATTAAATGGCCTTATTATTACATAAATTAATCCTTAAATTTATGTTTACCTTGGCAGGCCTTGGTTCCTGTTGAGCTGCTTCTCCTCTTTCCAGTGCAGCCATTGCCACGCTATGGGCGTTTTCCATGCCTTCTCTCATAATGGCCGTCTGCTCACGATGAGCTTCAGCTTGAGTTCTCTGGGCTTCAAGTACTCCTCTTAGCAGACCTATGAGGTCAGTGGGGTCCACAGGCACCGGTGGGGCAGCTGGAGTAGGCGTAACCACAGGGGGTTGTATCTCCGTCCGAGAAGATGATGGATCCATTGTTGTATTGTGGGGACGGTCGGTCAGCTGCCGAGGTGTAGGATCCGGACTTGATTGGGGAGGTGGGGTATGATCAGGTGTTGACATCCTATCGCCAGCAGGGTTGGTATTGTCAGTGGTCATTCTCTGGAAGTTTTAGGATAAAAACATAAGCAAGGTAGCCTATCTATAGTCAAACAAAAATATTTAATATGTATATATATTGGTCCTATGTTGTGGCAATTTGATGTTCTAGTGCTCTAATGTTTTTATCCTAAGTTTTCCTAAGTTGTTGATTTAGAGACCTGCATGGGCCACCACTAAAAACATGTCACGACCCGATCCCAATTTCTTGGGTCGACTCGGATCATGCCCAGCCTGCACCGTTGTTGAGACGGCGGCAGTAAGCTGTATTCCATATGCAGGTACAATCAACAACATTTGAAACTATAATTGCCACAACATTTAATTTAACGATAAAATAAACTTGTTCATTACAGAGCTTGTCCACAACTTAAACATAACATATATTTGTTTAAAAGATAAACTAAGAACTCCAACTAAGCAGAAGTGTCATCATCATCTCCATGGACCTCGTCTGGGAGCATAGCAGGATACAGCTCCGGGTCGTAGTAACTACTAATCAGTAGCTCTGAGTCATCAATAGGACCTATTTGGTGTGGGGAATCCAGTCAGGAAAGGAGCAAGTACAATTATAAAAATTTAACAATTTGCATAATGAATAGAAACTTGCGATATTAAATAATTTTGAAACAATGATTTTCAACTATAAAACAATTGTAATTTGAGTATGCAGTATCTATGACCAGTTTAGGATGATTCAATTGTATCCTATTGATACGGTCCGGCCTAACCCCGTGTGAAGAGGTGTAAGCTCGCACATTCATTAACTATTGGGCTTTGATCATAGATAACTACACTACTCCCCATTATCCCGATGCAATGATTCGATATTACTCTAGAAGAGAGTACGTGTAACAGTTGTGTATTTAACATGCAAAATTCTAATATTAATTAAACTGCAATTAACACAACCGTACTTGCCTTGAATTTTAATTGGACGAGATTTGTACTTCAAGTTGACGATCAAGAACTTTCTCGAAATCCTACATTTCGGGAATTTGTCTCAGAATCACAATACTAAAATGATCTAATTACAATCTCTATTTGTTTCTTAGTCAATTTTAATCTTGTTTAACCAACACAACCAAAAATGCGTTTACTAGTGCGTTACAATTTAGGAACATCGATTTATGTCTATTTTCGGAAAAATTGTATTTATTATTTTATTTAAGAAAAACTTGGATATTTAAATATATAAAACTATACATTTTCCTTTAAACGAGAAATATCATGAATTTCTAAATTATAGTTAATAATAATTAATATTCCTAGTTTTACGCGCTCGCACAACATCCAGAAAATCTCAAATCTACTTTTCCTACTTATTACAAAATTTACAGAAAATAAATGAATGGCTTATGCCTTTACAATTTTAATTACAATAAATTGAAAATAAGAAAGGAAACAGGTTAGTCCGAAAATAACCTATAAATTAACAAAACTAATAAATTCCATAAACATTATTAAAAGAGAATTATAAGTCTCAGAATCTGGTCCAAAATTTCATTTTTAACTACTCTGCCTCAACGTCCGGTCGAACCGGTGCGTTTGCATTTCGTTGGGGCCCAGTGACCATTAAGGTCGTCGCCCAAAATATTATTAAAATAATATCGAATATCATTTTAAAATCATTTATTATTTTACAAAATTTTTGGCAGCATCTCCTCTGTTTTTGGTCAACCCAAAAACTGGGAATGCGCCGTAAAACCTGCAAAATAACTCCAAAACTCCCATATATATAAATACCACAGAAAATTATGTTCCAAAATCCAAACCAGCATATTAAACTTAATATAATCCCAAACCAGCACCCATAGTTTCAACAGAACTCAAAGCCAATCTTTTAACCCAAGTCCCAAAACTAACAGAACCATTTCCTTTTAAGCTAACAGAACAAAACTAAACAAAAACTAAAGAGCCAATATCCAAACCATCAGGATTAACTCCAAAGAACCAAAAAACCAAATCCAGAGTTCTTCCGAGAAGAAAACTCAAAGTAACCACAGAACCAAATACTAACAAAACAGCATCCATAATTTTCCGAAGAACCTCGGAATAAAAAAAATGGCAACGTAATCGTTACGTTGTCAAAACCCCAAATTCCCGAGGAATTTGATTGGACCATTATCATCATAGACTAAAAGAGATTAATTGGGTCAGAGTGTACCAAAAATCGAAACCGAAAATGAAGCTCGGAACGGAAACGGGTCACAACGTCAGTACTGGAACCGACGGCAGTTACCGGGCAAACGCCGGCGAGGCAGCAGGGCGCGGGTGACGGGTTCGCCGGCGGCGAACGGTGACGCGGGGGCCGCGCGGGTCTCGGGAATTCGCCGGGGAGCGACGGGTTCGGCGCCGGAGCCTGAGCCGATGGCGAGGGGTCGGGTCGGGGCGTTGGCTCGCGGGGAGGCCGTCGGTTGGCTCGACGGAAACTCGGGTTCGCCGGAAAAAGGAAATCTAGGTTTTTAGGAAAAGAGTTTTTAGGAGAGTGGTGGAAGAATAGGATGGAGAGGGAGAAAATTTATAGGGGAAAAATTGGGGGTTATGGAAACCCTAAGGTCTCCATTGAAGGAGAAGAAATGATTCCTTCAATTCTCCTTTCGGAAAAGAACTGAAGAGGAAGGTGGATGGTTCATCCGTTCTAAATATGAAGGGTTTCAATCCCAAATACTAAAACAATCAAACCTACTCCTATATAACAACCAATACTTGTGGTATAGTGGTGGTGCCTTAGGACTTGGTTGGGAAGGTTGAGGTTCAAACCTTAGGATTAACATCTATTATTTTTATTTATTTTTATAAATTCCTATTTTACCCATAAACCAATAAAATCGATTTAAAGAAATGATTTTAAATTCTTAATTATTAGTAAAAATATATATATACATTCAAGTTAAAATAATTTCTTTTACAAAATGTAATATGTATATTTATATAAAAAATTTATCTTTGCGTTACTTGAAAAGAAATATATATATAAAAAATAACTGTCTAATTGAATATAAAAATTTGTTTAAAAAATTTTGAGTACAAATTTTGGGTTTAATATCTGGTTTGGTCTGGTTTTCAAACAAAAATCCATGTAATTATTTTGAAAAAGAATTTTACACTTAATGAAAATAGTACCAACATTTACTAATAATTCTCAATTAACTTCTAACATTATTTTTAGAAAAATTATATTTAGCATCTAAAATTTTTATAAAAACTGTAAACTAAATTTATGGGTTTCACAGACTGCCAGGGGTGGCAGTCATATTTATAAGTCTCTGTGACAGAGTTTCAGTTTGAAACTCTCATCACAGAGTTTTATAAATAGGACTGCCACCCCCCTGGCAGTCCAACACTTATGTAGGACTGCCAGCACCCTGGCAGTCCTCCTTTTGTGTAGGACTGCCAGGGGGTAGCAGTCCTAATTAAAACTCTCTGTGACAGAGATCAGTTTCAAACTCTCTTCACGAAGATTTATAAATAGGACTGCCACCCCCTGACAGTCTTACACTTAAGAAAGACTGCCAGGGTGCTGGCAGTCCTATTTGAAACTCTCTGTGAAAGTCCTATTTGAAACTCTCTGTGACACTTAAGAAGGACTGCTAGGGTGCTGGCAGTCCTATTTCAAACTCTCTTCATATAAGTGTAGGACTGCCAGGGCCCTGGCAGTCCTGATACTAAATCAAGAATATCAGTGTCTGTCACGCCCCAGAACCAGAATACTGGCAAGTAGGGACGGACCAGGCCAGCTGCGTATACCAAAGTACTCCAGTACTCCGAAATAACGTATAAGCTGTATAGATGGAGGTTACTACTACAAGCCAACAGTCGATCTTAGGTCAAACAATCCTAGGTATCTCAATCACAGGCAGTAAACAATGTACAAGAAGTAAGATCAACTGGAATATAAAATAGTAAAGCGTCCCAAACTATCATATATCAATGATCATGAAGCTAGTAATACAGAGTGAAGACTAGCACGAGTAATAGTCATACATGATAAGCTATAGTATAGTCTAGAATACGCAAATCATGTTCTGGCCCGTAGGCTAAATGTCAAGTCTAAAACACGAGCTAAACACGTGCTCGGAGGCTAAACGCCACAAAAGAATAATGTACATAACTAGTGGGAGAATGAAATAGAAAACCCACTAAGGTACTCTGGTGCTCTGGGTAATCACCAACGAGTGGGAGGTACGGAAGATCCTCCGGGCTCCTCTATCAGATCTGGCCAAACAAAACCAGTGGGGTCAGACCCCTAATAGCAAGTACCACAAAGGAAGCCAAACTATGAACTAAAACCAGCAATAACTAACCCAAACAACAGATAGAGAGAGAGATAAGTAAGTACTAATCGAGACTTGTGCACTACCAATGCACTTATCCTGAGAATAGAAGGACAATAAGTAAAGCAACATGTAGCATAAAGTAAAGGATATGACAGAATATAAACTGTGTATATGTAAGGAAAAAGGAAACATATGAACATGAAAGATAAACTAGACATGTGAGCATGTTAAGTAGTCGGGACATGTGAGCATGTTAGATAACTGGAACATGTGAGCATGTTAGGTAACTGGAGCATGTGAGCATGTTAGATAACTGGAGCATGTGAGCATATTAGATAACTGGAACATGTGAGCATGTTAGGTAACTGGAGCATGTGAGCATGTTAGATAACTATATAGAACGACAAATGATAAGATGACTTAGGAACTATTTCGAAACCCAAGTTACAACCCGTAAACCAAACAAGGACTGGGGTTGTAACCCTTCTCCTGAACAGAACTTTAGTATCTAATCATTTATCGGCAAAAGTAAAGCATAAACAAAGATGTACTAAAAATAAACAAATTCGGACTCTACCTAGACAAACTAGACTAGACTGGACTCCATACAATAGTCACGGCCAAGCAATGAGTACGGCTTTATACATTAGCTAACTAGGGTTGTCACAATCCTAATTACTAACAAATGCAAGTTTGAGAAATCCAAGTCTAATTACCTGCCTGCTACTACCTGAATGGTCCAAGCCAAGGATGCAATGGTATATAGTGGATACATCGTCCGGAAGACAAATATATCCTATAATAGTGGGTACATCGCCCGGGAGACAAATGTACCCTAAGACATATAATAATGTGTACATCGCCCAGGAGACAAATGTACCCGGTGCAACACTCGACGGTGCGCTGGAAGTGTGCTCATCATGACAGATAGCTCCAAATTCCATATATATATATAAGACCAAGACCAAAGGGGCAACATGTAACTGGAAAATTCTCAATGATCTAAGTAATCAAGCTAGTTGTTTACTCCTTAACATTTTCTTGTTGGATTCTGGGTGTGGCATTCCGCAGAATCCATCCTAGACATGAGACATGTAAGACTGGACAAAAAGCGAGAATGTGCACCATAACAAGCTACAACAAGAAAAAATAATAAACTGGAAGCTAGGAGTGCGCTACGACGAGCCACTATAGGGAGTGCGCCATGATATGCCACTATCATGTAAGCAAAGAAGGACATGTATCATGAGTGCGCCACGACGGGCCACTATCTAGTAAGCAAAGAAGACATGTAAGAAGAGTGTGCCACGACGGGTCACTATCATGTAAGCAAAGAAGGCATGGCAACAATTATCATAGCTTGTAAGAAAGAATCTATCAAAAAGACATATCATGGCATACGGGAAAGAATAATTAATGCTAAGTACATTTCATAGAAAAATAATTGAACATGTGCTAGTGTCAACTGTATATAGGGTGTACAATCATTCTCTAACTATGCAAGATCATCTTATCATGTTAAGAAATTATTATAGTCGAACAAAAAAAATAAAAAATGGACAAAAACGGGCAGAAACGGACAAAAACAGACAAAAACAGCATAAAACGGCATACCGGCGGTATACCGGCCTAAAGACAGAAAGTTTCTGGTGCAAAAATTGGCATACCGGATACCCGCCATACCATCGGTATACCGGTTTTCCAAACAGCAACAAAATCCAGATTTTTGCCAAAACTTTTTTCGGCCATAAAAACTTCATTTTAAATCAAAATTCGGATTTGCAAAAGTCAAAATTGCATAGAATTGAATTCCCTACAACATGGAAGTATTAGTTTTCACAAATCAAAACATTTGATAGATCAATACCTCAAAATACTCCCAAAAATAGGTCATCGGGATACCGAAACGGGTTCCGATATCCACCAAACTCAAAATCCATGGTATACAAACTAGGCAAGGACCTCATATATGTATATGTAACCAAGATCCATGATGGTAACACTAGTATCACTCTTGATACCAAGTTTTCTACTAAGTCAATATTGAATTTTAAAAGAAAATCAAAACCTTGCTTAAACAAATTTTGGAAACATGCATATATACGAGAATCATAAGGAAAAACATATTTAACAAAATGAGTTTAGGAAAATTCTAAGCATTTAATACCAAAGAAAACAAAAATGATAATAAAATATTATTGTTCAAGAATTTGGCAAGATGTACTTGCCTAGGTTAAGCTCTAAGCCTAATCTTCTACTCCTCCTCCTATGGGAGTTAGACACCACACCCAAGGCCTCAAGGACAAGCACTTGGCAAGCTCCAAGGGGGAGAGAAGGAAAGAAGAAATGAAGAGAGAGTGAAGAGAATAAAAAGAGAGAGGAGAGAGAAAGTAAAATGGTATATATAGAAGGGAGAATTAATCTTAGCCGTTGGATCATGATCCATGTTAAATCTAAGTCAATCGTGGCCATCCAAAGAAAACTAAGTATCCATTAGATAAAAGGGTGCATCTACACTATTCATGAAAATATCTAAATACTATTCATCAAAATATCCAAAACACTATTCACAAAAATATCGTAAACACTATTCATGAACATATCTGAAATCGAAATATCTAAAATGTGGAAAATCTATCCGGACGGTATACCGTCGGTATACTCCGGTATACTGGCGGTATGCCGGCCAAGGAAAAAAATTTATAAGTTAGAAATTTTTTTAAAGCATTACGAAAATCAAAAAAATACGAAATACACTACAAAATACGTATTCGTATATAAATACCGATACTGTGAGACGAGTCTCACAACTCTCCACAACTTAAAAATAAATTCCTTCCTCGAAATTTCCCAAATCTAGTCAAGCATAAAAACCAAACCAAAGAGCTGAAAAATCATGTCAATCAAAACAAAGCATGGCATGTTGGTAAGATAAAGACAACAATAATATAAGTAAATGCGTAAGCAATAACACAACTACAATCAAGAAGGGATGGAGGCATATGGATAAATATGTCTCCTGAGTCAGTTGAGTAGGAGCAGGCCTAAGCTGGCTCCACAACTTAGATAAAAGTCAATTCTAAAAATAAGCCAGTACCAATGACTTAATCCAAGACATGACTCTACCCAGGATGTATTTTCGTAGTCGAGACATATGATAAATATCATGTATCTCAAGATAGAAGACAGAAGAGTGTGACGAGAAAATCTTATTTACTCAACGAATAAGTAAAGCCGACCATTGTACTCCTGATATGGGTAAAATACAAGATCGCCGACAAGAACCCAAGATATATTGCCACTACCTGGCCTGCTACTGAAGGATAATCAAAAGGACATAACTGAAAGAAGACCATGAAGATGGTACCTGAGGCTCCCGAGGTACTACCCTCATACTGATACTAGAGCTGCCCCTGAGACTGCGCATACAACCGTGCTCTGCGCTGCCTGACCCTCTAAGCTCGCGATGGCAGAGGATACTGTGCCAATGGCTGAACATCTAGTATTAGCCCTAACTGCTCATCCACTGCTGGAGGTGATGTCTGAGGCGAGTGAAAGGACTGAGGTAGTACATCTGGTATAGCTTGTTGTCCTCGAGATATCGGATAGGGGCAAGTGCTAACTGAATGGTCCTCTGTACCACAGCGGAAGCATCGGCTACTGGCTGCCCAACAAACTGATCTGAGATGCCCTATCTTTCCGCAATAGGTACATGCTTCTTGTTCTGCCTGATACTGCTGATGGTCTCTCTGTCTATGAGCCTGGGCCTGCATATACTGATGAGGCCTCTCCTGATGGAATGCACGGGACTGCGTCGGTAAAGGCCTCTGAGCTCGCTTCTGCTGAACTGGTACTAGTGCCCCGAACTGTGGAACTGCAGACTGGAAGGTTGAAGATCCAGCTGAACTCCTTCGGGGACAAACCCCTATCATATGGCCTGGTGATCCGCATGACGAACATAGAAAGTTGGCCCTCCGACAAGTAATATGAGTGTGTCCTTCCCTTCCACAGAAGGAACATACGACTGGTAACTCCTGGTGCTGGTGTGGATAATTGTATGATGGTACTGGTGAGGGATGTCAGGGTAAAAAGCCTGACTTGGGTGCATGGTACCTCTTACGACCCTCAGTTCTGGATGTGGTCCTCCTGGCTATATGCTCGTGCTCTCGTACTGCCTCTACAGTAGGTCGGGCTTGATATGCTGACTGACTTGATGACTGGTACTGCCTAGCTCCACCTTCTGGCGGTAAGTCCTCGGCTTTGAATACCTCTAGTATTCCTTGTCCACTACGGTCTATCAACATCTGGATACTCTGCTGGAGAACGAGATCTTGTTGTTGTTGTGACTCCATGAAGCCCCTGAGAACACCCACCAGCTCATGAACAACATTCTCTGGCTGCTCTGGCAGGACTGACACTCCTGGATGATCAGGCTGAACTGACACATCTGTCCTCGGGTCAACTCTGAACTCTGCTCCTGAATGCTGAGACTGGTCCTCCATAATTGGCCTAACAGAAGATTGCTGACCTGCCATCCGCAAAACCCGAATAAGCTGATCAAAAGGAATAAGAACAGTGCCCCTGAAAGTTGAAGGACACAAGGATCAAATCGAGGGGACATGAAATATCAACGATCAAGGCAGATATCAGGTCAAAGGATCAGAGATATAGGATAACACGAAGGATATCAATAAAGAAGAATTGTGACTGAGATATCTAAACATCAGTAACCCTCACATATCTGATAAATCAGACCTGTATGGGCCACCACTAGAACCTATGTCATGCTGTAAAATCCCTAAATTTCTACTTCTTTTTTATATTTAAATTTGGTGCTGATTTAAAATTTTGTATTGTACGTCGCGTAGTCGTATTGTACGTCGCGCACGAAATTTTATTTTTCGTAATTGTTCGACGAGTGCGAATATGTGCAAGCGTACATATTTTTAAAAAAAATATTTTTTTTTTCTATTTTTATAGTTTCGAAGTAACATAGATAATAATTATTTCTAGCTATCATTTTCAATTTATGATTTTAATTATGAAAAGCCTTTCATTTATACTGTTATAATAATAAATAATTTTTTTCTCTATAAAATGGTATATTGGAAAAGTATATTTATGTAAATATTATTTGGATATACATATATAATACATTAGTTTATTTTTAAATAATAATGAATTTTTGAAATTATTATTATTAGTATTTTTGGAAAATATATTTTGGAATTATGGTGGCAAATTAAATCTTTGATTAGATTTTTAGATTTAATTTAAATAGTTTAAATTTAAAGATAGACTTTTTAATTTGAGTTAGATTATCTAGATTTAAATTGGAATTTGGATTTGGATTATTTTTGATTGGATCAATTTAAATTGATTTAAATTAAATTACGAATTATCTATTTTTGGGTTTAAACTAATCCTAATCCTTATCTTAATGGGAATTTTCACATCCTATAAATAGGCAGGTACTCCTCCATAAATTCCACAAGCATAATTATTCCACAACAAAACATGCTGTGCATCGTGTCTGTGCCTCACCCAACTACTATATATCTTCCATTACATTTACAATTTCTCGACCCCCTCTCCGTCGTGTCGGACAACCCCGACACGATACAACCCAAATCAAATCCAAAACCCTAATCCTATTCTAATCCCTAATCTCTTCCTCTGGCCGACTGTCCCTGCCCGTCCTCTCCTTGCCTCCACCTCGACACCTGCTGCCCCGACCAAACTCATAGTTTTAACCACCACCCGGACCACCATCACCGCCGCCGTCTCCTCCAAATCAATCGAACCCCGCATAACCACCACAGCACACCCAAAACCTTCTCCAATCCTGTCTCGGCAGCGAGCCAGGGCCATCGCTGCCATTGTTTCACCATCCCCGGCACCCCGACCTCCCTGTCCAGCCAAACAACCCCCAACGTCATCACAGACCCAACACAACCACCTATAGCGACTGCCGCCACCATCCCAAAGGAAGAGACAAAGAAAATAGCAAACCCATACCTGGCCTCCACTGCGAAGTCCGACCGCCTCCTTGTGCCGCGACCGCCGCCGATGACCGCCGCCTCCACCGCCTTAGCCGCCTCCAGCCGCATCCCTGCGAGCCGCCCCTCCACGTCGTTTCTCCGCCTTCGCCTCGAGAACCCCGGCCTCCAGCCGTCGGACCGAACGACCCCCAGCCGAACCGCTCCGTCCTTTGCGCCTCCGCGATCTTCTCCGAGCGCCGCCTGCTCCCCTCGCACCGTCGTGCCCCCAGGTCCGCCCGGCGCCGACGACTTTCCCGAGCCTCCGCCTCCCTCTCGCACACCCTCTCATCTCTCTTTCGATATCTCTCTCTCCTTCTGTCCTCTATTTCCCTATCAGTTTCTCTCTCACACTCTTGCTCTCCCTTTTCTTTTCTAAAGTGTTCTCTCTCAAAGAGAGGGGAGAGGAGGCCACTGTGCTTTAGTTGTTCTGTTGTTTGTTGTTTTATTTTTATTATTTTTTTGTTTGTTTGTTGCTTTGGTTTAATTGATATTTTATTGATTATTATTTCTTACAGTTGACTGAGATTGAGGTTAACATTAATTATTACTAAATTTCGTATTATGTTATTACAAATTAGTACTAGTATTATTGATATTATATATATATATATATATATATATATATATATATATAAATATTTTGTGAAATTAATTTATGACTCTCTAGCACATTTTTTTACTTTGACAAAATAAGATTAAAAATATTATTATTAATTTTTTTTAGCCAATCTTTAAATAAAACACTTAGCTTGGAGGCTAAAGTATTATCATATTTTTGTGGTACCTTAAAATAGGTTTTGACCTAAAATATATTTATACTATTTTAAGCTAATAAAAATGGTTATAATATTTTCTACCTAAGTAAAATATTGATTGATAAAAGCAATTCTTTAAGTATTTATCTAAACTATTTTACTAGATATAGTTTCAAAATATAAATAAATACTTTTTTTAAATAGTTATATATTTATATAAAACTCACTTCGATTATCAAATCTTGTCAGTGCCCTTCATATTTTCCATTCTCTTGAGGTTTAGACTTCTTTATGTCGTCCCTAGCTAAGTTGACCATTTTGGACCCAATGGAACTGTACGTGCCACTATCAGAGGTCACCTTGTGTAGTTGTTACCCGAAGTCGCTGTTCGTGCCACATTGATCATTGCAGTACACCAGGCGTCCTACCAGGCAATACACCTTGCCATTTGTTATTTATTTATTTTAGCTCATATTTCATGCATTCTTTATTATTTTTTTATGCAAAATAAACTGTGATACATGGCATAACCTGTTAGAACTTACTGTTCATTTATATTTCCTGCTATGTATTATTTTTCTTGTACATTCAACCTAGATTTAAGGGACCACCTTTGTGTGTTGCATTCATGGCCTTGACACGTTGTACCACGAAGTTGTGTGTCGCATGTAGAACACGGACGTGCGTGATTGGCTGGCCACCAGTACGTACAAGCCGTACGATAGGAATAACCGCTAATAAAGATTGCATGCTAGTTTGACTTAGCGGTTATAGAGGTTCTCTGTTGTAGATACAACATAGTAGGCATTGGGCGGGGAGGACAATTCCTTAGTGTATGGGCTTCGATGCACTTTCCTTTGTGACCCGGATTCTCCGCTGGAGATACGGGGCTGATGACCCATGATTACTGACGGCCACTGACGTTCTGCGGAACGTTATGCTCTTATTGATTGGGCCTCTAGTGCCCCAAGGGGGGACCATGCCGATCCTATTTAGCCAGGGCCCATGCGTAGGAAGGGTTGTTCTTAACTACATTTCACTTAGAACGGTTAGGCACCTTTATCCGTTAGGTATGAGTACTTTTGGTTTGGGTACTTGTATCTGACCGTGGCTTGGAACAATAACTTATCGCGGATTAGTTAGTCACATCTTGTCCTTGTTTGGTTGTAGGTGTGACTTACTACTTCGATGAGAAGGTATTGAACCTTGTTGGGGTCCGGATACCATATTGGATTCATAGCATAGAAAGATATGTCACCGTGAATTAGTTTACCATCTCATGTCCTTGTTTGGTTGGGAGGATGGTACGCTCGTTCAATACGTGCGTATTGGACCATGTTATAATTCAATTTACTTATTTATTGAGCAATATTTATTTAGTTTATATGGCATGATATTATGTGTCTTGTTACGTCCCTCTGAGGACCTGGTTATCTCTCCAGGTGTGTGCTCTTATCTTTCGCAGGTGCTTTAGCTCTAGCCGTGACCATCTCCATTTCTTTGAGGATGATTGCGCTTGGATCGTCTTCGCTTCGCTCGCCAAAATTATTTCTTTTCTTATGTATTTTTCCTTTACTTGTTGGTAGTGGATTTGTCTCCGCCCAACATATTGTATCAAGACAATTCGTTATCATTATATGATATCTTTTATTTATTTATTTTGTGTGGATGAGATTAGTTATGGTTCTACTGCATTTTACAGCTTATGTATTCATACGAGGCTTCCATATATTGGAGTATACTTCGTATGTTTACAGCTGGCATGTCTACGTTCCTAGTCCTACGTATTTGGGACTGGGGCGTTACATATTTTTGTGGTGGCCCATGCAGGTCAGATAAATTATTTGGTTACTTTACCGTACCGAGCAAGCCCGCGAATAGGATTAGAAGTCTAGAATCTCATCCACATACTTGACCTCTTTCCTCGATTCCATATTCGAACTATCGTTCGACTCATCGACTGCATCTTGCTTGATTCCTTCCATCATAGTTATTATCTTCCCTTCGTGTTTTGCTAAAGGTTAGACAGGTGACCCCTACTAGTTAGACATTGTTCCAAAATACCATTAGATTAAATTTTAAGTTAGGTAGAATGCCTTGTGACCTAGAAATCCCTTTGTACTTGTGACCTATATTCACAAGTTTACTTAGATTCTAGAATTTAGAGGGCCCTAACCCATCTAGTCAACCAAGGACTTGGACAGGAAGACTATAGGATGACTGTATGAAGACCATCACATGACATGACTTATATCCTTTAGAAGTTCGAACCAATTTCTACTTTCTTCCAATCTTAGTCTTTCGTGCCTATGTTTTACCACCTTGACTAATGTTGCTACTATAATCTAGTTTTGCAAACTCATCCATCTATCGAGTTTGTTCATGACTTATGCTATTGAGCGCGCTCACTAACATATTGTCTAATCAGAACCGGTGCATGATGATCTGATCAACTGAGTGCACTTTGGTTCGCTTTTATCTATCGTTCTACGTGGATGGAGACATAGCTAATTTGTCCTTTAGATTCCCATCCACGACTGCCTTGAAAATTCTTTTTGAAATTATTCGGTCGCCTTTGAATCACGTATTCGTATTCGATAACGTCTCCTTCGAACTCTATATTGCTTTCGCCTTCACCTATTTTAGAAGGACGAAGGCATTATACTAGAACTTCCTCTGGCCTTCCTATCGATTATGACCATACCGTATTATTTTTCTATGATCTAGATCGCGACTTCTTACGACATGATTTTGTTGAGCCTTATAATTGATTGCTCCCCACCGATACCTCCGTGTCTTCTCACCCCCTACTAATTCTTAATTTCAAAGACGAAATAATTTTAAGTTTGGTAGGATGTAAAACCCCTAAATTTCTACTTTTTTTATATTTAAATTTGGTGCTGATTTAAAATTTTGTATTGTACGTCGCGTAGTCGTATTGTACGTCGCGCACGAAATTTTATTTTTCGTAATTGCTCGACGAGTGCGAATATGTGCAAGCGTACATATTTTTGAAAAAATATTTTTTTTATTTTTATAGTTTCGAAGTAATATAGATAATAATTATTTCTAGCTATCATTTTCAATTTATGATTTTAATTATGAAAAGCCTTTCATTTATACTGTTATAATAATAAATAATTTTTTTCTATAAAATGGTATATTGGAAAAGTATATTTATGTAAATATTATTTGGACATACATATATAATACATTAGTTTATTTTTAAATAATAATAAAATTTTGAAATTATTATTATTAGTATTTTTGGAAAATATATTTTGGAATTATGGTGGCAAATTAAATCTTTGATTAGATTTTTAGATTATTTAAATAGTTTAAATTTAAAGATAGACTTTTTAATTTGAGTTAGATTATCTAGATTTAAATTGGAATTTGGATTTGGATTATTTTTGATTGGATCGATTGAAATTGATTTAAATTAAATTATGAATTATCTATTTTTGGGTTTAAACTAATCCTTATCTTAATGGAAATTCCTACATCCTATAAATAGGCAGGTAGTCCTCCGTAAATTCCACAAGCCATAATTATTCCACAACAAAACGTGTTGTGCATCGTGTCTGTGCCTCACCCAACTACTATATATTTTCTATTACATTTACAATTTTTCGACCCCCTCTCCGTCGTGTCGGACAACCCCGACACGATAAAACCCAAATCAAATCCAAAACCCTAATCCTATTCTAATCCCTAATCTCTTTCTCTGGCCGACTGTCCCTGCCCGTCCTCTCCTCGCCTCCACCTCGACACCTGCTGCCCCGACCAAACTCATAGTTTCAACCACCACCCGGACCACCATCACCGCCGCCGTCTCCTCCAAATCAATCGAACCCCGCATAACCACCACAGCACACCCAAAACCTTCCCCAATCCCGTCTCGACAGCGAGCCGCGGCCATAGCTGCCATTGTTTCACTATCCCCGACACCCCGACCTCCCTGTCCAGCCATACAACCCCCAACGGCATCACAGACCCAACACAACCACCTATAGCGACTGCCGCCACCATCCCAAAGGAAGAGACAAAGAAAATAGCAAACCCATACCTGGCCTCCACCGCGAAGTCCGGCCGCCTCCTTGTGCCGCGACCGTCGCCGATGACCGCCACCTCCACCGCCTTAGCCGCCTCCAGCCGCATCCCTGCAAGCCGCCCCTCTACGCCGTTCCTCCGCCTTCGCCTCGAGAACCCCGGCCTCCAGCCGCCGGACCGAACGACCCCCAGCCGAACCACTCCGTCCTTTGCACCTCCGCGACCTTCCCCGAGCGCCGCCTGCTCCCTCGCACCGCCGTGCCCCAGGTCCGCACGGCGCCAGCGACTTTCCCGAGCCTCTGCCTCCCTCTCGCACACCTTCTCATCTCTCTCTCGATCTCTCTCTCTCCCTCCGCCCTCTATTTCCCTCTCAGTTTCTCTCTCACACTCTCGCTCTCCCTTTCCTTTTCTAAAGTGTTCTCTCTCGAAGAGAGGGGAGAGGAGGCCACTGTGCTTTAATTGTTCTGTTGTTTGTTGTTTTATTTTTATTATTTTTTTGTTTGTTGCTTTGGTTTAATTGATATTTATTGATTATTATTTCTTACAGTTGACTGAGATTGAGGTTAACATTAATTATTACTAAATTTAGTATTATGTTATTACAAATTAGTACTAGTATTATTGATATTATATATATATATATTAATATTTTATGAAATTAATTTATGACTCTCTAGCACATTTTTTTACATTGACAAAATAAGATTAAAAATATTATTATTAAATTTTTTTTAGCCAATCTTTAAATAAAACACTTAGCTTGGAGGCTAAAGTATTATCATATTTTGTTGGTACCTTAAAATATGTTTTGACCTAAAATATATTTATACTATTTTAAGCTAATAAAAATGGTTATAATATTTTCTACCTAAGTAAAATATAGATTGATAAAAGCAATTCTTTAAGTATTTATCTAAACTATTTTACTAGATATAGTTTCAAAATATAAATAAATACTTTTTTTTAAAATAGTTATATATTTATACAAAACTCACTTCGATTATCAAATCTTGTCCGTGCCCTTCATATTTCCCATGCTCTTGAGGTTTAGACTTCTTTATGTCGTCCCTAGCTAAGTTGACCATTTTGGACCCGATGGAATTGTACGTGCCACTATCAGAGGTCACCTTGTGTAGTTATTACCCGAAGTCGCTGTTCGTGCCACATTGATCATTGCAGTACACCAGGCGTCCTACCAGGCAAGACACCTTGCCATTTGCTATTTATTTATTTTAGCTCATATTTCATGCATTCTTCATTATTTTCTTTATGCAAAATAAACTTTGATACATGGCATAACCTGTTAGAACTTACTGTTCATTTATATTTCCTGCTATGTATTATTTTTTTTGCATATTCAACCTAGATTTAAGGGACCACCTTTGTGTGTTGCATTCATGGCCTTGACACGTTGTACCACGAAGTTGTGTGTCGCATGTAGAACACGGACGTGCGTGATTGGCTGGCCACCGGTACGTACAAGCCGTGCGATAGGAATAACCACTAATAGAGGTTGCATGCTAGTTTGACTTAGCGGTTATAGAGGTTCTCTGTTGTGGATACAACATAGTCAGGAGCGGAGCCAGGATTAAAATTATGGAGGGGCCGTACTAGTGCATATAGAAATCCTTAAAGTTGTCTTGTTAATTGGACTTCAATAGCAAAAAATATACTAAAACTCAAACAAAAATGAGCAAAAAAAATAAAATAAAAAATACTATTTTCAAATTGTAACAAAAAGGAAGCAAAACATTATAAATAAGAAAATGCTAAAATATTTAACATAAGAGGGGAGGTTTGAACTTATAACCTCTTAATTAAAGTCCAAAGCCTTACCACTTGAGTTAGCTTATTCTTTGTATAATAGATGGTCAAACTAGTATATATTGTAAACTTGTAGAAAAAAGTTCTACATAGTAATCAACATTTTTAAAAAAAATTTGGGGGGGGGGGGGGGGGGGGGGGGGGGGCATGGCCCCCCTTGGACTCTATGTAGATCCGCCCCTGAACATAGTAGGCATTGGGCGGGGAGGACAATTCCTTAGCGTTTGGGCTTCGATGCACTTTTCCTTGTGACCCGGATTCTTCGCTGGAGATACGGGACTGATGACCTATGATTACTGACGGCCACTGACGTTCTGCGGAACGTTATGCTCTTATTGATTGGGCCTCTAGTGCCCCAAGGGGGACCATGCCGATCCTATTTAGCCAGGGCTCATGCGTAGGAAGGGTTGTTCTTAACTACATTTCACTTAGAACGGTTAGGCACCTTTATCCGTTAGGTACGAGTACTTTTGGTTTGGGTACTTGTATCTGACCGTGGCTTGGAACAATAACTTGTCGCGGATTAGTTAGTCACATCTTGTCCTTGTTTGGTTGTAGGTGTGATATACTACTTCGATGAGAAGGTATTGAACCTTGTTGGGGCCGGATACCATATTGGATTCATAGCATGGAAAGATACGTCACCGTGAATTAGTTTACCATCTCCTGTCCTTGTTTGGTTGGGGGGATGGTACGCTCGTTCAATAGGTGCATATTGGACCATATTATAATTTAATTTACTTATTTATTGAGCAATATTTATTCAGTTTATATGGCATGATATTATATGTCTTGTTACGTCCCTCTGAGGACCTGGTTATCTCTCCAGGTGTGTGCTCTTGTCTTTCGCAGGTGCTTTAGCTCTAGCCGTGACCATCTCCATTTCTTCGAGGATGATTGCGCTTGGATCGTCTTCGCTTCGCTCGCCAAAATCATTTCTTTTCTTATGTATTTTTCCTTTACTTGTTGGTAGTGGATTTGTCTCCGTCCAACATATTGTATCAAGACAATTCGTTATCATTATATGATATCTTTTATTCATTTATTTTGTGTGGATGAGATTAGTTATGGTTCTACTGTATTTTACAGCTTATGTATTCATACGAGGCTTCCATATATTGGAGTATACTTCGTATGTTTACAGCTGGCATGTCTACGTTCCTAGTCCTACGTATTTTGGGACTGGGGCGTTACACACGTCCCAGAACCAGAATACTGGCAAGTAGGGACGGACCAGGCCAGCTACGTATACCAAAGTACTCCAGTACTCCGAAATAACGTATAAGCTGTATAGATGGAGGTTACTACTACAAGCCAACAGTCGATCCTAGGTCAAGCAATCCTAGGTATCTCAATCACAGGCAGTAAACAATGTACAAGAAGTAAGATCAACTGGAACTATCATATATCAATGATCATGAAGCTAGTAATACAGAGTGAAGACTAGCAAGAATAATAGTTATACATGATAAGCTCTAGCTATAGTCTAGAATACGCAAATCATGTTCTGGCCCGTAGGCTAAATGTCAAGTCCAAAACACGAGCTAAACACGTGCTCGGAGGCTAAACGCCACAAAAGAATAATGTACATAACTAGTAGGAGAATGAAATAGAAAACCCACTAAGGTACTCTGGTGCTCTGGGTAATCACCAACGAGTGGGAGGTACGGAAGATCCTCCGGGCTCCTCTATCAGATCTGGCCAAACAAAACCAGTGGGGTTAGACCCCCAATAGCAAGTACCACAAAGGAAGCCAAACTATGAACTAAAACCAGCAATAACTAACCCAAACAACAGATAGAGAGAGAGATAAGTAAGTACTAATCGAGACTCGTGCACTACCAATGCACTTATCTCGAGAATAGAAGGACAATAAGTAAAGCAACATGTAGCATAAAGTAAAGGACATGTGACAGAATGTAAACAGTGTATATGTAAGGAAAAAGGAAACATGTGAACATGAAAGATAAACTAGACATGTGAGCATGTTAAGTAGTCGGGACATGTGAGCATGTTAGATAACTGGAACATGTGAGCATGTTAGGTAACTGGAGCATGTGAGCATGTTAGATAACTGGAGCATGTGAGCATATTAGATAACTGGAACATGTGAGCATGTTAGGTAACTGGAGCATGTGAGCATGTTAGATAACTCTATAGAACGACAAATGATAAGATGACTTAGGAACTATTTTGAAACCCATGTTACAACCCGTAAACCAAACAAGGACCGGGGTTGTAACCCTTCTCCTGAACAGAACTTTAGTATCTAATCATTTATCGGCAAAAGTAAAGCATAAACAAAGATGTACTGAAAATAAACAAATTCGGACTCTGCCTAGACAAACTAGACTAGACTGGACTCCGTACAATAGTCATGGCCAAGCAATGAGTACGGCTTTATACATTAGCTAACTAGGGTTGTCATAATCCTAATTACTAACAAATACAAGTTTGAGAAATCCAAGTCAAATTACCTGCCTGCTGCTACATGAATGGTCCAAGCCAAAGATGCAATGGTATATAGTGGATACATCGTCCGGGAGACAAATGTATCCTATAATAGTGGGTACATCGCCCGGGAGACAAATGTACCCTAAGATATATAATAATGGGTACATCGCCCAGGAGACAAATGTACCTGGTACAACACTCGACGGTGCGCTGGAAGTGTGCTCATCATGACAGATAGCTCCAAATCCTATGTATGTATATATATATATATATATATATATATATATATATATATATATATATATATATATATATATATATATATAAGACCAAGACCAAATGGGCAACAGGTAACTGGAAAATTCTCAATGATCTAAGTAATCAAGCTAGTTGTTTAGTCCTTAACATTTTCTTGTTGGATTCTGGGTGTGGTATTCCGTAGAATCCATCATAGACATGAGACATGCAAGACTGGACAAAAAGCGAGAATGTACACCATAACAAGCCACAACAAGAAAATATAATAAACTGGAAGCTAGGAGTGCGCTACGACGAGCCACTATAGGGAGTGCGCCATGACAGACCACTATCATGTAAGCAAAGAAGGACATGTATCATGAGTGCGCCACGACGGACCACTATCTAGTAAGCAAAGAAGACATGTAAGAAGAGTGCACCACGACGGGCCACTATCATGTAAGCAAAGAAGGCATGGCAACAATTATCATAGCTTGTAAGAAAGAATCTATCAAAAAGACATATCATGGCATGCGGGAAAGAATAATTAAAGCTAAGTACATTTCATAGAAAAATGATTGAACATGTGCTAGTGTCAAGTGTATATAGGGTGTACAATCATTCTCTAACTATGCAAGATCATGTTATCATGTTAAGAAATCATTATAGTCGAAGAAAATATTAAAAAACGGACAAAAACGGACAGAAACGGACAAAAACAGACAAAAATAGCATAAAACGGCATACCGACGATATACCGGCCTAAAGACAGAAAGTTTCTGGTACAAAAATCGGCATACCGGCGGTATACACCGGCATACCGGCGGTATACCAGTTTTTCAAACAGCAACAAAATCCAGATTTTTGTCAAAACTTGTTTCGGCCATAAAAATTTCGTTTTAAATAGAAATTCGGATTTTTAAAAGTCAAAATTGCATAGAATTGAATTCCCTACAACATGGAAGTATTAGTTTTCATAAATCAGAACATTTGATAGATCAATACCTCAAAATACTCCCAAAAATAGGTCCTCGGGATACCGAAACGGGTTCCGATATCCACCAAACTCAAAATCCATGGTATACAAACTAGGTAAGGACCTCATATATGTATATGTGACCAAGATCCATGATGGTAACACTAGTATCACTCTTGATACCAAGTTTTCTACTAAGTCAATATTGGGTTTTAACAGAAAATCAAACCTTGCTTAAACAAAATTTGGAAACATGCATATATAGGAGAATCATAAGGAAAAACATATTTAACAAAATGAGTTTAGGAAAATTCTAAGCATTTAATACCAAGGAAAACAAAAATGATAATAAAATACTATTATTGAAGAATTTGGCAAGATGTACTTGCCTAGGTTAAGCTCCAAGCCTAATCTTCTACTCCTCCTCCTAGGGGGGTTAGACACCACACCCAAGGCCTCAAGGCCAAGCTCTTGGCAAGCTCCAAGGGGGAGAGAAGGAAAGAAAAAATGAAGAGAGAGTGAAGAGAATTAAAAGAGAGAGGAGAGAGAAAGTAAAATGGTATATATAGAAGGGGAAATTAATCGTAGCCGTTGGATCATGATCCATGTTAAAATCTAAGTCAATCGTGGCCATCCAAAGAAAACCAAGTATCCATTAGATAAAAAGGGTGCATCTACACTATTCATGAAAATATCTAAACACTATTCATCAAAATATCTAAAACACTATTCACGAAAATATTGTAAACACTATTCATAAAAATATCTGAAATCAAAATATCTAAAATGTGGAAAATCTATCCGGACGGTATGTCGTCGGTATACTGGCGGTATGCCGGCCAAGAAGTAAATTTATAAGTTAGAATTTTTTTAAAGCATTACGAAAACCAAGAAAATACGAAATACACTTCAAAATACGTATTCGTATATAAATACCGATACTGTGAGACGAGTCTCACGCCCCGATTCCGTCGAATCGATAGTCATCCCTCGGGCGTGATGCCGTGCGAACCTAATTTGCGATCGCACAAGGCATAGTCATAAGGTAATCTGAGACACGAGATCTAAGAGAGTACGCAGACAAATTGAATCACATGTTAAGTAAAGAAAACTTTATTCTTTATTGATAATGAACATCTTTTACAGACTCTAGTACAAGACTCATGTCGTACGGGCTACAACATGACTCGATTACAAAAGAGTGCCGCTGAGATAGCCGTTCCATACATTGCACACATCCCTCAAATATAACAAAGTACTCCAGTGACCTGGATGGGAGGGACGCTGAGTCATCTTTCTTGGACTGTCGAGAGCCTTCAAAAGTAGTGTCACGAGAAAAGTCTTCGACGCACGACCGAAGCTTCAAAAGTCACGAACGTCGCCGAGCTAGTTGGCGCATCCTTCCTGGTTCGCGGGACCTGCAAAGAGCGAGGATCAGTACGAACACATGTATTGGCGAATGGCTAATTAAATCCAAGCTCTGTATTTGATTCAAGAAGTTTTATAAACATGTTAGCTAGCCTTTTACGTGATCTTTCTAACCATCCTGATCAATTGCATGTCAACATGTTTTGTCACGACCCGATCCCAAATTGTTGGGTCGAATCAGATCATGCCCAGCTTGCACCGTTGTGAGACAGCGGCAGTAAGCTGTATCCAAATGCAGGTAATCACAACAACACAATCTATTTTGTCACAACATCTAAATTTCAAATAATAAAAATTTGTCCAACAAAATATTCATCTGATACAACTGATAAAATAAAACTGTCTTTTTATTCAACATCAAAACTAAAAGGAAATCATCTTCTAGAGAGTAGGCTCATCAGCCACAGAATCATCGTCCTCCAAATGGGACTCCGACAGAACAGCTGGATAAAGCACCGGGTCGTAGTAGCTATTTATCAATAGCTCAGCCTCATCAAAGGAACCTATTGGGGGTGGGGGATCCAGTCAGGAAAGGAGCAAAGTACAATTATGAAAATTTAACAATTTAACTAATAATTAGAAATTTGCAATTTAAACAGTTGAAATACTTGAACAATATTTTCCAGCAATTTTCCACAATAAAAAACAATGTGATTTGAGTATGTAATGCTTATGACCGGCTTGGGTTGTACAATAGTATCCTAGTGATACGATACGGCTTATCCCCGTGTGTAAGAGGGGTAAGCTCGCACAATCAGTATACAATATGAGGGGTATTGGTCATAATACACTACACTACTCTCCCAATCCTACAATCAATACTCTAGGAGAGAATTTCGTGTAGCAATGTGGTTTAATCTTGCAATATTACCATTATTAACTAAATTGAAAAATAAACACAACTGTACTTGCCTTTGTTTATGACTGGGTTAAAAAGTCGGTTCCGGGATAGAAGATCAGACTCGTCCTCGAAATCCTACATTGAGAATTCTAACTTAGCATCAGAGAGAAAAACCATATCTAGGTGTACTAGTTACAATCTCTAGAATTGGTCCTAATCCACTTTTATGTTATTTACGAATTCTACCAGAACATGTTTATCGATATGATTTACTAGTTATTAATTTACGAAGAAAAATCAATTTAACATTTATTGAAAATCGCATTTTCTGATTATTTGGCAAAACTTAGTATTTTGTAATATTATATATAAAACTAATATTTTTCTTTAAATGAGAAGAACGTGAATTTGTTTAAATAACAAACTTGTAATTTTCCTAGTTATTTAATGTGAGAAAATAATATTAATTTTCTATATCCAAAGTAATGTCTTTTTGATATTTTACGCGTTTATCGACAAACCAACAAAACCAGAATTTAAAAGCTACTATACGCTATTACAGAGCTATAGAAAAAGATAAAGAACTAGGCTTATGCCCTTACAATTATTTACATAAATTAATGAAATAAAATAAATGTACCGGTGAACCCTGAACGTCCGGAAGCGATCCATTCAGCAGGCCGAGGCCCTGCACCAAAATTATGATTTGGCCAGTAACTAGTTCTAAATAATAAATATAATTAATATTAAATATAATATGAAAGTAGGTCTCAGACTTGGTCCAAAGTATTAAGTCGCGTACTAGCTAATGCCTCAACGTCCGGAACAATGCCGGTTTCATTTGCATTTCACTAAGAGCCCATTGACCAATAAGGTCGTCGTTCGGAAAAGTAATCGGAATTCAAATCAACAAAAACCAGTTTAGAATCTTATAGAAAACTCTTTTAAAATATTTTTCTGAAAATTTGGGAAGCATTCCCTCTATATTTAGGACAACCCAATACTGGGAATTTGTGCTAACAACACACAAATAATATCCCAACCAGGGAAATAACCCATGAATTCTTTTCCACCAATAATATTAAAACCTGAAAATAATATCGAACCCGAAAATATACATCCACAGCACGTTTCCAGTATTCAAAAAACCGAAGTTACTCAGAAACCCGAAAATATCACAGAAGCAATCTACAGAATATTTCCGAAACATAACTCGGAATTTCCGAGAAGCCACAGGAAACCATAGAAACATAAAAGTTTGGAAATTCCGAAACTAACGGAAAATCAAAAACCAACAGAACTTAATTTCTCCAAAACGAAACTTACAACCAAATAGGACTTCGGAAATTTTCGAAATCGAATTCGTCTAAACCGAATCCCGCTACGGGATCGGGGAACCAAAATCATCATCGACTCGGGAGGGATGAACTACTGAGATTATCAGAATTTACCCAATATCCGTTGGTCGGGGAGCCGCGGGATAATCTCGGGAATGGAAACTGGACAGCGGGATCGGCCACAAAAAACGACGGACAACAGATCGAGCATGGGGCAGCCGGATCGGGGACCACAGGAGGTCGAGCACGGGCGCAGGGGTTGCCGGTGAAGGAGGTCGCCGAGCGGGGGTCGTCGGATCGGCCGCGGGGTCGATCGACAGAGGAGACGACGGTGGCGCTGGGGAAACGCCGGGAGTGGCACTGGAAAGGGGTCGCCGGGACTGGCCTGGAAGCGGGGCGGCGCCGAATTTAGGAGTGGTCGGCCGAGAATCGCCGGAGGGGCACGTCCGGTCGGCTAGGGCTCGGTTTGGGGAAAAAGGGTTTGGAGAGGATGGAGGATGAGATGGGGTTTATATAGGAAGAAATTTTGGGGGTTTCGGAACCCAAAAGCCTGGCCGTTCGGGGAGGTGAACGGAGGAGTCGGAAGTGTTATCGGCCGAGCGTTTGGTGAGCGGAAGGAGTTTCTCTTTCCAGGTGAGAGAGAGAATTTGAGAGTTAAAGAGAGTTTAAGAGAGTTAATGAGTGAAAGTTTTTCTTTTAAAGGAAAAAATTTAAATATTCTTTTCTTTATGAAAAATTATAAATATTATATCAACTAATACTTAAATAATGATTTCGAAAACTGAGATTGGCTCGGATTCGAACATGGGTTCAGAAATAGGTCCGGGACGGGTCAGGTCAAACACAAAAATCCAGAAAAAATATTTTTTCAAAAAATATGGTTTTTTTTTATAAAAATGACAATAATATATATAGCAACAAATTATACAATTAAAAATATAAAATTTTACGGGTTTGACCCACACTAAAAATTCCAGAAATAATATTTATTTAAAAGTAACACTGAATTTATTAATTAAAATTTACGGGTTTCACAACCTTCCCTCCTTAAGAAATTTCGTCCTCGAAATTAAAGGATAGGGTTAGGAATTACCTCAGATCTCAAATAGATACGGATACTGCTCTCGCATCTCATCTTCTCGCTCCCAGGTAGACTCGCCTGGGGAATTGTGTCGCCACATAAATATGACTATGGGCGTCACAGAGTTCCTGGTTTTCTTCTCACCTCGGTCTAGAATCGCCACCGGCTTCTCTAGCACTGTGAGGCTGGGTCCAATCTCCAGCTCTGAATGGTCCAAGATGTGGCTCGGATCTGGGATATAGCGTCTGAGCTGTGAAACGTGGAAGATGTTGTGCACACTCTCAAGATTAGCTGGTAGAGCTAATCGGTACGCTACTTCTCCAATTCGGCTCAAAACTTCGAATGGGCCGATGTACCTGGGGCTCAGCTTTCCTGCTATGCCAAATCTGATAGTTCCTCTGGTAGGGGAGATCTTCACGAACACACTGTCTCCTTCTTCGAACTCCAATGGCCGGCGATTGCTATCAGCCCAATGCTTATGTCTATCCTGAGCAATCCTGAGCTTGTCTCTAATCACCTTTACCTTCTCTGCTGCATCGGTCACCATTTCAGGTCCAAGCAGTACTCTTTCTCCTACGTCATCCCAAGCAAATGGAGTACGGCAACGACGTCCATAGAGTGGCTCGAACAATGTCATATCGATGTTGGCTTGGTAGTAGTTGTTGTAGGAGAACTCTACCAAGTGCAAGTGGTCTTCCCATGACCCTCCAAATTCCAAGACGCAAGATCTGTCACGACCCGCACCCTAGAGTAAGGGCACGAGACGTGGGTATGTCCAGTCTACGCCGCAGTGTCGGCGGTAGAACGCTGTCCTAGGTCACAACATCTAGCAGTAATATACTAAACAGTTTATACTCCCCAAATGGGGGTGACATAGCAGTAAATGAACTCAATCACAACTAAGAAAGAGATAGCACGATATGATATAGAACTCAAGGAACTACAGATGATAAAATAGTCTAAGATAATATCCCAGCAAATCTAGAGTACAAACTCAGCTACAGAATGAAAGAATATATACAACTCAGAAACTCTGAACAGAAAATAAGTCTAGCTAAACATGTCTCAAGGCAACATAAAATAAGATAAGCCTAACTAAGCTAGTCTAGGCAATAGGGGTGATGTCCTCAGCTAGAGCTGGGTCCTCCTGAGGGTCCAGCTCGTAAGTATCATCTAAGGCTGCCCCGTAGAAAGTATCCAGACAGGCCACCTCCTCGTCCTCTGTAATATTTTCAACAGGTCCAGTCAGGACAGGAGCGAGCACAGTATATCTCAACAGTTCATAGCAGGTTAGAAAATATAATCATACAGTAAAGTAAGATACAGGTACTGAAAGAAATACGGTATGTAAACAGAGGGAGAACTGTAATAGAAATATCTACTATAAATAGAGAAATAACATGTGGCTAGTGAGTCAGAGTACAACATAGACATGTAAATGACATGGGATGATTCTGATGCTACACTATGGAATGATTCTGATGCTACACTACTTGGGTATTATTCACATGTCCACTTCTACTCTCCCGTACCTCCAATCAATACACAAGGATCCAACCAGGTTATGTTATGATTCCATGCAAGGCCCCCGAAGGGTGATACATGGATGTCCCATAAATAGAGATTCTAGGAGATTCTAGGATACCCAGTAAATAGGATAAGGATTCTAGGAGACTCTGTGATCATAAGAGTATATGTCACAAGTGATCAAAGAACCAATGAAGCATAGTGATACGCCGTGTAAGTGAAATGCATAGAACATGTAGTACCCGATGCTCCCTAAGGATAACATCTCAAGAAGGGATCCATATAGTACCAATCCGTGTGACCAACGTGACAGTAACAAGTAAAGTAATTTAATACAGAAAATAATTCTAAGCAGGATATGAAATGATCAGAGAATGTACTCGCCTGGTATCTGAGTGTCCAATATGAAAGTACTGTCCGAGGAGTGGTGTCTGGCTCCTAATCAGAACAGCACAAGTCACAACAAGTTTAAAATGGTAAAATAAAGTTCTACTATGCATTCTACATGAATCTAGATCAAACTAGGCCAAAGTCAACTCTTGGTCAACTCTGGTCAACCCTAGAAGCCAAACTAGATCAACCAAGTCAAACGAGTCTAAACTAGGTCAAACTAGCCTATCTAGTCCAATCTAGACTATACTAGTCTATACTATACTAATCTAGTCTAGGTCTACCAAGGCTAAACTAGCCTATCAACATACAATACAAGGCTATAAACCTATCCTATCAATCAAGCACATCTCCAAACACAAACACTAATGACACACCAAGTACATATACAACATATATATATATACTCATGGATACAAGGTACATACATATAGTTATATAGCACATTACTATATATATACATTATATATCATATATAACCATACATACATACATATACATATATGGAGAGATAGAAAGAAGAGAAGAGTGAGTGATAGGGTGTGTGTGTGTGTTAGAAAACAATGAGTGAGAGAGGGGGTACAATAGACTGTGTGTGGGTAAACTGTGGAAATATGTGTGTAGGTGAGGGAAACTGAACTGTGTGTGTAATGGGTTTACAAATGTGTGTGCCAGTGTGTGTGGTGTAGCAGGAAATTAAGAACTAAGTGGCTGAAACTAATAGACAGTGCAGAAAATACATGAAAGGCTGAGACAGGGATGAGGGTATGTGAGTTAAGGTTTCATAGGAATGTCAAGCAGGGCAAAAGTTCTCAGATGTTTAACAGGGATACATTAAATGATATTCTCAGAATTTTGATGGTGAACTTGTGTGTAGGATGAATGTGTTGACAGGAACTTAAATGGTGTAAAGAGGAATCAACAAGTTCAGGTCTAGAAACATGGAGGGAAATCTCATCTCAGGTTCATACACATCCTAGATATCAGCTAACTGAAACCAAACAACATCACTCAGTTTTAGGGAACACTGCTCAGTGAAAATAAAAAAGGAAAAAAAGATAAATCAGTCCAAAACATTTGAATCCACACAATTGTTCAAATCCTGTTCACATCCCACAAACTAATAGAATTGAAAAAATAATCTAAGTAGGAACTATCAAACCTGTGGGGAGGGGGGGTAATTAGTTAGTAGAACACATTAAAACTGGGTTTTAAGTTAGAAATCTCAGGAGAAACAGTGTATCCTATCGTATCAGAAATCATACTGAAATTCCCAAATTCGAATCCAGTTTCCTTCAAAGAAACAATTCTAAAATGAAACTCTAATCCAAAATAGTTTATACAATATACTTAGGATCTAAATAGCAAATAAAACCATGATTTAAACTAATTAAAATAGAAAAATAAACACAGGAACATAAAACTGGACAGTGGGGAAAAATAGTGTCGTGCACGTGTTCATCGGGTTCGTGTACACGACACGACACGACACAGACTTCGTGGTCGTGTCCAAGTGTCGACTAGGTCTAGGTCTAGGGCTAGGACACCCTGATATGGGTCCACGACACGTGTGTCAGTGACACGACACACGTATTAGTGCTCGATTTCTCGTGTGCACTGCACAGTATAAAATCAGTGCGACACTGATATCTCTTTCGACACGCCACATGGACATGTGAGACTTGACACGTGGTGTGTCAGTCACTGCCCCTTGATGCGTGTCGAGTCTCGTGTCATATCATCGCGTGTCGTGTCCGCTACAGCCCCCGAGTAGCAGGGGACTGCTATGCAGTCAGAAAACTGTAGGTTCGCGTGTCCAAAATGACACGACACGATGCAATCATCACCTTAGAGAAACAGAAATCAATAAGCAATAACAAGACCTAGATTCCTATTCAAAAGCTTCCTAGAAAATAGGTCGAAATGTCCTTTGGGACATTTCATCAAACACCTACTGTGGGTTCCTGATACGTGTCTAAAATGGACACGAAACCTATGAAACTCGACACGAAACCAATGCAACCACCTAGGGGACTCCTAGGGCTTATTAAATGTATAAAGAAATCGAAATTTTAAAGAGTATGGAAGAAGTTACCTATAGATGAACTTTCTAGAAAATCCTCCTTTGTTGAGCTCCTCTCCTTGATATCCTAATCCAACAAATCAATATCAAACTGAAATAAAACTCTAATAACAGCAAGTATAGGTATATTAAAACCTAATGGAAGAGATTTGAATGAAAAAGGACATGAAAAGGAATTTCTATGGATTAAATGAAGTAGGAACAAACCTCTTTCTAAACTTGATCTTTCCTAAAAGAGGCAACCCTAAAACTAAGAGAGTATTTATAGAGTGGGGTTCCCAATGAAGATATGGTGGCCGGCCACAATGTCTAGGGCTAGAGTTTTGTAATTTCTTGAGCTTTGGGCCAATCTACAAGGCTATGACTTAAGTTGATTTATCAATGGTTCTAAATCATAAGTCATGACTTATGACTTTCTAATTCCTATTGCTAACTAGAGTCTATTGACCAAACTAAGGGTTAGCTTAGGTTAGACTAGAGTCATATAACCTAACCAAGTCCATACTAACTAGGGTTAGCTTCTAGGTTGGTCTACAAGGGTCAAACTAGTCAAAGTCAACCTAGTCAACCCTCATCCAAACAATTCCAAAATAATTCCTAAAAATTCCCATAAATTCAAATAAATTCTAATAAATTCAAATTACCCCAAAATATCAAAAATACCCTCAAACTAGAAATGTGGTAGTGACAAGATCTCAACATATCTTCTAGCGTCTGGATGGTTCTCTCCGATTGTCCGTCAGTTTGGGGATGACAGGCAGTGCTGAACTTCAGTTGTGTTCCTAAACTGTCATGCAAACTCTTCCAAAAATGAGAGATAAATCTAGTTTCTCTGTCAGATACGATACTTACCGAAACTCCATGAATCCGGTATATATGCTGCATGTACAGTGCTGCCAACTTCTCGGTGGATAGACCAACCTTGAAGGGGATAAAGTGAGCTGACTTTGTTAGTCGGTCCACAATAACCCAAATGGCATCCTTCCCTCCTTGGGATCGAGGCAGTCCTGACACAAAGTCCATCGTTATGTGTTCCTATTTCCACTTCGGGATGTCTAGTGGCTGCAACAATCCTGCGGGTCTCTGCCTGCTAGCTTTCACTTGTTGACAAATTAAGCATCTAGCCACAAATCTGGATACGTCCTTCTTCATTCCGTACCACCATACAATAGTATGCATATCCCAATACATTTTATTAGCTCCTGGATGTATGGAATACTGCAACTGGTGTGCTTCTTGCATCAGCTCATTCCTCAGTTCGCCAGTTGGTACGTAAAGTCTCGTACCATGCTTCAGTGCTCCGTCGCTGGCGATTGAGAATCCTTCAAGTGTTCCTGCCAGCACTTGATCTCTGAGTTTGTAAAGCGTCTCGTCTTGAAATTGTGCCTCTTTGACTTTGTCCATCAGACTTGAACGCACTTGCAACTGCATCATTGATGATTCAACTCCTGGTATAATAGCTTCTCTTCCCAGCTTCTTCATTTCTTCTTCGGGCAGTACAATCTCTAGTCCAAGCTTCTCTATGTCCTCCAGTAAATGTCGCTCCTTGGTCAAAAACATCGCCATCGGGTATCGACTAAGTACATCTGCAACCACATTAGCCTTACCTGGATGGTACTGCAAGTCGATGTCGAAGTCTTTCATCAGCTCCAGCCATCGCCTCTGTCGTATGTTCAGCTCCTTCTGAGTGAAAACGTATTTAAGACTTTCGTGGTCTGTAAATATTTCCACTCTCTCTCCATATAGGTAATGCTTCCATAGCTTCAGTGCAAAAATGACTCTTGCAAGCTCCAAATCATGTGTGGGATAGTTCTTCTCATGAGTCCGTAATTGCCTAGATGCGTAAGTAATTACTTTCCCGTATTGTTGAAGAACACAACCCAATCCTTTACCAGAAGCATCACTGTAGATTGAGAAACCGCTGGTACCTGCGGGTAGCGCGCAAGTATCGGTGCCGTTGTAAGTCTCTTCTTCAGTTCCTCAAATGCTTCCTGGCAAGCTTCAGTCCACACAAATTCTTCATTCTTCCTGGTGAGCTTCGTCATCAGCTCAGCAATCCTGGCGAAGTCCTTCAAAAATTTTCGGTAGTAGCCATCTAAGCCCAAGAAACTTCTAATTTCAGCAACAGAATTTGGTGTACTCCACTTCTCAATAGCAGCTATCTTCTTTGGATCCACCGAAATTTCTTCTCTTGTGACAACATGGTCCAGAAAATCCACCTTGTCTAAGAAGAATTCACATTTAGATAGCTTATCATAGAGTTTCTCCTTTCTCAAGATTTCCAGAACTTTCCTTAGGTGCTCTTCATGCTCTTCTTCGGTCTTCGAGTAGATCAGAATGTCGTCGATGAAGACAACAACAAACTGATCCAGATATTCATGGAAAACCTTGTTCATAAAGTTCATGAATACCGCAGGGGCATTCGTCAATCCAAACGACATGACCAAAAATTCATACTGACCATATTTGGTGTTGAATGCCGTCTTTGGGATATCCTCCTTCCTGACCTTGATCTGATGGTAGCCAGATCGAAGGTCTATCTTCGAGAACACCTTAGCTCCACTGAATTGATCAAACAGGTCATCGATCCGGGACAGAGGGTACTTGTTCTTGATGGTGATATTGTTCAGCGCCCGGTAGTCGATGCACATTCGTACAGTCCCGTCCTTCTTGGGTACGAACAAGAGTGCTCTCCAGGATGAGGCTCCATCTCTGATAAATCCAAGGGCCTTTAGCTCATTGATCTGGTCCTTCATTTCCTTGGCCTCCTTAGGGTTGACTCTATAGTATCCCCGAGAAATAGGGACAGAGCCGGGAACTAGGTCGATAGTGAATTCTACATCTCGATCTGGGGGTAATCCTGGAAGACTATCAGGGAAGACATCCATGAATTCTGCTATGATAGGTTGAGGAGGTCCAGGTTCTTCGGTGATAGAGGAGTAAGTAATACCCTCTATATCTTCCGGAGCTCGAGAGATTTCAAACTCCGACTCTCCAGGTGGGCTGAAGACTACACATCCTCTGTGACAATCTATCAGCGCATGCTGCTTCCTTAACCAGTCCATTCCTAGGACTACATCATAGTTAGGTGTAGGAGCGTAAAAAGTGCTTCACAAGAAAGGTCAAAGTGATAGTTCAGTCTACTCAAATTGATCCCCTTTATGCCAAGGAGAGGCTAATCACTTTACGCCTGAAGCAGGTTGATCATTTTACGCTTGGGTCTACACCAATGATTTTACGCCAAGGACAGAGCAGCCTCTTTTATGCTGGACAAAGCTGCCAAATCTCGCATTTAATGCAAACTCTGACATGAAGATATTAATGATGGCATTTACCACAGAATCCAACGGAATTTGTCTCATACAAAGACCATTGTTGTCGTTTATGTGGATCGAGCTACTTTACGCTCACTATATGGTTTCTTTTACGCACGGAGTTTTACACGAGTTCTTATGCTCATAAAATAATGTGTGCGTAAAGTCTATTTGAGCCATTTTTACGCTCAAGGTTATTCAATAACCACTTTACGCGGGAAACCTATGACAGAGCTATTATACGCTCATCTTACTGCTTTACGCCCAGAGGATGTTGGGGCTATTTTTACGCCCTATTCTTTCTGACCAGTTTGGAACGTGGTTTGCCTACATGGCCTTCATGCCACATATTTCAAAGAACGTGTGTACATGTATCCTATCCTTACTGAAGTGATGGGACACACGTCAACATATGCAGAGGATGGCTTCGATCATGGGTGGCAGTTGTAGCGTAAAGATGGAACTTTTGCTGAGTTTTTACGCCCAAGAGCCCAAGTCTATAAATAGACCCATTTTTTTCATAACACGGGACAGACAGAGACATGAGAGAATAGAGAGATCAGAACTTCGAGAGTTTGATTCTCCGGAGCATTCTTCTTCAACTTTTCTTTCAGAACAGAGTGAAGCAAAGCAGGAAAGCATTCGGCCTCGCCATCAGTGCCCAAGTGCGTCGATACCTTTCTGGTGACTTAGTTCTTCTAAGTTGTTCTACTTCAAGCAATGATCTTCATCATCATCATATGGTCCAAGGAACAAAGTGATCATTTACAGATCAGACTTCCATAGCAATACTTTTCCAGAATTAAATTTGTACTTCTTGTACTTTTTCTCATTTTATTTTCAAAATCCAACTTTTGTTTGGCAATTTTGTTAAGTGAAACAAAATGACGACTCTGCTGGGGACGACCTTCTCCTCTAACGAGGAGGCGATTGCTCAATATGATGATGTTTTGGTCGGTTCGACCAAGAAGACTCTGGTTATCCACTTCGACCAGACTGCCTATGAAGAAATGCTCCGAACTGGGGGTGGTTCTCGCCACTTCAATGTTCAAAAGTCTCGCAAAGCATGAAAAGTTTGGATTCCCAAATCCAAAGTGGTTTCTGATCTCTCTGTTGCTTCTGATGACAAAGGAATTCTTTCCACTCCTGTCGTAGGGGCTCCCATTCGTAACGAGGCAGTCCTTACTTCAGAGTTGCACTCAAAGTGTGACGATTTATCTTCCATTTGTAACGGTGAAGATAATCAGGTTTTACGCCCACTGCATAAGAATCAAGTTTTACGCTCAGTGGGTAAGAACCAAATTTTATGCTCAGTACATAAGAATGAATCTCCCATTTGTAATGGGGCAGACTCTAAAGTTTATGCTTCTGAGTGTAACAATCAGTCTCCCGTCGGTGACGTGGTAGGCTCAAATAAATTACGCTCCTCGCGTAAAGTAAAATCTCCCGTCTGTGACATGGTAGATAATCAATTTTTACGTTTTACGCATAAAGGTAAGTCTCTTGTCTGTGACAGTGTAGATAAAATTCACAACGATGTTTGCACATCTAATGTAAATGTACCTAAACGTGTGCAGCGTAAAAATGTTATTGGTAAAGCTTCTGTCCTACACCAACAACCTTCTTATACTGCTTTATGCAAAGTACCAAACTTACAAATTACACGCCATGAAAATGGAGTCCTTCATGCTAAATCTCAAGATTTACGCACACAACTCCAAACGCATAAAAATGTACAGTTTGGTTCTACGAATGTAGCCAGTAATCTTCTTTATACATAAGGGACTAAACGTTTTTCTGCCCCAAATGTAATAAAGAAGAATACTCCATCTGTTCCTTCTGATTTACGTGGATTGCTAATGCAAAAACGTAAGAACAGACAATCTCCGGTGACGTTCCCCCAAGAAAAACATCATTGTGAATATCACCAGGTTGTGATCAACTGTTGTTGTTCGGCTTCAAAACGGTCAGTTTTTGATCGTTTGAGTTTTAACTCGCCTCAACATCAAGCTGAAGATCAAGAACATGAGCTGTCATATGTGTCAGTAAACATGGCATCTCATACTAATAGAGGACGACGTCCGAGATGAAATATGTCCCAAACTCCAGGTCAACAACAGTTCAACAGACTTCTTGATTCCTTTGAAGGAATATATCAGAATACTCGATCAAGAAGACAAAGACAATTGCAGACTTCTGATTCAGAAGCTGGGGGTACTCAATCTTTTGAGTCTGATACCGATAGTGTGGATTCATACTTCTATACTAATCCCTCTATATCTTCAAGAGAGGTTGAATTCTATGCTGTTGGAGATGAACCAGAGACGTCATCTGCTAATACGGAACAACGTCTCACTGCCGTGGAGCAATTATTGAAAGACATGCTCAACATGGTGCAAAGCATGCATCAGATAATTTTGAATCAGCAAACTGCTCAACCTACAGTAATAACCCCGGTACTAGTAGCAGCACAAACTCATGATAGTCAAGGGGCTGATATACATTTGAATATTCAAGAGCCTGCTGTTAATCAAAATTTTGCATCTCCAGATCCCATCATTCCAGAAGATGTACCACCTCCAGTGGAGATTACGGTACATCCAACGACTATTCAATTAAATATGCTTCCTCAAACCAGTGAAGCCATTCAAGCAGTGCGTGAACTCAAAGCACAGTTTGAAGTTTCGAGGCACAAAGATCAGCTCCAGATGTTAGGGATTAAGCAACCTTATTCTCCTCATTGGAATGATGTACCCTTTCCACCGAAGTTTAAGCTACAATCTATGGTCTTATTCGATGGAAAAGCATCTCCCAGTCAATATATCAATTACTTTGATATTATGACTGTACACTTGCAGAAAAATGATGCTCTTCTCACTCGAGTGTTCATCGGGTGCCTGATGGGTTCAGCTTACGACTGGTATCGTAGCTTACCCGATAACTCTATTTCGTCTTTTGACAAATTCAAGGCAATATTTCTCTCCCGCTTCTATGAAGGAGGTATGGACATGAACATGTCATCCTTGCTAGAAATCAAACAAAAGGAGAAAGAAGATACTCGAACATTCATTGAACGTTTCCGACAGGCTACTCTAAAGATGCCTCCTGGTATGCCAGATTCAGCGTTGATTGATACATGCAAGATGAATCTGCGACCATCCATTGCTGTTTTCACGGGTTCCCAGTTCTCAGATTGGGCTTCGTTTATCATAGCAGCAGTTTCTGCCGAGATCAATGGTAGGTTAGCTCGTGAACATGGGATGATTTTTGCCTCAGATGATAGAGGAAAGAAAAGTAATCCTGGTAATAATCCTGGCAATCGTAACGTGAAAGAAAAAGATACTCTTATGGTCAATCTCTCCAAGAACAAAATGACGCCAAATAATCAGGAATCTTCCAGGCCAAAGGAAGAATACTCTTTTGACGAAAGTGTTATCCCAGGGATATTTCAGTGTCTGGTGAAGAGTGGTAAACTTCAGATTCCAGAGCCAAAAAGGCCTAATGAGGTGAATCTGGCTGACAATCCCAAATATTGTATCTATCATAGATACATTAATCATCCTACCGGTGCTTGCTATGTCTTAAAAAAGAAGATCCAAGAGCTGATAAATGGTGGCGCTATCGCTTTAACCAATGATGACCATACGGTTACAACCAATATGGTTTCTCTTCAGTTTAGGGATTTTCCCCCACAGCAAGTCTCAGATGGAATTATTCCAATTTCGAAGGCGACAATGAAGATCGTGAATATCCCGTCTGCCAGGAAAGAAAATACAGGATTGCTGCCGCTCACATTGAAGAATGGTGAAATCATGTGGGTACATCCTGACTTAGTACCTGAGTTGGAAAATGAAGGTAAAACTTTAAAATCCAAGAAAGGTAAGAAAGTCAAAACCTGTAACATGATTTCTCATGTTATTCCAAATCCAGATGACTTGGATCATCTATGGGATGGCCTTCCTCTAGAAGATAGACTGAAAGGACTAAACATCTGTCCTCCAAGTCTAGCTCCTCCTATCAAGCTCAAGCTTACTCATCAGCAGTGGCTAGCTATGAATAGTGTTCTTTTATACCGAGCACAACAGGTCTTTGCTGCTTATGAAAAAGCTCCAACAGGGATTTCTCCTCGTATCCCGAATCCTTCTCCTCCCTTAGCTACAGAGACGTCTATGCTTCATTCTTCTGTAGTTGCAGAGGTTTCTTCCTCGTCCTGTGCTGAAACACCTGTCCAAAGTTTACTGCCTATTTACTTGTATAGTCAGCAATCTGTCCTTCTCATGAGGAAGATGGGCTACGACTTTCAAAAGGCAGAAGGTTTGAATTATGATAAAGGAATACGTCTTCCTTTACAAATTCAAAATCAGAATTCTACTGCTGGATTGGGTTCTGAAGTTCCTCGTAACAACCCTCACAAGAAGAAGGCTAAGGGAAGAAAGACTAAATCCTGTAATATGGTACTTCCTTCTCCTGAGTCTGAAGAAGAATCTTTTGCTGGTACAAGATCTGGAAAAGAATTTGTAACTCCACTTTCCTGGAATATAGTAGAATTTAATTTTTATATTGAGTTATGATTTGGGAATATGTATTATTTTTTATTTTTATTTTTACATAAGTGAAGTTATATTCTCATTTAATTATATTTCTCTTTGGGCTTAATCTCTTAAACCCCATTATTTGGGCCAAGCACTGCCAGCCCAATCCAAACTTTTCCTTTAAACACAACCCAGGGAACTTGGTTTCTTCCCTACTCTTCTAAGGAATTCCTGGTGAGGTTTTTCAAATCACAACGGCCATGTGCTCTCCCTTTCTCCTCTAACAACCTGTCAAAGTGATTTCCCGTGCGAGGCTAGCCTCATTCCCACGCCACTAGCTGGCTATTTAAGGCCTCCTCTCCTCTCTATTGATTGAACAATTCCTCTGCTTCAATTTTACCTTCTTCGAGCTTGCTCTGGACAGCCATGGCGATGATAGCTTTGAGGTTCAAGACATCAATGGCAGCCAATGATGTGCAATCTCAGTAAAAAATTCTGATCCCTTCATCTCTTAATCATTTCAAAATTGAATTGGATCGAAGCAATGGTTGGACTGATCGGTTTTAACTCGAGAGTTGTTGATCAAACTCTGATTTCGAGTTGGAATGGATTATTCCTAAACATTTGATCGATCGTTCATTTGATCAATCATTCATGAATAGCTTCACAAATTCTGATCATGAGGTGTTCGATTGTTTGTCTCAATGATCTAAATCGGTCATGAACAGATCCTGATCGAGCACGTCGATTCCATCTCGAAGATCACTCACATTCCTTCAAATCTGTTCTTAACTTGACTCTGATCAAGGAAATCGAGGTGAGGATCTCCTTTGAATCTAGGGTGCATAACTCTGCCAATTCTCCTATCATAGATCTAATAGATTGTATATTATATGAATTTAGAATGGTTGTTCCAAGTGAATAGGACAATTGATCTTCGATTTATGGCAGTATAGGAATCGAGTTGGTGAGTATCAATACTTTTCTAATTGATCTAAAGAGGGTTTGGAAATTGTTGTTTATAGTGTTGTTTTGAAACAGGCTTTTGTTCATTGATTATTCAGTCCTTACTTGTGGAACACTCAGAGGTAATCCCATTTTACCTCTCTATTTTCCTTTCGAATGCCTATGTACATCTAAGATCAACAGTTGGTTCAAGTGAACTTGGGGGGGGTATCATTTTGGTATCTCTGTTTACTCTGGTTCCAATTAAAGTGGTGACTGGAACTGAAATTGGGTATTGAGATATCAGGGTGCTATTCCCTATTGTTCTAATTGTTTTAGGATGTTAATTGGGTTGGCCTCGTATTTAACCTGTGAACTTGATTGGATCTGTATGTTCTGTGAGGATCTCTGATTCGAATAGAGATGAGTTTGGCAGGTTGACATTAACTTCATCTCAGTCAACTAGGAAGAAGTCTCAGTGAAACTGAGACTGGTTCCTAGTTGAGCCAGGGGTGGGTTGAGGAATGTGCAAGCCATACATCATCACATTCGAATTTTATGTTCTGAGCAATGGATTGATTTGAACTGGGGTTAGGCACCATCTGTACATTTCAGTGTTCTATCAATCTTGGCACAGGTTTGGGTATAATACATTGGTGTTCTATAGATTGGGGAGTAGTATACTACATCAGTTTTTCAATTGTAGATACTATGTATCTTGTTAAATTTCTTCTATGGGATTGACAGTTTATTTTAGACTGACTTACTTTCAGTCTTGACACAAGACTGAACTGGGGAACTTGTGTAATCTACAGTGATTTGAGTGGTGATTTTCTGTTGGGACAATCACCTAGTCGAATCATGGATCCCTGCACTATTGGGCTAAGAGGAGTAACACTACTCTTATGTTTTTCTGGAATCATATTAGGAAGGTTGAGCACAGAAGTGTATAGGAGTATGTACTGGGTTCTGTGATATGATGAGAGGAGAACCTGGGAACTAATTCAAGTTCTCCAAGTCCTTCTCTTGTACAGTTATTTGACAGAGAACCTGGGAATCTCTTGCACTGTTTGGACAAAACCTGAGATCATTCCTCTTAATTTCAGTCCCTATAGACTGCAGTAACTTGGGATCCTTGGACCTGGGCATAGCAGTTGGCTCTACATCTATAGCTCTATTTTGCATAACTCTATTTTGGCATTTCACCTAAGGACCCTGGCAGCAGGATGGAACAATCGATTGGTATATTTTGGTTGGCTGATATTGAACTAGAGTTAATTTGTTTAGTATTGAGCTTGGAGTTATGTAGGTATTGGGATTTCAACATGATGATTCCTTCCTGGAATCTGATGTCACATTCTTTTCACACTTATGGATTGTGGTGTAGGAATGTACACTGTTAATACCTGGGGAAAGGATGACTGTAAGAGTTATGGGTTTCAATCCTAATTAGATTATTCCTTGTGACCTTGGAAGAGTCTGGACATTAGCAGTTATCACTGAATCTGAGATGTTCTTTCTCTTGATTCAGTTCAATTAAAGTTCGGGATGGCCTTTCTTTGATTAATTCAAAGTTCTTTAAACTGTTGACAGAAATTGAAATCTCTTGTTAGATTCATTGATTTCCTCCAGTTTAGAAATCTTGGGGACAATGCATGGGTTAACTCATTCCAAGTGTACACTTATGAGATAAGTATATTTTTTCCTCTAGACTAATAACTTGATTGTATTGAAAACCTATCTCAATTATATAGCTACTCTTTTCTAGGAATAGTTTAATTAATGTTTTAAGTATAATTGTAGGAGTTTTATTTTTAGTATGATAATTAAGGATCTTTTGTATTTTAGACTTGGAGTAGTGGTTAAAGGATAGGTTGAGTAGAAGGTTTGAATAATAGGTTTAAATCAGGATTAGAATCTTTGATAAACCTTTTAGAATTAGCAGTTATTAACCAACTTGTACACATCATTATCAATTACAGGAGGATATCTAGCTCTATTGCCTACTCGTACTTTCCTGGAGCAAGGCAAGTACACTCTATGGTTTTGATCAGTACATTTTCTTGTTCTTTATTGCTGACACACTGCGACACGTTCATGATCTTTCCTGGCTTGTTCTTTCATGATCTTACTTGTATCTTAGGGTGGGGAAATACTTTAGATATGTGACCAAACCCGGATAGTTACTCATGATCTTTAGCTTAGGCCTCGCACAGTGCACGCGGGTCCTAAGCCGTACCTTATATGATCTTTCAGGATCTTTTCATGCTCTTTCATGGTCTTACCTAAGCCGGTCACATATCATAGATGTATTTCAAATTTATAACACACATGTTCAGGATTTTGTTCTTACATTAGTTTCCTATGATCCTGATCTTGATTTTAGCTATAGTCGTGATCTTTCCTGCATCTTTACATAGTCATGATCTTTCTTGTATCTATATAGCAGTAGTTCATGTTCTTCATGTTCTTTACATACCTTGTTCTTATCCTGTTCTTTCAGCATTTATTTTCCATACCATGATGTTATTGTTCATTACCTAGAACTGTACTTTGCTCCGCTCCTGAATAGGATATATTGCAGGTATGCTTGCAGGACATTGTTCTACTCTATAGGCCAGAGCCCAGGATTTAGCTGAGCAGGATGAGGCTTAGCTTGAGGTTTCAGGTTTAGACTGTTAGTTTTACTCTTAGATATTGTCTTTAGAATTCATGTACATTTCATTCTTGATGACTCGTACATTTATATACATAGAATTGTGGATTATGGTGATCATTCTGGGATACGTTTTTAGATACTGTGATTCTATACTTTTATGTTTATCTGGTTAGTTTTCCCTAGCTTGGTACAGCTTACTTCGTCGTGTCTAACGACGAAGGCTGGGCGTGTCCGACTCGTGTCCGATTATTCGGGAGCGGGTCGTGATAGAGTACCACAAAGACTATGAGGGATCCTCCAAAGAAGCAGAAGAGGTAGTGGAAACTCTACCAGGTATATCAGGTATATCAGGTATATCAGGTATTTTGATATTCTATAAACACTTGTTGTATTTAGGTCTAGGTTATTTTAACAGTTTTCTGTTTTACAGATAGTTTAAAAGCATGCGACACCAGAACTGTTGATCCACCTACATTTGTAGGTTTCGAGCTTCCACTACCTTCTATCGCCACTACTATCCCTATGGGTAGTACGCAGTTGACGGAGATGTTTCAAGAGTTCCTTGACACCAGCAGGCCGTCTTTTTCCAATCCAGACCTGCAAATACTTTTTTTTGAGTTAGAAAGGACTTCTGATTTCTAGACTCTTAGACACTTGGACTTTTTCGACACCGAGCGCATATCTTGCACCAGAGAGCCGATCGAGAACCTGAAGCCGCCACTGAAGATCATCTCAGCATGTGAGGATCTGACTTCTCTGAAGATTAGAGCCACCAGCCAGGAGATCAAGAATTTAGCGCAGACAATAAAACGAGACAGAAAGTTGAAGCTCATGAAGGACATGAAGACTTATGACGAAGACAACAACTATCCTGAACCCGCAAAGCATCGCCACACTCAGACCACGCTTCTTCAACCCAGCAGGACATTCAGATTCAGATGACGACCACTTGTAAATTCTGTCGTCGCCAGGACACCACTTTGAAGAGTGCCGCAAAAGACGGAAGCTATGCTTGTACTGCTGATCGCCTGCCACCAAGTCAAGGATTGCCCAGAGACCGTTGATCACACTGCCCAAGGACGAGTACGAGGAGCGCCAGAACTACAGCAAGGGGACCCACCTCTCCAGATTCAGCAATCACATGGAGTACTACCGCATGGACCAATCTACGTCAGGACAGTTGAAGAAGTTGAAATGATTCCAGTCCCGTAGGAATACTGAAGACAGACTGAAGACAGAAGATTTCTTTTGCATGGTTGAAAAAACCATGTATCTGATTAGCAACCCAGCCTCTCCTTAAAATCCTCTTAGCACCTAGATCATTTCTTCAAAACTTCTTGTTATATATTTTTGAAATCTTGATTGATGTCGAAACTTACTTCGAGATATCGTTTCCTATTTCGATAAACTTGTTTCAGATCCCCAAATCGATAATTGTTTGAAATTCATTATTCGATACCGTTAATCATCATTCCTGACCTTGTTTCCTAGTGATGGCTCCTATTTGCAATTTTTTTTTCATTTATCAAACTTCGTGTTATTGATATTTAATCGTTTCTTGAGATTTTACTTCGAAATCATATTCCTCATTCGAAACTTGTTTAAAGCTCCGTCCTATGCATACATTGTTGTAAATACCTTTGAAGATTTCGTTTCCTATTCGAGACTTGTTTCCTCATTCATGACTTTGATTTTCTAGTCGAGAGTTGTTGGTCCATTATTTTTGTTTCGATCTTGTCTCCTATCCAAGATTTTGCTTGTTTAATGGACACTTGTTCCTACTCGTTTATTGATATTCTGTTCGCTAATCGAACTTGTACTATTCCAAAATTATTCCTGTTTGAAATATCATTCTGAAACCTTGTTTGAACCTTCGCTTCTATTGATGCTTGTTTGAGATTCTATTTTCTATTTTTGACTTTATTCGGGAATTGTCCTCTATTTACGATTTGTTACTATTGAGATTCGCCTGTTTCATATTTACGATCCAATACCTTGTTTTCTATTGAAACCTGTTTTCTAGTTACTATTCAAAATCTTGATTCCTCGTTGAGATTTTCTATTCGAGATTTTGTTTCTTATTCACGACTTTGTTGATACTTGATTTTCTATTTTTCCACTGTGTGCGTTATTGGAGATTTCGTTTTCTATTTAAGTTTTTACTCGAGATTTCATTGTTATTCGAGATTTTATTTAAACTTGTTTCCAGTACAGAATTTTATTTCTTATTTTGAAACTTGTCTCTTGTCTAAAAACTTGCCTCAGTTCATCCTTCGAGACTGTTATCCTTTCGGGATAACGTCCCACATATGGAATCTTGTTACTATTCCAAATATCAGTTGAAATTCCGTTATAATTTGAAACTTCACCCTGTCTGAAATTTTAAATCTCCCTGGCTGCCTTTTTGTTCTCACTGATTGGATCCCTTGTCATTTTTAGTACCTAATAAACTCTTGTATTCTAACAGTCAGGTAACTTCACCATTTCCGTGACTTGGACTATTGAAACTCATTTTGAATTCCTTGAATTTTTTTGAAATTCCTAGGGATAAAGTCGAGAGGCTATTCGATGACCTACCATGGCATGACAGTTGCGCGCTGCAGCCATTAGCTGGATTATGGAGACCGAGGGTTCACTGCAGTCAGTAGCGCACTGGCGGGGCAGGAACTCTAAGTTGAAGTGATTTCAGACACCCATAGGTTTTCGAGTACTGTCGAGACTTGTCATATTCTTCGTACCTTGATCTCTTGGGTTGCTTTGTCAATGATTGTTGGAAAATGGATAAGGTTGATAGAGTATTCGGAGGCATATTGTTATTTGAGTCACGGAGCCGAAAGTCCACTGCAGTCAGATACATACTGGCGGGATAGGGATTCTAAGCAAAGCGATTTCAGATACCAACATGTTCTTAGATATTCTGGATACTATATTTCCTTTTTATATGATTATTGGTTTTCGAAAATCACAAATCCTTGCATGTTCATCCTGATTTGATACTGTATCTCCTGAGTATTGCGTACGTCTCCTAAATCAACCCTTGCTAAATTTTCTTTCTAACATTCCTCAAATTGTATATTATCAGATTGTGATTACGTACTTCGTTGTGACTTGTCTAAACTTCGATCTTAAGTCATGTCTATCTGACCATGAACTTCTATCTTGTTCTAGTCTACCTGTGTTAAACTACCGTTTGATCGTACTTAATAATTGTGTCTTCATGATTTTGCTCCTCTAAGTTGTAATTGGAACTTCATTCTATCTCGTGCCTATTTGATTCTTGATCATTGATCGTGTTATTCCAACTTCTTGTGTGTAATTATCGTACATGGTCTTAAGGCTTAGAGAGCGTCTCAGAGTTGCACAGGATCGACGGAAGCACTGGGCGGACAGCAGCAAACGACCACGGGAGTTCGCAGTGGGAGATAGAGTGTTCCTGAAGATCTCGTCGACTAGGGGCGTCATTCATTTTGGCATAGGCGGGAAGCTCAGTCCGAGATTCATTGGGCCTCTCGACGTAACGGCACAGATTGGCGAGGTGGCATATCGACTAGCGCTTCCAGCTAGCTTGGAAGGAGTGTACGACGTTTTCCACGTGTCCCAGCTTCGACGCTACATTCCATATTCGAGCCATGTGGTGGACTATTCCGAGCTGGAGGTGGGCCCGAGATTGACCTACGAGGAGCAGCCAGTGGAGATCCTTGATCGGAGGTAGAAGCGCCTGCGGAACCAGACTATTCTACTTGTCCGCGTCATGTGGAGACACCACTCTTCGGGAGAGTCCACATGGGAGCGTGAGGACGAGATGCGTGAGCGATATCCTAGTTTTTTCACTTGAGTGTTTTGTGTTTCATATATATTGAATTCAATAAACAACTCATTAGATTCACTATTCTTGATGATCTGTGTCCACATTCCAATTTCGAGGACGAAATTTTTTTAAGGGGGAGAGATTTGTAACTCCACTTTCCTGGAATATAGTAGAATTTAATTTTTATATTGAGTTATGATTTGGGAATATGTATTATTTTTTTTATTTTTATTTTTACATAAGTGAAGTTATATTCTCATTTAATTATATTTCTCTTTGGGCTTAATCTCTTAAACCCCATTATTTGGGCCAAGCACTGCCAGCCCAATCCAAACTTTTCCTTTAAACTCAACCCAGGGAACTTGGTTTCTTCCCTACTCTTCTAAGGAATTCCTGGAAAGGTTTTTCAAATCACAACGGCCATGTGCTCTCTCTCTCTCCTCTAACAACCTGTCAAAGTGATTTCCCGTACGAGGCTAGCCTCATTCCCATGCCACTAGCTGGCTATTTAAGGCCTCCTCTCCTTTCTATTGATTGAACAATTCCTCTGCTTCAATTTTACCTTCTTCGAGCTTGCTCTGGACAGCCATGGCGATGATAGCTTTGAGGATCAAGACATCAATGGCAGCCAATGATGTGCAATCTCAGTAAGAAATTCTGATCCCTTCATCTCTTAATCATTTCAAAATTGAATTGGATCGAAGCAATGGTTGGACTGATCGGTTTTAACTCGAGAGTTGTTGATCGAACTCTGATTTCGAGTTGGAATGGATTGATTCCTAAACATTTGATCGATCGTTCATTTGATCAATCATTCATGAATAGCTTCACAAATTCTGATCATGAGGTGTTCGATTGTTTGTCTCAATGATCTAAATCGGTCATGAACAGATCCTGATCGAGCACGTCGATTCCATCTCGAAGATCACTCACATTCCTTCAAATCTGTTCTTAACTTGACTATGATCAAGGAAATCGAGGTGAGGATCTCCTTTGAATCTAGGGTGCATAACTCTGCTAATTCTCCTATCATTGATCTAATAGATTGTATATTGTGTGAATTTAGAATGGTTGTTCCAAGTGAACAGGACAATTGATCTTCGATTTATGGCAGTATAGGAATCGAGTTGGTGAGTATCAATACTTTTCTAATTGATCTAAAGAGGGTTTGGAAATTGTTGTTTATAGTGTTGTTTTGAAACAGGCTTTTGTTCGTTGATTATTCAGTCCTTACTTGTGGAACACTCAGAGGTAATCCCATTTTACCTCTCTATTTTCCTTTCGAATGCCTATGTACATCTAAGATCAACAGTTGGTTCAAGTGAACTTGGGGGGGGTATCATTTTGGTATCTCTGTTTACTCTGGTTCCAATTGAAGTGGTGACTGGAACTAAAATTGGGTATTGAGATATCAGGATGCTATTTCCTATTGTTCTAATTGTTTTGGGATGTTAATTGGGTTGGCCTCGTATTTAACCTGTGAACTTGATTGGATCTGTATGTTCTGTGAGGATCTCTGATTCGAATAGAGATGAGTTTGGCAGGTTGACATTAACTTTATCTCAGTCAACTAGGAAGAAGTCTCAGTGAAACTGAGACTGGTTCCCAGTTGAGCCAGGGGTGGGTTGAGGAATGTGCAAGCCATACATCATCACATTCGAATTTTATGTTCTGAGCAATGGATTGATTTGAACTGGGGTTAGGCACCATCTGTACATTTCAGTGTTCTATCAATCTTGGCACAGGTTTGGGTATAATACATTGGTGTTCTATAGATTGGGGAGTAGTATACTACATCAGTTTTTCAATTGTAGATACTATGTATCTTGTTAAGTTTCTCCTATGGGATTGACAGTTTATTTTAGACTGACTTACTTTCAGTCTTGACACAAGACCGAACTGGGGAACTTGTGTAATCTACAGTGATTTGAGTGGTGATTTTCTGTTGGGACAATCACCTAGTCGAATCATGGATCCCTGCACTATTGGGCTAAGAGGAGTAACACTACTCTTATGTTTTTCTGGAATCATATTAGGAAGGTTGAGCACAGAAGTGTATAGGAGTATGTACTGGGTTCTGTGATATGATGAGAGGAGAACCTGGGAACTAATTCAAGTTCTCCAAGTCCTTCTCTTGCACAGTTATTTGACAGAGAACCTGGGAATCTCTTGTACTGGTTTTGGACAAAACCTGAGATCATTCCTCTTAATTTCAGTCCCTATAGAATGCAGTAACCTGGGATCCTTGGACCAGGGCATAGCAGTTGGCTCTACATCTATAGCTCTATTTTGCATAACTCTATTTTGGCATTTCACCTAAGGACCCTGGCAGCAGGATGGAACAATTGATTGGTATATTTTGGTTGGCTGATATTGAACTAGAGTTAATTTGTTTAATATTGAGCTTGGAGTCATGTGGATATTGGGATTTCAACATGATGATTCCTTCCTAGAATCTGATGTCACATTCTTTTCACACTTATGGATTGTGGTGTAGGAATGTATACTGTTAATACCTGGGGAAATGATGACTGTAAGAGTTATGGGTTTCAATCCTAATTAGATTATTCCTTGTGACCTTGGAAGAGTCTGGACATTAGCAGTTATCACTGAATCTGAGATGTTCTTTCTCTTGATTCAGTTCAATTAAAGTTCAGTATTTTGGGATGGCCTTTCTTTGATTAATTCAAAGTTCTTTAAACTGTTGACAGAAATTGAAATCTCTTGTTAGATTCATTGATTTCCTCCAGTTTAGAAATCCTGGGGACAATGCATGGGTTAACTCATTCCAAGTGTACACTTATGAGATAAGTATATTTTTTCCTCTAGACTAATAACTTGATTGTATTGAAAACCTATCTCAATTATATAGCTACTCTTTTCTAGGAATAGTTTAATTAATGTTTTAAGTATAATTGTAGGAGTTTTATTTTTAGTATGATAATTAAGGATCTTTTGTATTTTAGACTTGGAGTAGTGGTTAAAGGATAGGTTGAGTAGAAGGTTTGAATAATATGTTTAAATCAGGATTAGAATCTTTGATAAACCTTTTAGAATTAGCAGTTATTAACCAACTTGTACACATCATTATCAATTACAGGAGGATATCTAGCTCTATTGCCTACTCGTACTTTCCTGGAGCAAGGCAAGTACACTCTATGGTTTTGATCAGTACATTTTCTTGTTCTTTATTGCTGACACACTGCGACACGTTCATGATCTTTTCTGGCTTGTTCTTTCATGATCTTACTTGTATCTTGGGGTGGGGAAATACTTTAGATATGTGACCAAACCCGGATACTTACTCATGATCTTTAGCTTAGGCCTCGCACAGTGCACGCGGGTCCTAAGCCGTACCTTATATGATCTTTCAGGATCTTTTCATGCTCTTTCATGGTCTTACCTAAGCCGGTCACATATCATAGATGTATTTCAAATTTATAACACACATGTTCAGGATTTTGTTCTTACATTAGTTTTCTATGATCCTAATCTTGATTTTAGCTATAGTCGTGATCTTTCCTGCATCTTTACATAGTCATGATCTTTCCTGTATCTTTATAGCAGTAGTTCATGTTCTTCATGTTCTTTACATACCTTGTTCTTATCCTGTTCTTTCAGCATTTATTTTCCATACCATGATGTTATTGTTCATTACCTAGAACTGTACTTTACTCCGCTCCTGAATAGGATATGTTGCAGGTATGCTTGCAGGACATTGTTCTACTCTATGGGCCAGAGCCCAGGATTTAGCTGAGCAGGATGAGGCTTAGCTTGAGGTTTCAGGTTTAGACTGTTAGCTTTACTCTTAGATATTGTCTTTAGAATTCATGTACATTTCATTCTTGATGACTCGTACATTTATATACATAGAATTGTGGATTATGGTGAACATTCTGGGATACGTTTTTAGATGCTGTGATTCTATACTTTCATGTTTATCTGGTTAGTTTTTCTAGCTTGGTACAGCTTACTTCGTCGTGTCTAACGACGAAGGCTGGGCGTGTCCGACTCGTGTCCGATTATTCGGGAGCGGGTTGTGACAGAGTACCACAAAGACTATGAGGGATCCTCCAAAGAAGCAGAAGAGGTAGTGGAAACTCTACCAGTTCAACCTTCTCCTGTTCCTGTTAAACCGTCTGTGGTTGAAAAGGAGAAACAGAAGGCAGTACGCTTTGATATCCCATTGAAGTCTGCTTCCAATCAGGGGGTGGTGATGAAGCCTTACAAGTTTGACATTCTAGCTCAGTTAGCCAATACTCCGGCTAGACTATCTATATTTGAACTGCTTCGCCTTTCCAGAGAAAGCAGAGAGACCTTGAGCGAAGCTTTACTTCAAGCAGATTCATGCTTGGCTCAACTCAAGACTCCTGATAATATACCAGTGTCATGTCCGCAATGTCATAGTGTGATGGAAGCAATTCCCAACATCACCTTTACACAAGAGGATATGCTATTGAAACACAACAAGCATGATAGGCCTCTGTGCTACACTGGATATATCGGATCCACTGAAATTGACAGGATTTACATTGATCCTGGGTCTTCAATTAGTATAATTCTTCAGAGTATGCTAAGACCCCTGAGGATTCCTAATAGTGAGCTGACTTACACTAGTACTACGATAGTCGGTTTTAACTCTGGCAAGAGCAAACCACTGGGGAAGATTCGTCTGCAGATTCAGATTGGTGATCTTCGAACTATGGTAACTTTCTATGTTATCAACTCGGACGTATCCTACAATATTCTTCTTGGAAGACCGTGGATTCATGAGCACAATATTGTGCCTTCAACTCTTCACCAATGTTTCAAATATGTGGACTCCCAAGGAGTTGTGAAAACTAAGTTTGCTGATGTTAATCCGTTCAAGGGTGTCGAAGCCTACTTCTCTGATTCAAGGCTTTATAAATAAGAGCATGTGAAAGATATATCAGACATGGCTGAAGATCAATCATCATCTGAGGATCAGTCTATTAATGAAGATCCGCCAGAGGAGCAACCTTTGAAGATCATAGTCAAGGGACGAATCCAATCCCAACCTGTCAATGATCAACCTTTGATAATCAAGGTTAAAGGAAGAACTCAAACTTCATCGGAGGAATCAATAAATATTCCTGCTAAGAGCCAAGTTCAACCTTTTATGATCAAAGTCAAAGGACGTACTTCCTATACGAATGATCCAGAACTACCATTGATTGTCAATCTTGGCAAATCTACGCAGAAGACGGATAATAGTCCACTGATGATCAATCCGAGGCATAGCAGTCAAATCGTAAATGATGTAAATATTGATCAATCTGTACTTTTTGATATCAATGAAGATTTCCTTTTCGAGTATATGGCTGTCAAGTTTATCGAAAGAATGACTTTATCTTCTGATAATCAAAGTCATCGATATAAAGACGACATCGAGCCAGAAGAAACTTTATACATCGATTATAAAGAGAATTCTTTTCCTCCTCATGTTGATGTCGGACCTTATGCTCAAAGGTTCCTAGCATCTTCTCCTTCTCTTCTACCTGTGGCCGCTTCATCACAAGCTTGCGTAACTTTTAGACGTCATGAAGAATCTTATTTCGTGGTTTCGTCTAATAAGAAAAACAAGCGCCAAATTGTGTTTGGCCTGGCTAGAAATATCCCTGTCGCTCAGACAGATGAGCTGAAGGATAAAGACAAGGGAAAAATCTGAATTGACAAGTATAGTCAACAATCTATCAAGATTATCCAGAACATGGGATATGACTTGAAGACTATACAAGGTCTCAATCAAGGTAAGGGTAGACGATTACCATTATGTGGTGATCCGTTTTACCAAAAGACTCGTCATGGGTTGGGATATGATCCGTCTCACATGTTTAATAACGATATACAAGAAGAATTCTCTTCTAGCTCTTTACAATCATCAGATTCAGAGGAACTTCAATCTAAAGATGAATCTGGGCAAATATTCTCAGTCAATATGGTTTAATCCGATAATGAATCAGAGCCATTTGAGAATGATCCTTGGGCTCAACAAATGGATACTCAATGGGAACTTCGTTTTGAACAACGACAGCCACCTACAGAAGATGAGGTTATCCAGATTGATGTTGGAGATGGAGTTACGTCCAAACCAATATTCATCAGTAAGAATATTTCTGAAGATAAAAAGGAAGAGCTGATAAAACTTATAAAAGATTACATTGACATCTTTGCATGGAGTTATGAGGATATGCCAGGGCTAGATCCTAAAGTTGCTACCCATAAACTTAACATTTTGCCTAATGTCAAGCCTGTAAAACAACAGCAACGGCGCTTTAGACCAGATATGATGGATGCAATTGAAGCAGAAGTCAAAAAGCTGATTACATGTGGCTTTGTTCGTGAAGAACAACACCCAGATTGGGTGGCCAATATTGTTCCTGTTATGAAGAAGAACGAAAAAGTCCAAGTTTGTATAGATTACCGAGATCTTAATACGGCTTGTCCAAAGGACGAATTTCCACTTCCAATTACTGATGTCATGATAGACAATACATGTGGTTTTGAACGCATGTCTTTCATGGACGAATTCTTAGGATACAATCAGATCAAGATGCATCCAGAAGATGAGAAGCACACCGCTTTTCGTACACCTCTTGGGGTCTACTGCTATACTGTTATGCCATTTGGTCTTAAAAATGCCGGTGCCACGTATCAACGGGCTATGAGCAATATCTTTCAAGAACATCTACGGAAGATAGTTGAATGTTATGTAGATGACATCGCTGTTAAAAGTCGATCAAAGGATGATCACATTCAGGACTTGAGGACAGTGTTCGAATTGATGCGCCAGCATCAATTGAAAATGAACCCTACTAAGTCTTTCTTAGGGGTTTCCAGTGGCAAGTTTCTAGGATTTGTCATTACCTCTCAAGGTATCCATGTTGATCCTGATAAGGTTAAAGCAATTCTTGAAATGCGTCCTCCTCGTAATCTAAAAGAACTCCGTGGCTTTCAGGGCCGTATTGCTTATATCAAAAGATTTATATCTAGTCTTTCTGGGAGATGTCAACCTTTCTCCCGTCTATTAAAGAAAGGGGTATCTTTCGTCTGGGATGAAGCGTGTCAAAAAGCCTTCAATGACATTAAGCAATATCTTACAAACCCGTCTGTTCTGGTACCTCCGGTGATAGGAAGACCATTTTTGCTATATGTTCAAGCCTTGGATCATTCATTTGGCGCTCTTCTGGCACAGAAAAGTGATATGGGTCATGAACAAGCAATATATTATCTGAGCAGAATGATGGTCGGAGCTGAACACAGATATACTCCTGTGGAAAAGGAATGTCTAGCTTTGGTTTTTGCCGTCCAAAAGACAAGGCATTATGTCACTGGACAGACTATTCATGTCATCTCCAGAATAAATCCCATTCGGGTATTGATGAGAAAACCGAGCATTCTTAATTCCAGGTTAGCTACCTGGGCGATATTGCTCACTCCTTATGACATGATTTATGTGCCTCAAAAATCAGTGAAGGGCCAAGCGTTAGCTAATTTCTTAGCTGCTCATCCTATACCTGAAACTTCGAAGTTATATGAAGACATTCCAGACGAAGTAGTAGATTGTAACATAACTTTGAAGAATGATATATGTCAATTATATTTTGATGGAGCATCACGAGTGGGACCTAAAGGCAATATTGTCTCTGGGGTAGGAATTGTCTTGGTTTCTTCTGACAAAATGGTCATATACCGTGCCTATTCTCTTAATGAGCCATGCTCTAACAATGTAGCAGAATATAATGCTCTACTGATTGGTCTCCAAGTAGCAAAATAATTGGATATTGAATTCTTAGAGGCTTATGGAGATTCTCAATTGATCGTTAATCAAGTTAGAGGGACTTATGAAGTCAGAAATCCTGACCTCATCCCCTATCATCAGGTGGCAGTCGAGTTGGTCCTATCATTCAAAAGATTCTTCATTGAATTTGTACCACGTTCTCAGAATGTGGAGGCTGATGCTCTTGCCAGCTTATTACAGACTTGGCTGTCCCAATCCGAAGGCAAGATACAATTACTTTGCTGGATCGAGACTTATTCTGTGTCAAGAATAATTTGTACATTGAACAAAGTTATACTACAGAGTCAAATTCCCAGCATAAGGATTGGAGAACTCCCTTCATTGATTTTGCAGTTCATGGGATTTTGCCTGAAGATCCAAAAGAAGCTGCATCAATCAAAAGACGATCGTTTCGGTTTTATTATGATTCGTCTTTACATATGTTATACCGACGTTCCTATGATGGACTCTTGCTGCGTTGTCTCTCAGAAAGTGAAGCTAAACAAATACTACGAGAAGCTCATGATGGTATTTGTGGCGCTCATCAACCAGGTCCTAAATTACAAGACCGTATTTGAAGAATGGGGTATTATTGGCCTTCTATGATAGCAGATGCTGTAGACTATGCCAGAAGATGTAAAGCATGTCAGATTTATGCTGATTTTATTCATCAACCATCTGAATTTCTACATCCTACAGCAGCCTCTTGGCCCTTCGAAGCTTGGGGTATGGATGTCATTGGTCCTATTAACCCTCCTTCTGTCAAAGGACATCGGTTTATACTAGCTATAACCGATTACTTTTCGAAGTGGACAGAAGCAGTCCCCCTTGCGGAAGTGAAAACATCTAATGTGATCAGTTTCACCAAGCACCATGTCATTTATCGCTTCGAGATTCCTCGACGGATAATTTATGACAATGGTCCACAATTTGCCAGTCAAGCATTTTATCGATTCTGTGACAAGAATCGAATTCAGAATTTGGCTTCTACGGCTTATAATCCAGCTGCTAATGGTTTAGCTGAAGCTTTCAATAAAACAATCATTAAACTTCTCAAAAAGTTTGTCTCTTCTAATAAACGTGATTGGAATGAGAAACTTGGAGAATGTTTATGGGCTTATCGAACAACAGTCCGGACTCCTACTGGTTTTACACCATTCTCATTGGTTTATGGATGCGAAGCTGTTCTTCCATTGGAAATCCAGATCCCTTCTCTACGAATAGCCATTGCTAATGAGCTAACTACAGAGAATAATGATCGCTTACGACTCCAGGAACTTGAAGGATTGGATGAGAAGCGTCTTCAAGCACAACAACACATTGAACTATATCAAGCCCGTATATCTCGAACTTTTAATCGTAAAGTCAAGGAGAGGGTATTCAAAGTTGGCGAGCTTGTATTAGCTGTTCGGAGACCGATGGTAATGACTCATAAAAGTAAAGGAAAATTCTAAGCAAAATGGAAAGGCCCTTATGTAATTGAGTCCGTGTTTTCCAATGGCGCCTATCGATTATCAAAGCCCAATGGAGATCTGCTCATGATGCCAATCAATGGCAAGTTTCTTAAGAAATACTATGTATAAAAAAAGGGGAGGGATGAAAATAAAGTTCCTTTTATTATTTTTTGTTTGAAACAAAAGACTAAGGACGAGGGCCACTCCCTTCGTTATTGAATACATAGTCGGCCAATGCATAGAAGGCGTCGTTTCCTGAACTCATGAAAAATTTGCAGACAGCCATCCTCGACACTTCTTCTTCAGGAGTTTTCCCTGGCTCTACTAAAAAAGCAAGGATGTCTTCGGGTGGCTTGGGCGCAGAAGAGCTTCCACTTATTTCAGTTGAGCCTGATGAGCCTGATACAGGGGGCTCAATGAGGAACGTCTCAATGATGCCCTCGATTTTCCGGAGGACTTTGTTCTTTTGCTATACATCTTCGGAAGACATTTCCAATATAGGAGCAGAAATAAGAATGAAATAATTACAGAGAATCCTCACCTATTTATAGAGGAGGATTACTAATGAACTAGTCTCTGAAATTGAAAACGACTTTTCATTTCTGAAAAGACTCGTCTGTTCATGTTACCAGGTTCATCCATTTAATTATGGAATTGAATCGTCCTTTCTGTTCCCAAGAAATACGTTGATTCGTCCACTATTTTTGACGTATATGCTCACAATATCTGTCTTCTTATTTCCCAGCTACCAAGGTTTGGTTAAGCTGACTTCTTGTTTCCTGGGAAAGGGATTTTATATCTTCTATTTTATCAATTGATTAGAAAGTGGGATTCGCTATTTATAATGTTTCCATGACCTCTGAATGAATATTAAATCTGCTTTCTTTTCCTATCTATCACTTCTATTTGACCTCTGCATAGATATTAATCTAATTTTCTTTTGAGTTCATATATGCTATTATGTCCATATTACCTCTGATAGTATCATGTACTCTAAAACAGAAAATAAGATTTCATTTATCTATCATGTCCATATTACATCCAGATAGATACAAATCATTGATCATAGAAGAATCATTATTTCATTTCCCATATCATCAAAAAAGTCTATTACATTTCTTAGACTTTCTTACAAGTTATAATGGAAATCTCTTACATTCTTGGATTTTCATTTTATACACCAACGATAACCTAATAGAGATCTATTTCTTCTTTGATCTTCTTTGACGAGTTCGTTGTTGGTGGCAATTCCTGACTGCCTGAGCTCCAGTGGCAACCAGAACAGCAGGAATCAAACTCTGGTCTTCTCTCTCAGACGAGAGGAGAACCCCAGAGTATGGCAGCCCGAAGACGTATTGCTGCCAATACAATTGGTAGATTAGTGGCGGCACCTCAAAGGAGATAGGAATGTATCCAGCATTGGGATACGATTCCTAGTTCTGCCGTGAAAGGAACTCTACTACCCGATTTCTCGGGGTAGACTTGACTCCACCATCCAACTCTCCGTGTATAAAGGCTCTTCCTACCAACAGAGGAAGATCCTTCTATCTCACGAAGAGTTCTGAGTTGTCTGATTTGCGCGTCAAAAGCGCATGAGCTCCCTGATGTTGATGTCAGAAGAATGCTCCTCACAACGTCAAAATCGCCAATGCCGGTTCGGGAAAAGCTGCTCAGCCAAACTTCTGCAGAAAACAACAAAGAAGAAGTGTTTTAAAACAGAAGTATTATCAGATGCGTATTAAACGCTAACTAAAAACAGATCACAAGGCTTTTCACGCCAGTGCTTCAGCAAGGTTTTTACGCCAATGCTTCAGTAAGTTTTTTTACGCTCGTCAAGAATTTACGCTCATGAATAGATGTTTTCAACAAATTTTTTTTTGAAGACAGATATTTGCTTACGATCGGACTTACCACTTAGGTCAAATGGTTTGACTCTAATAGTGGATGAATCTACATCTGGTGATTGGGCGTACAAAGGAACACCATTGGAAAGCATCGCCATTGTCATTTGTTGGAGAACGACATTACAGAAAGTTACCTTCAGAGGAATGAGTACGTGAATATATGAAACATTCTCGGCTATTTATAAAGGCTGAAGAACTATTAGGATGAGTCTATTTCGGAGGAAGATCCTATTTAAAGGCTCTCGTAACCACAAGACAGACGCCACGTGTCAGGTTTGTTTCTTGGGAATGAACAACCATAGAAGCAGTCAAAATAAGTGTTGAGCAGTTCTATGTATCAACAGATGAGATTAATATCAGATTTTATTTATAGGGGAAAAGTGGACCCCTACATATAAGAGAGTCGCAATACATAAAATTTCATTTTCCCTCTCCTTCGTTGGACTGACGAAGGGAGGCACCTAAATCACGCATGTTGTGAATCCCGGAGCGACGCATCAGATTTAAAAACGCTTCTGCATCTCCTGAGCCCTCATATGTAGTCGGGGGACCACCATCGATGCGACTGAAGACTGCTGGAGTTAATCCGAAGCACGCTACAAAGTTGCGTGCTCGCTCAAAGTCAATCCTTGAGCCTGAAGCTTCTTCATTGTTAATCTCCTTCTTGGGCGCCATGTCACTATGGAGATGAATGACAAGAGTGAAGAATTTCTCCTCATTTATACGGTTAAATCAACTCTCCATATTCCTCATTGGAAACTGTTCATTATAAATGCAAACTCGGGGAAGCGAAAAGGCATTCGAAAGTTTCGGAAAAAAAAAGAAATTTATTGTGACAATTAAGTGTTGACCGACACTATTGGAAATTATGCCGACTGTTGGACATCCCCACTTTTACGTGGATGGCTGTTGCGTATCCCAAATTTTACGCTGGCAGATCAAATCTCAACTTTTACGCTTCTGTTCAAAGTGTTTCAAATTTTGGAGATATTTGAAAACTTTGAAGGGGGTCTTGTAGGAACGTAAAAAGTGCTTCACAAGAAAGGTCAAAGTGATAGTTCAGTCTACTCAAATTGATCCCCTTTATGCCAAGGAGAGACTAATCACTTTACGCCTGAAGCAGGTTGATCATTTTACGCTTGGGTCTACACCTATGATTTTACGCCAAGGACAGAGCAGCCTCTTTTACGCTGGACAAAGCTGTCAAATCTCGCATTTAATGGAAACTCTGACATGAAGATATTAATGATGGCATTTACCACAGAATCCAACGAAATTTGTCTCATACAAAGACCATTGTTGTCGTTTATGTGGATCGAGCTACTTTACGCTCACTATATGGTTTCTTTTACGTACGGAGTTTTACACGAGTTCTTACGCTCATAAAACAATGTGTGCGTAAAGTCTATTTGAGCCATTTTTACGCTCAAGGTTATTCAATAACTACTTTACGCGGGAAACCTATGATAGAGCTATTATACGCTCATCTTACTGCTTTACGCCCAGAGGATGTTGGGGCTATTTTTACGCCCTATTCTTTCTGACCAGTTTGGAACGTAGTTTGCCTACATGGCCTTCATGCCATATATTTCGAAGAACGTGTGTACATGCATCCTATCCTTACTGAAGTGATGGGACACACGTCAACATATGCAGAGGATGGCTTCGATCATGGGTGGCAGTTGTAGCGTAAAGATAGAACTTTTGCTGAGTTTTTACGCCCAAGAGCCCAAGTCTATAAATAGACCCATTTTTCTCATAACACGGGACAGACAGAGACAGGAGAGAATGGAGAGATCAGAACTTCGAGATTTTGATTCTCCGGAGCATTCTTCTTTAACTTTTCGTTCAGAACAGAGTGAAGCAAACCAGGAAAGCATTCGTCCTCGCCATCAGTGCCCAAGTGCGTCGATACCTTTCTGGTGACTTAGTTCTTCCAAGTTGTTCTACTTCAAGCAGTGATCTTCATCATCATCATATGGTCCAAGGAACAAAGTGATCATTTACAGATCAGACTTCTATAGCAATACTTTTCCAGAATCAAATTTGTACTTCTTGTACTTTTTCTCGTTTTATTTTCAAAATCCAACTTTTGTTTGGCAATTTTGTTAAGTGAAACATTAGGTAAGGGCATCACCAGTAAGGGTGCTAAGAAGTTGTGTCCAGATATTGGTATAGGGCAGTTACAGGTCTCAGTGATGGGTATGGGTCTACCACCAGTCATAACTCTACATATCTTCCTGCTAAATTCCATAACTAGGTGGTGTGCAGAGATGAATTTTGTTGATATGAAACTATGTGATGCACCCGAATCAAATAATGCTAAAGCAGGATGTGAATGCACATAAATGAAACCTACGATGACATCAGCGGTAGGTTCCTGCTCTAGCACTTGTTCATCTGTTGATAGGGCAAAAGCTCGCCCAGTCTTCTGTTGGTGTTGCCCAAACTATTGTTGCTGAGTGGGTAGGGGAGCCTTCTGCTGTGTGGTTCCAGTCCGGTTGAAGGTCGTAGGGCAGTCCTTCACTTGGTGGGTGGCAAATCCACAGACTAGGCAGTGTTCTAGCCTCTTCCTGCAGATGTTCGACTGATGTCCTGGCCTCTTGCAGAAATTGCAGACAGGAATCTGCTTCTGAGGCGCTCTGTCATTGGTCCTCGCCTGATGGTGCTGCTGGTGGTGGTGAGAAGGCCTGTTGTTATTGTTGTGGTTGGGCCTCTTCTGGTTATTCTAGAAGTTGCTAGTTCCAGAATAGTCCCTCTTTGAACGTGCAGGCTGACTTTTCTCTATATCCTGAGCTCGGATTAGGATCCTCTCATACGTCTTGGTACCACGTGCGATCACATGAGTGCGAATCTCTTCCCTCAGTCCATACCTGAATCTTTCAGCACGATCGGTGGGGTCAGCAACCAAGTTCTTGGCAAAGCGACTAAGTTGACCAAACTCGGCCGCATATTCGCCAACAGTCATTTTTCCTTGATTCAGGTTCTGGAACTGTCTTTCCATCTCCCGCAACTCTGATGTTGGGAAGAACTTCCTTCGGAACAACCTCTTGAAGGTATTCCAGTCAAGCTGCCTGTCCTGGAGTCGCGGTTTATTCCGATACCAGGTGCTGGCTACATCTAACAGTTGGAGTCCCACAGCTTCAACTTGAAGATCATCAGAAAGTCGAGCAACGCTGAGGAGACGCTCCATACTGTCGGGCCATTCGTCAGCATAGATAATTCTCTCGGTTCCTTTGAAAGGTCGAGGGCCCAGCTTCTTGAATTTCTCGATATCATCGACTTTTGCCAGCCTTGGTTCAGATTGGGCTGCTTCTCCTCTCTCCAGTGCAGCCATAGCCACATTATGGGCATTCTCCATGCCTTCTCTCATAATCGTCGTCTGTTCGCGATAAGCTTTAGCTTGAGTTCTCTGTGCCTCAAGCACTCCTCGTAGCAGGCCTACGAGGTCAGTAGGGTCTACGGGCACTGGTGGCGCAACTGGATCGGTTACCACCGCAGTGGCTTGCTGTTCAGTCTGGGAAGATGTAGGATCTAACACTTGAGTTGTAGTATAGAATCCACGGGGTGCTGGTACATTATGGGGACGATCGGTCAGCTGCCGGGGTGTAGGATCCGGACTCGATTGAGGAGGTAGGGTGTGATCGGGTGATGACATCCCATCTCCAGCAGGATTGGTGGCCATACTCTGGAAGGTTTAGGATTGCAAAACATAAGCAAGGTAGTCTACCAGTCTATAACAAACAAAAATATTTATTTATAATATATTTCGGTCCTATGTTGTGACTAATTAATGTTCTAGTGGTCTAAATGTTTCTAGATATGTTTTTCTAAGTTGTTGATCAGACCTGCATGGGCCACCACTAAAAATATGTCACGATCCGGTCCCAAATTGTTGGGTCGAATCAGATCATGCCCAGCCTGCACCGTTGTGAGACGGCGGCAGTAAGCTGTATCCAAATGCAGGTAATCACAACAACACAATCTATTTTGTCACAACATCTAAATTTCGTATAATAAAAACTTGTCCAACAAAATATTCATCTGATACAACTGATAAAATAAAACTGTCTTTTTATTCAACATCAAAACTAAAAGGAAATCATCTTCTAGAGAGTAGGCTCATCAGCCACAGAATCATCGTCCTCCAAATGGGACTCCGGCAGAACAGCTGGATAAAGCACCGGGTCGTAATAGCTATTTATCAATAGCTCAGCCTCATCAAAGGAACCTATTGGGGGTGGAGGATCCAGTCAGAAAAGGAGTAAAGTACAATTATGAAAATTTAACAATTTAATTAATAATTAGAAATTTGCAGTTTAAACAGTTGAAATACTTGAACAATATTTTCCAGCAATTTTCCATAATTAAAAACAATGTGATTTGAGTATGTAATGCTTATGACCGGCTTGGGTTGTACAATAGTATCCTAGTGATACGATACGGCTTATCCCCGTGTGTAAGAGGGGTAAGCTCGCACAATCAATATGCAATATGAGGGGTATTGGTCATGATACACTACACTACTCCCCCAATCCCACAATCAATAACCATCAATACTCTAGGAGAGAATTCCGTGTAGCAATGTGGTTTAATCTTACAATATTACCAATATTAACTAAATTAAAAAATAAACACAACCGTACTTGCCTTTGTTTATGACTGGGTTGAAAAGTCGGTTCCGGGATAGAAGATCAGACTCGTCCTCGAAATCCTACATTGAGAATTCTGACTTAGCATCAGAGAGGAAAACCATATTTAGGTGTGCTAGTTACAATCTCTAGAATTGGTCCTAATCCAGTTTTATGTTATTTACAAATTCTACCAGAACACGTTTATCGATATGATTTACGAGTTATTAATTTACGAAGAAAAATCAATTTAACATTTATTGAAAATTGTATTTTCTGATTATTTGGCAAAACTTAGTATTTTGTAATATTATATATAAAACTAATATTTTTCTTTAAATGAGAAGAACGTGAATTTGTTTAAATAACAAACTTATAATTTTCCTAGTTATTTAATGTGAGAAAATAATATTAATTTTCTATATCCAAAATAATATCTTTTTGATATTTTACGCGTTTATCGACAAACCAACAAAACCAAAATTTAAAAGCTACTCTACGCTATTACAGAGCTACAGAAAAAGATAAAGAACTGGGCTTATGCCCTGACAATTATTTACATAAATTAATGAAATAAAATAAATGTACTGGTGAACCCTGAACGTCGGGAAGCGATCCATTCAGCAGGCCGAGGTCCTGCACCAAAATTATGATTTGGCCAGTAACTAGTTCTAAATAATAAATACTAATTAATATTAAATATAATATGAAAGTAGGTCTCAGACTTGGTCCAAAGTATTAAGTTGCGTACTAGCTAATGCCTCAACGTCCGGAATAATGCCGGTTTCGTTTGCATTTCGCTAAGAGCCCATTGACCAATAAGGTCGTCGCTCAGAAAAGTAATCGGAATTCAAATCAACAAAAACCAGTTTAGAATTTTATAGAAAACTCTTTTAAAATATTTTTCTGAAAATTTGGGCAGCATTCCCTCTGTATTTGGGACAACCCAATACTGGGAATTTGTGCTAACAACACACAAATAATATCCCAACCAGGGAAATAACCTATGAATTCTTTTCCACTAATAATATTAAAACCCGAAAGTAATATCGAACCCGAAAATATACATCCACAGCACGTTTCCAGTATTCGGAAAACCGAAGTTACTCAGAAACCCAAAAATATCACAGAAGCAATTTACAGAATATTTTCGAAACATAACTCGGAATTTCCGAGAAGCCACAAGAAACCACAAAAACATAAAAGTTCAGAAATTCTGAAACTAACGGAAAATCAAAAACCAACAGAACTTAATTTCTCCAAAACGAAACTTACAACCAAATAGGACTTCGAAAATTTTCGAAATCGAATTTGTCTAAACCGAATCCCGCTACGGGATTGGGGAACCAAAATCATCATCGACTCGGGAGGGACGAACTACTGAGATTATCAGAATTTACCCAATATCCATTGGTCGGGGAGCCACGGGATAATCTCGGGAATGGAAACTGGACAGCGGGATCGGCCACGAAAAACCACGGACAACAGATCGAGCACGGGGCAGCCGGATCGGGGACCACAGGAGGTCGGGCACGGGCGCGGGGGTCGCTGGCGAAGGAGGTCGCCGAGCGGGGGTCGTCGGATGGGCCGCGAGGTCGCTCGACAGAGGAGGCGACGGTGGCGCTGGAGAAACTGCGGGAGTGGCACTGGAAAGGGGTCGTCGGGACTGGCCTGGAAGCGGGGCGGCGCCGGATTTAGGAGTGGTCGGTCGAGAATCGCCGGAGGGGCGCGTCCGGCCGGCTAGGGCTCGGTTTGGAGAAAAAGGGTTTGGAGAGGATGGATGAGGATGGAGGATGAGATGGGGTTTATATAGGAAGAAATTTTAGGGGTTTCGGAACCCAAAAGCCTGGCCGTTCGGGGAGGTGAACGGAGGAGTCGGGAGTGTTATCGACCGAGCGTTTGGTGAGCGGAAGGAGTTTCTCTTTCCAGGTGAGAGAAAGAGAATTTAAGAGTTAAAGAGAGTTAATGAGTGAAAGTTTTTCTTTTAAAGGAAAATTTTTAATTATTCTTTTCTTTATGAAAAATTATAAATATTATATCAACTAATACTTAAATATGATTTTGAAAACCGAGATTGGCTCGGATTCGAACATGGGTTCCGAAATAGGTCCGGGACGGGTCAGGTCAAACACAAAAATCTAGGAAAAATAATTTTTCTAAAAATATGGTTTTTTTATAAAAATGACAATAATATATATAGCAACAAATTACACAATTAAAAATATAAAATTTTACGGGTTTGACCCACACTAAAAATTCCAGAAATAATATTTATTTAAAAGTAACACTGAATTTATTAATTAAAATTTACGGGTTTCACATGTTTTCAGGCAAGCATATGAAATTGTATAACATTAAGCAACTATCATATCCATCCCGTATTCCGTGCATTTGTTAAGCAGTGAAAGGGTGTGAAGGTGTCACGCCCCGATTCCGTAGAATCGATAGTCGTCCCCCGGGCGTGATGCCGTGCGAACCTAAGTTGTGATCGCACAAGGCGTAGTCATAAGGTCATCCGAAATACAACATCAAGTTAGAGTACGCAGAGAAATTGATTGACACATTTGAAATAGAAGTAGACTTTTCATTGATATTAACATTTTATTTACATTAACTCCATTACAATCATTGCCGCGCGGGCTACAACATGACTCGACTTACAAAACGAACGCTGATGAGATAGTCGTTCCACACATTACATCCCTTTTTATAAGTAAAATAGTTACACTTTCCACCTGCGATCGAGGAAAGCCGAGTCGCCATCTATTCTTCTTTGTACTGAGTGCGGAGTCTTCAAAAAGATTTCAGAACACAAGCCTTCACACGCGGACGAGGCTTCAAAAGCATATGACAAGCAATAAAATTTACGTTGAAACTTACCCGCGGCGGACCGTGCCGCACCTTATGAAACTTACCATGTTCTTCCCTGCCAATTGTTATCATTTTTATACTAAGTGCAATATCACGTATGATTGGTCACTGGCATCACAAGCCATCCTGGATGTATAGCTTTGTCAATCGGGGTCCTTTCAACGCAAGTAGCTAGCTCCGTTGCAAGTCTCTGCTTAACCTGTGCTGAAACCTTATGCACGATTATACCCTGTTTCCTCCTAGGCTGAAACGGTCCCATGGCCCCGGGTTGCCGCTCGAGGAAACTATCGCCTTGTCGACAAGTTGTCCATAACCATGCAAAGACATATTTCTCTTTTAGTTATTTAGACATAGCCTACATTCTCTTTGAAAATTTAATCATTTTTGCGTGTTCGTGCCCTTGCATTTATCCTTTCATTCGCAACAACATTATCGATTTACCTAGGAAGAGGGTCGAGAAGAGAAGGGTCAGCCACTCACCTTGAGTTTACTTCAGGCGAGAGAACTTGTTGGTCGCGCTAGACGTCGCCTACGCGATTACCTGAAATCGTACAAGCAACCGATTAAAATACTGCATTATTCAAGAAGTTCGATAGAAAATGCGAGTTCAAAATACAAGCCATGAAAACCATCAAAAATATTCACGAAAATGCATTCATAAAATAAAGCCAAAACCAACGCAAGCAGCGTGAAAAGCAGAGCAACGAGAGGTCTCCCCCGACTCAGCCGCAGAGTCAATCCTTGAGATGCAACCCGCTGAATATGGGACTTTGGTTCCGAAGAAGCCATTCCATAACGGGAAATAGATCTTAATTCAATCGTTCCCGTTCGATCGATTCGATCGATCCCGACCTATCGGTCCCGACCGAATCGATAGCGACAGTGTTCCTTTCTCGTGCACCCCGTGGACGGAGTACGGGAAACGATGTAGGGATGGGGCACTACACCATAACCAACTAAGAAAAAGTTTCGTCCTTGAAACTTAAGAATAGAACCTACCTCTACGAGAACAATGAAGGAAACTTCTTCTTCATTTCTGACTCAAGCTCCCATGTCGACTCCTCGACCGAATGGTTTCTCCAAAGGACATGAACAAGAGGGATCGCTCGATTCCGCAGCAGCTTATCCTTGCGTTCTAAGATTTGAACTGGCTCTTCAACGTAGGATAAGTCGGACTTCAGCTCCAGCTGGCCAAAATCTACTACGTGGCTAGGGTCGTGCATGTACTTCCGCAATTGAGAGACGTGGAAGACATTATGCACACCTTCAAGCGCCGACGGTAGGACAATTTTATAGGCCACTGGGGCGACCCGCTCGAGTATTTCAAACGGCCCAACGAATCTCAGACTCAACTTTCCCTTCGCGCCGAACCGAGTAACTCCTCGCATGGGCGACACCTTTAGGAACACGTGGTCGCCCACCTGGAACTCAAACGGTCTTCGATGGGTGTCAGCGTAGCTCTTTTGCCGACTCTGTGCAATCTTCAGTCTTTCCCGAATTAGCTTGACCTTTTCCACAGTCTGTTCTACCAGATCCAGGCTGAGTATCTGCCATTTCCCGACTTCATCCCAGCAAATGGGCGATCTGCACTTTCGGCCGTACAAAGCTTCATACGGCGCCATTCGGATGCTGGACTAGTAGATATTGTTGTATGCAAATTCCGCCAGCGGTAGGTGGACGTCCCAGCATGATTTGAAGTCAATTGTGCTGAGTCGTAGCATGTCTTCGAGAATCTGATTAACGCGCTCCGTTTGGCCGTCGGTCTGATGTAAATCCCCTGATTTTTTTAGAATTTTCTTGATGATATTTTAAAATTTTAGGCTTATTTATTTTCTTTTCATTTTTTTAAAGGAACGTACATAGCAAAGAGTTTGTTAGAGATTGGTATTTGGTGCAAAGTATTATTAGAATATTAAGAAAAAATATTTTGAGAATATTAGAATTATTATTTTTATTTTTATACATTATTAAATAACAAATGATAATTTTATTATTTTTTTAGTATACCATTTAAATGAGTTACCACAATAAAAAGATTTTATTAATATATAAATTTAGGTTGTAAACAAATTATTTGTATTTTATTTTCTAGTATTAGTAATTTGCATTTTATTTTCTAGTATTAGTATTAGAAATATATAGGTATAAGTAATTATATATATATATATATATATATATATATATATATATATATATATATATATATATATATATATATATATATATATATATATATATATATATATATATGTGTGTGTGATTAAGGGAGTAAAAACAAAAATATAACACAGGCCACTGTTCCCCGAAGGGAACAGTAGCAGATGCCCCCAGCCCACAGGGCTCGGCCCACTATGTTTGGCCTGAGCAGCCCGGACAGCCCACAAAAAATTTCCCCCAAGCCCGACTATATAGCACAGCAGCGGCCTATATGTATAGCGCGTATGGGACTTCACCCCGAAGCCCTAGCAACTACCTCGCCGACCTCAAGGAGCGACTCCAGCGTGACCTACACACTCCGACGCCGCCATCCCGCCGCCGACGACCGGTCGCCGTCGCCTGAACACCACCGGATCGACCCGAAAACATAGTAACTCTGTTTTACTCAACCACAGGTATACAACTTTCCCCTTGTCGTTCTTCCATCATACTCTACTATTTTCAATTTCGTTGAATCCTACATAGAGCCTATCTAACCCTTTCTAAACCCCTTCAGATAGAATCTAGTAAACCCTGATATCTTGCTCGAAAAATCGAGCAAAACTTTCCGAGAAAACTGTCGGAACAGGACAGTTTTAGGTTGCCCAAAACATCGACTTGGAAGCCGATTTTTGCCCCACATGCTGAGGGTTTCAGCAAACCAACTGAAAATAGTGAAACACAACATATACGGGATTAAAACGCACCTGTTAGTTATACCGAAAGATAATTGACGTTAAAGATTCAAGAAAATCTGTTTTTGAAACTAGAAATTTGAGAAAACTTTTCCTGATACGGCGTACGCCCCGACAAACTGGGCGACGTGGTTGCGAACTATACACATCGAAAGGCGCGTATGGATGTTGTCGACGTGTGGGAACTGACGGAACTCGATTTCGTTGTGTGTGCGCGACGAAACCAGCGCGTATCCGTCGAGATACCCCCGTATCGACCTTTTGCAAACTTGGCCATAACTTCGTGTACAGTCGTCAATTAGAGACAAAACTTGCGCCAACAGGTCCGAATCGAAATTCTGGTCCTGTATGCCAAGTTTAGTTCGATTCTGAGAAGGTCGAATCAGAACCCCTTTTTGGCGGGCCCGCGACCCACTCAAACGGGCGATTTTGTACGCAGCTCCTCGAAATCCAAAACTGGACATACCATTGAGTTCCTTTTCTCAAACAGAATCTATAGGAATATAGTTTGACGACTTTAGAGACCATAGATACTGGCACGTGTTTCGGTGCAAAACGGGTCCAACGGTCGACATCGTTTTGACCCAAAATTACGATTTTGCTCCTGTTCCAGAATTTAACTTTTGGACAGGCATTTTCTCGGCATATCTTTTATTCCAAACTCGTTCGTTATGTTTGTTTCAGCATCCGGAGCTCCTTGTGGATTTTGACTTTCGTGTTGACAATTCTGATTGTTAGATTTTGCTGCTTCTCGTACCACCCTCAGGCAAGATACCTTGCCTTATTTACTGTTCATAATTAGATGCATCTTTATTTATTTATTTATTACATATTTATTATTTGTTCTCAGTTGGATCAATTACTTGCTATTTTTAGTTCACTTTATTTTACTTACGGTATTTTTCCTTCTTGCCTTTTTATATGCATATGGATCTAGTCATAGCAAACTACCTTCTGTTAGTGACCTTGGGAGGGAGAAGACAGTTAAATGTATGGGCTACCCCAAAACCAAAAGTTGTAGTAACTACGTACTATGGTAGTCGAGTCGCGAGGGTCACTAGCCTCGAGCTATGTGGACTGATGGGTCACGTGGGTCGCTAGCCTCGAGTTATGCCGGCTGATAGTATTGGTACTTGATGTGTGCGTGTTGTGAGTTATTACCTTGTACTGGGGGAGTCAGCCTTCACCTACCCATACATCGAGATGTCTTCTAATTGTCTACTAGAAAGGTTAGGAGACCTTAGCAATTTTATATTCCAATCATGGCATGGAAAAAATGTCACATCGCAGAATAGTATGTTACCCCTTGTCCTTGTCTGGTTGTAGGGGTAGCCTAATGTTTCGATGATGGGATATTGAGCCGTGTTATGGTTTGGACACTTTACTTTATCTTTATTTTATGGTGCATTTATATTCAGTTCATATGGCATGTTCTTCATGTATCTTGTTACGTCCCTCTGAGGACCTGGTGATCTCTCCAGGTATAGACGATTTCCCGTATGAGTATGGCTCGGCAATGGATCCTTCCTACCTTGATGACGAGGCGTCTCCCGCTGATATTTAGATTCATGTTGTTCTTTGAGACTCATAGTGGACATCTACTCTATTTGAGATTTTTTTATAGCTGTTTGGTGTGGGCATGTCCACCCGGCTATCTTTTGACTCACTCATTTATTCTATTTTGGACTTATTATACCTTCTGTGTGTGCTGTGGATGAGATATAGCTTTATGATTTACTGGCCTACAATTTTTATTATTACAGCTTATGTATATATATACGAAGATTCCATATATTGGAGTATTCTTCGTATATATGTGCAGCTGGCATGCTACGTTCCTAGTTCTACGTATTTTGGGATTGGAGCATTACATCTGAGGATGGTAAGCTGAGCTGAACTGCAACTTGGTACCCAGCGTCGACTGAAGGCTACTCCAGAATCGCGACATGAACCGTAAATCCCGATCAGAGATGATGGATACTGGAACTCCGTGCAGTCGTACTATCTCGTCAAGATAAATCTGTGCCAGGCGATCAACGTTTCAAGTAACTTTGATGGCAATAAAGTACACTGACTTGGTTAATCGAACGACGATGACCCAGATGACGTCGTTCCCCCGTGGTGTCTTCGGCAGGCCAACAATAAAGTCTATAGTGACGTGATCCCATTTTCACTCTGGAATAGCTGCATCTCCCTGCCCGGTCGCTGATGCTTAGCTTTCACCTGCTGACAGGCCATGCATTGTGACACGAAGAGCGCCACATCTCTCTTCATCCCGTGCCACCAGAAGGTCGTACGGAGGTCCTTATACATCTTGGTACTGCCTGGATGCAAGGTATATTTTGTATAATGCGCCTCCGACATTATCTCCTTTCGTAGTTCTGAATCATCCGGAACACATAGTCGGCCATTCAATCTCAGCACGCCGGTCTTATCTTCCGCAAAGTCGGTCGTACTACCTGTTGAAATTCGTTCGCACATTTTCTTCAGGTACGGATCATCCTTCTGAGCGGTCATGATCCTTTCCAGCAAACTCGGTTCTAACTGCAGCTGCGCCAACCGTACATCCCTGAATCGAACCCGGAGATCGATACCTATTTTTTTTAGATCTTATAGTAGTCTGCGGTTGATGGATAGCGAGGCAAGATATTTTCGACTCAGAGCGTCCGCCACAACATTTTCCTTACCCGGAGTGTAGTCGATCGTCAAGTCATAGTCTTTGATCAGTTCAAGCCAGCGCCTCTGTCGTAAGTTCAATTCCATCTGGGTGAAGAGATACTTGAGGCTCTTGTGGTCGGTATAGATCGCACATGGCATGCCATATAGATAGTGATGCCACAATTTCAACGCGAACACAATCGCCGCTAACTCCAAGTCGTGCGTAGGATAGTTCTTCTCGTACGGCTTCAACTGTCTGGAGGCGAAGGATATCACCTTATTTCGTTGCATGAGCACACATCCCAAGCCCTGGCCTGAAGCATCGCTGAATATCTGAAAACCCTCTGGCCCATCTGGATGTGCGAGTATAGGTGCCGAAATTAGTCGCTGTTTTAGCTCATAGAAGAAAGCTTCACAGTCATCTGACCACTCATACACGACTTCCTTTTGAGTGAGGCGAGTCAATAGCGATGCAATCTTCGCGAAGTCTTTCACGAAGCGTCGATAGTATCCCACCAAGAAAGCTTCAAATCTTACTAGCAGACGCAGGCCGCTTCCAATCAGCAACAGCTTCCACTTTCTTCGGATCGACTGCAATGCCTTCGGACGAAATGATGTGACCAAGAAAGGATACGCTGCTTAGCCAAAATTCACACTTACTCTGCTTTGCATACAACTCATTCTCTCGAAGTGTCTGGAGTACGACCCGTAGATGTTCTGCATGCTGCGTCCTATCCTTCGAGTAGACGAGAATATCGTCAATAAAGACTACCACAAATTTATCAAGAAAGGGTCGAAATACCCGATTCATTAGATCCATAAAGGCGGCAGGGCGTTCGTTAGGCCGAATGGCATCACCAGGAACTCGTAGTGGCCGTACCGAGTGTGAAAGGCTGACTTTTGTACGTCGTCTGACTTGATCTTGAGTTGATGATAGCCCGAGCGGAGATCAACCTTCGAAAATACCGAGGCGCCTTGCATCTGGTCGAATAAGTCATCTATGCGGGGTAATGGGTATTTGTTCCGGATGGTGGCCTTGTTCAGCTTTCGGTAATCGATGCACAGACGCATGGACCCATCCTTTTTCTTTACGAATAACACGGGCGCTCCCCACGGTGAAATACTAGGCCGAATAAATCCTCTGTCGAGTAACTCTTGTAACTGGACCTTGAGTTTCTTCTGTTCGGCGGGGGCTATTCTGTTCGGGGCCTTGGAAATCGATCGAGTATCGGGAAATGTATCGATACTGAACTCGATTTCTCGGTCGTGGGGCATGCCTGGTAGCTTTTCCGGGAACACATCGGGGAATTCTACCACAACGTCGGTCTGACCCACGTTTGTACCATCCTGTCGCATGTCTCGGACGGACGCCAAATAGCCTTCGCATCCAGAATGCAGCATCCTTCGAGCAGAAATTGTCGAGATCAGCATGCAGGTCGACGACGCCTCACCAAACGAAAAATAGAATTCAGGCACTCCTGGTATGCGAAAGGTGACCGTCTTTCCGGCACAGTCTATGGTTGCGTTGCACGGCCCGAGCCAATCCATTTCCAGAATGATGTCAAAGTCCTTCATGTCTAGAACTATTACATCAAGACCGATCTTTTGATCGCCGATACAGATAATCCTGTCGGTACAGGCTAAGTTTGTGAGTATTGGTGTGCCCGAAGGTGTACTTACGCTAAGGTCGAGATCTAATGATATTACAAAAAATTTGTGCTCGACGGCAAAGTCCGCCGATATAAAACTATGCGAAGCGCCTGGATCAAATAACACACGAGCAGACACATTATTGAAATTTAGTATACCTGACACTACTGTATCTGATGCCAGCGCTTCGTCTCGAGTTATGGCGTAGACGCGGCCTTGAGTGTTGGAGCGACGGTCTTGGCCATTTTGTGGTGCAGGTTGAGTGGGCTGAGGAGGTCGGGGCGCCTGTCCTCGATTCTCTTGGCGGTGTTGTTGTTGTGGTACGTTGGGATGATATGATCTACGGGCCATGTAATCTTTCTTTTGGTGACCCTTCTGTCCGCAAAAGAAGTATCCCCCTTCGAGGACAAATCACTTGCTCGCCTCATGCCAAAAAGAATCTCACTTGGCAGATCGCGATGATGGGTTATGTCCCTGGTAACCGCCATGGTTCGGATGCTTTGACGTGTTATTGTTGCCTCCCATATAGCTAGGACGTTTGTGATTGGAGTGACACACAACGCCGGCAGCAACGGAAGGGTATTCGCTCTCAAGGCGAAGCGTGATTCAGAGCCTCTTCTGTGGTCTTGTACTCTGGGACCCCGACATGCGCACCGATAGAGCGTCGCAGACCCACTTCGAACCGTCGCATACGGCACTCCTCTATAGGCAGAAACGCACTAGCAAATTTGGACAACTTATTGAATTCTGCGACGTACTGTTCTACAGTCCGGTTTCCCTGCCTCAACTGCATGAATTCATTCTCCTTCGCTTGACAAACGGCTGACGGAAGGTACTCGACTTTAAAAGATTTGCGGAACGTGGCCCAAGAGATCGATGCTGAGTTATTATCGCATCGGATCGCTCGCTTATGTACGGCCCACCAGTCGTGCGCATTCAACTGTAGCTAAAGTTGTGCGCAGGTGACTTGCTTTGATTCTTCAATACCGAGGAGCTCGAAGTGATCATCCAGCTCTTCCAACCAGTCGATTGCCATGGAAGGGCCTTCGGTACCGCTGAAGGAAGTGCGACACACATTCTTGAATTCGGACACTTCAAAGTTGTACTTTTTCGGTGCCACTGGTTGACGCTCGGGCTCCTTCGTGTCGATTTCAATGGGTTGAATCGTTGGCACGGAGGCAGTAGGTGCGGTGACGGTAGGCACAATCGCAGAATTTTTGTTGGCCGCCATTGTCTGGACGATCTGCTGTAGGGTATCCAGCTACTTTTGTTGAAGTATCGCGTGTGCGTCGAAGTGAGCATCGAACTGGGCCTGTCGTTCCTCCGTCTGTTGATGTCGGTTCTCGGACTGGTTCTACTGCGCCTCCATCATGCGCAGCATCCTTTCGATGGTATCGTTAGAAGGTCGGCCCGCGAATGACTCGAACTACTAGAGCCGCTAGAAGCGCTCTGCTCTTGCCCGACCATGGGTTCCGGCACTTCTGCGATACAAAGGTAAACACATCATTCACAAATTATTACAGAGTCATTGTATGGAACAACTTATCTCATTGAAGCGAGGTCAAAGGTCTGAAACTATAGACTCAAGGCCAAAGGATGTAAAGCCATGCTCTGATACCATTATGTCACGCCCCAATTCTGTAGAATCGATAGTCGTCCCCCGGGCGTGATGCCGTACGAACCTAAGTTACGATCGCACAAGGCGTAGTCATAAGGTCATCCGAAATACAACATCAAGTTATAGTACGCAGAGAAATTGATTGACATTTTTGAAATAGAAGTAGACTTTTTATTGATATTAATATTTCATTTACACTGACTCCATTACAATCATTACCGCGCGGGCTAGAACATGACTCGACTTACAAAACGAACGCTGATGAGATAGTCGTTCCATATATTACATCCCTTTTTACAAGCAAAATAGTTACACTTTCCACCTGCGATCGAGGGAAGCTGAGTCGCCATCTATTCTTCTTTGTACTGAGTGCAGAGTCTTCAAAAGGATTTCAGAACACAAGCCTTCACACACGGACGAGGCTTCAAAAGTGTCCATGCCGCCTTGAGATTTAAGCGGCACGCCCTTCGTGGTTCGGGGTACTTGCATGGAGAGCAAAGATCAGTACATTACACTTTGTATTGGTGCGTGGGTATTTCAGTTCCAAGCTCTCATTTGGTTGAAGAGTTTATACGACTTAATGTATGAATGTTTCTAACCATCCTAATAAATTTCAACAAGGATATGACAATCAGTAAAATTTACGTTAAAACTTACCCGCAGCGGACCGTGCCGCACCTTATGAAACTTACCATGTTCTTCCCTATCAATTGTTATCATTTTCATACTAAGTACAATATCACGTGTGATTGGTCACTGGCATCACAAGCCATCCTGGACGTATAGCTTTGTTAATCGGGGTCCTTTCAACGCAAGTAGCTAGCTCCATTGCAAGTCCCCGCTTAACCTGTACTTAAACCTTATGCACGACTATACCCTGTTTCCTCCTAGGCCGAAACAGTCCCGTGGCCCCGGGTTGCCGCTCGAGAAAACTATCGCCTTGTCGACAAGTTGTCCATAATCGCGTAAATACATATTTCTCTTTTAGTTATTTAGACATAGCCTACATTCTCTTTGAAAATTTAATCATTTTCCCGTGTTCGTGCCCTTGCATTTATCCTTTTATTCGTAACAACATTATCGATTTACCTAGGAAGGGGGTCGAGAAGAGAAGGCTCAGCCACTCACCTTGAGTTTACTTCAAGCGAGAGAACTTTTTGGTCGCGCTAGACGTCGCCTATGCGATTACCTGAAATCGCACAAGCAATCGATTAGAACACTACATTATTCAAGAAGTTCGATAGAAAATGCGAGTTCGAAATGCAAGCCATGAAAACCATCGAAAACATTCACGAAAATGCATTCAGAAAACAAAGCCAAAACCAACGCAAGTGGCGTGAAAAGCAGAGCAACGGGAGGTCTCTCCCGACTCAGCCGCAGAGTCAATCCTTGAGGCGCAACCCGCTGAATATTGGACTTTGGTTCCGAAGAAGCCATTCCATAACGGGAAATGGATCTTAATTCAACCGTTCCCGTTCGATCGATTCGATCGATCCCGACCTATCGATCCCGACCGAATCGATAGCGACAATGTTCCTTTCGCGAGCACCCCGTAGACGGAGTACGGGGCACGATATAGGGATGGGACACTACAGAAGGCCACTGGCAATGTCAAGCCATCGCGGACTATAGCTGGGTGAGACGGCGACCCTTTCGCGTCTGGTAGCGAGCCCTGTGCGAAAGTTCCCGCCTAACTCACGCCGATGAAAGGCTGGCGCTTGCTACACTCGTTCCTCCCGGGCCGAATCGGTCCCTTGGCCTAGGCAACCGTTCGAAGAAACTTCACCTTGTCGACAAGTTGTCCAATGACCGTTTTCTTTTGAACTTAGTCGATTTGCTTACTTAGCCATATCGTAGCGATAAACGTTAATTGATTCATTCATTATTTTGCATAGGCTAAGTGAATTTGCATAAGAAAATACATTTTCTATTTTCAATACCGACAGTTTGATAGCAAGTGTTTCGTGAAGAATCGTGCCACGATTTCCTTGATTCTACACTATTGTGACAAGTATTCATTTTACTTCATATTGGTTTTGAAGTAGAGGGACAAGATGAAGGAGGTCAACCACTCGCCTTAGCCTTGCTTCAAGCGAGCGACCGGTTGGCTGCGCTGACGTCCCCTACGCAATCACCTGCAATCGCATAAGCAACTGATTAGAACACTGTATAATTCAAGGAAATTTGATATGAATGCGAAGCTCGAAAATGCAAGTCACAAAAACCCATTCGGAAGACATTCACGAAAAATGCATTCACGAAAACCAAAGCCAAAGCCAAATCAAGTGTGGCATGAAAATCAGAGCAACGGGAGGTCTCTCCCGAATCAGCCGCAGAGCCAATCCTCGAGGCACAATCCGCTGAATATGGGACTTGGTTCCGAAGAAGCCATTCCATAACGTGGAATGGATCTTAATTCAACCGTTCCCGTTCGATCGACTCGGCCGATTCCGACCTATCGGTCCCGACCGAATCGATAGCGACAGTGTTCCTTTCTTGCGCACCCCGTGGACGGAAATAGGACACGATGTAGGGACGGGGCACTAAACCATAACCAACTAATAAAAAGTTTCGTCCTCAAAACTTTAAGGATAGAACCTACCTCTACGAGAACAACGAAGGAAATTTCTCCTTCATTTCTGATTCAAGCTTCCACATCAACTCTTCGACCGAATGGTTCCTCCAGAGGACGCGGATGAGAGGGATCGCTCGATTTTGCAGCAGCTTATCCTTGTGTTCTAAGATTTGAACTCGCTCTTCAACGTAGAATAAGTCAGACTTTAGCTCCAGCTAGCCAAAATCTGCCACATGGCTCGGGTCATGCACGTACTTCCATAGTTGAGAGACGTGGAAGATATTGTATATACCTTCAAGTGCCGACGGTAGGGCAATTTTATAGGCCACTGGGGCGACCCGCTCGAGTATTTCGAACGACCCAACGAATCTCGGACTCAACTTCCCCTTTGCGCCGAACCGAGTAACTCCCCGCATGGGTGACACTTTGAGAAATATGTGATCGCCTTTTTGAAACTCGAGGGGTCGACGATGAACGTCCGCATAGCTTTTCTTACGACTCTGCGCAGTCTTTAGTCTTTTCCGAATGAGCCGAATTTTCTGCACGGTCTGTTCCACCAGTTCCGGACCGAGAATCTGTCGCTCTCCGACTTCGTCCCAGCAAATGGGTGATCGGCACTTGCGTCCGTACAAGGCTTCATACGGTGCCATTTGAATGCTGGATTGATAGCTATTATTGGATGCGAATTCGGCCGGAGGTAGATGATTGTCCCAGCTTGATTTGAAGTCAATTGTGCAGAGTCGTAGCATGTCTTCGAGAATATGATTGACGTGCTCCGTTTGGCCATCGATCTGAGGATGGTAAGCTGAGCTGAACTGCAACTTGGTATCCAGCGCCGACTGAAGGCTACTCCAGAATCGCGACATGAACCGTGAATCCCGATCGGAGACTATGGATACTGGAACTTCGTGCAGCCGTACTGCCACTTCCATTCCGAAATCGCCAGATTCTGTATCTCCCCGTCCGGTCTCTGGTGCTCAGCTTTCACCTGCTGACAGGCCATGCATTACGACACGAAAAGTGCCACATCTCTTTTCATCCCGGGCCACCAGAAGTTCGTGCGGAGGTTCTTATATATCTTCGTGCTACCGAGATGCATAGTATATTTCACATAGTGCGCCTCCGACAATATCTCCTTTCTAAGTTCTGAATCGTCCGGAACGCATAGTCTACCCTTCAATCGAAGCATGTCGGTTTCGTCTTTTACAAAGTCGGTCGTCCTGTCCATCGAGATTAGCTCTCGCATTTTCTTCAGGTACGGATCGTCCTTCTGAGCGGTCTTGATCTTTTCAAGCAAGCTCGGCTCTAACTACAACTTTGCCAACTGTACATTCCGGAATCGGACTCGGAGTTCGATGCCCATCTCTTCTAGGTCGCGTAGCAGTCTGTGGTCGATGGATAGCGAGGCTATGTACTTCCGACTCAGAGCGTCCGCCATAATATTTCCCTTTCCCGGCGTATAGTCGATAGTCAAGTCGTAATCCTTGATCAGTTCAAGCTAACGCCTCTGCCGCAAGTTCAGTTCCTTCTGCGTGAATAGATACTTGAGGCTCTCGTGATCGGTATAGATGGTGCACGTCACGCCATAAAGATAGTGACGCCACAATTTCAACGCGAACACAATCGCCATTAACTCCAGGTCATGAGTAGGATAGTTCTTCTCGTACGGCTTTAGCTGTCGGAAAGCAAAAGATATCACCTTGTTCTTCTACATCAGCTGTAAGCCCCTGTTTTTCAAATTTTAGTTAAATAAATGTTAATTAATTATTAATGTCATTTTTAGCCTTAAAATGATTATTAGGATTTTTAAGAATTTTTCTAGAATTTTTAAATGATTTTTAAATGAGTTTTATATATTAAAATATCAATTTGCAATTTTCTAAAATGTTTTAATTGACTTTTGTAATTAATTAGATTGTTTAAATATCATTTTGTAAATATTAAAATTATTTTAATATGGTTTTGTAATTTTTAAAATTGTTTTTATATCAGTTTGTAATTATTAAAATGTTTTAAAGTATGGAATGCAAATTGTATTTTGCATTTAGCTACTGTTAGGGGCCATTGTGTAAATTCCTAAACTATGGGGGCAAAATTGCAAAACCCTAATCTACCCACTCCTCCGACGACCCGGCTGCCCCGCCTGCCCGACGGCCACCGCCCACCTTTCTCCCGCCATTTTCGGCTGCCCCCGACCGACTCGACCCTCTATTTAAACCCCTCTCCTTCCCCAGACCAAACCCTAATCCTAAATCATCACCCAGCCACCCCGACCACCTCGCCCACAGCCCCAAACTCCAAACCCTAAACCTAACTCCGGCGAACGCTCGTCCATCCCCCACGACGAGCGCTAGCGCCCGCAACCACCATCCTCCGACGCGCCTCGACGAGACGACCCCAGCGCCACCCGAGCGCTGCCTCGCCGACGCCTCCTCCGCCGTCCAGAGCTATCGAAACCCCCCTTCGACGCCGGACACGTGAGTACCAAGGCTCATTTCGTGTCGTTCGTGTCCCAAATCCACGTACGTGGTTCGCCAGGACACGGAGACGCTCGTCCAGTAGTTGGACACGTGAATTAGTGTTCGTGCGTATCGTGTATAGCACGGACACGTAGAATCCTGTGTCCCTAACTGTCCGGACACAGGATCGAGTTTATTAATTTTTTATGTGTTAATTAATTCAAACCTAATTAAATCTAACTAAAATCCTAACCCTAACACAAGCCGTGGGCTGACCCCCTGGCCAGCCCGACCTAACCTAAACCCCCCCCCCCCCCCCCCCCGCGCGCTGGCTCGGGTTCGAGCCCCCCTTTACTGCTGTTTCTTTTTCTTTTCTTTTCCTTTTTCTGTTTTCTATATATATATATATATATATATATATATATATATATATATATATATATATATATATATATATATATATATATATATTAGTATATATATGTATATACTGTATTTTTGGCAGTATTTTATATATGTATATATAATTTTATAGTTAGTAAACTTTTATATATATATATATATATATATATATATATATATATATATATATATATATATATATATATATATATATATATATATATATATATATATATTTGTGTTTATATACATATATGTATATATTTCCAAGTATATATATTATTATATATATATATATTAATATATATATATATGTATACAATATTTGTATATGTATATATACTTTATAATTAAGTATTTTCTTATATATATATATATACATATGTACTTTTAACATGGGTATGTATATATTCACTTTGTATAAACTTTACCTTATTAAAATATTAATATTTATTTTGCACTTTTGCCAATTTATATTTTAGTGTATTTAAATTACTACAACCATTTGGTGTCCAAGTCTAGCATGGATTTTTGGGCCCAAATGTGTTTTCACACATTCAAGACCTGTACAAGTCATATTGGACTTGATTCATGGCCTTGGGTCCTGTATTTGAACTTTGGTTCAAATTATATACATGGACAAAATACGCAGATAATTAATTATTTAATTTCAGATTGTGTGCAATGCTGTTTTTGATTTTCAAAAAATACTTAAAGTACTATTAAAATTCTGAAAAAAATAGTATTTAGATAATTTTTATAGTATTTAAATTACAGTTTTGCCACTAGTTTGGCATATGGAACCAAAACTCACTTTCTGTGTACTTAGGAAAACTGATTTTTATAAAATACTTGTACTGGTTAATAAATTCCAGAAAAATTATAATAATTTTCTATAATTAGCAAAGATCTTTTTGGTACTTTAGTTTATGTAAAAATAAGTTTTTTGTCTATCTCAAAAATTGTTAAAATACAATGATCATTTGATTTATTTATTGATTAATTACGACTTGTAACGTTTTGTGTTATTTTGAGTTTTAGCCGTGTTGAACCTCACCCCTCACTAGTGTAAAGACCCTACAAAGTTAGTTAAAGTAGTGTGTCACCCCACATTGGTCTCCTATGCTAAAATCATCATTTTGGCTAGGTGCCCAGTCACAAGTCGTGTTGCACCAATTAGTGTCTTAGCATTTTAGCTTAGTGTAAAAACTAAGTTATTGCATTTATTTCTACAATAACGAGTTACCGGACATCTATATCACTTTTATCGCAGCTTGTTTTGCTTTGCTTTGCTAGAGGCAAGTACTTTCTACAAACTTTACATACTGTTACATAAATGAACTGCTAATCCAACCATGTTAAATACTGATCCTTGGGGTAGCAAGTTAAAATATCACATGTTGTACTTTCCATTACTACCATGCTTAGAACAGTTTTATGTATCTCTCACATGATTAGAATATGGGTTATGGGGAAACTGATAGTAGAGTACGTGATCATGTCCCCTTTATCGTACCGAGCAAAGTTACATTTTATATGTTACTGCGCCGTAGGCCTTTATCCCGCATTTCTGTACGGATGTACACCTATGCTGTACACTTGTACGTATGTACATTTTATTTACATGTGCCCCAGTATATTGTACATCTATTGACCGATCACGTACCTGCTACAGTTTTAAATATTATATATACATCTGTCTCTATGACATATGTGTCCTTGCCATGATAGATTGTGTGATGCCATGTTTCCAGTTATTTTCTCGTATGTTCATTTCCATGTTTCATATGCTAGTTTGCTAGATTCAGTACTTGCTCCCGTCCTGACAGGATAACGTTGTAGGTGTCCTTACTGAGGAGGAGTTACTCTGCGACACATATTATGGAGTTACTGCCGAGGACCCGGCTTTGCTTTACGAGGATGTTCCTGCGGGGAGACTCGTCTAGTTTGTATAGCTGTTTGGGATATTTAGTGTAGTCATGTATTAGGCTACATATTTTGTAACTGGACATGTATCCAGTTTTATATTTCAGATCACTTGTACTTTGGACTTATTTCTATATATGACGACTTTTGTGTTTGGAGCATTTATGACTTTTATTCACTTATAGAACTGTTAGCACATTTAGTCTTATCCTGTTGTCTTTAGAACAGCTTACTACGTTTTATCTCAAACGTAGGCTGAGCATGACTTGGCCCGACCCAACAATTTGGGTAGCGGATCGTGACATGTTTTTAGTTGTGGCCCATGCAGGTCCTGACTAAATTGTTTGGTTACGTTATTGTACCAAGCATGCCTGTAATTAGGAACTTAAGGTAATTAGACAACATTAGGAATGACGCTTAGAACACCTAGAGGAATGCTAGGATTGCAACATAGGAAAACATCACATGCTTGCTATTATAATTAGATTTTCTTGCCTATGATTGCTTACTTTAAACAAGTCCTTATAAGTCCTTTTTACTTTTTTATTAGATGGTGCTTACTCGTTCGTCCCAGTATGTTAGACCTGAGAATTGTGCACTCCCTATCCAGTCAGCTGACCAGTTGACTGATACATCCCCACCTCCACCTACCACACTCCTCCACTCCACAGATCTACAGACCCAGATGCCTCCACCACCTTCCACATCCCAGTCCCAGCAGGCCCCGATACTTCCACCACCCCCTATCATCATACCTACCCAGGCTTCCGTCACACTCGACGGGAACCAGCTGCTCACTATGATCCAGGGGTTCCTAACAACCCATCAGGAGCAGACTGCCCTACTCCGCCAGAGCATATAGTGTTTCGAGGAACGTCCCGTGGTCCCACCACCTGTAGAGTCACGGCAGAGAGCGGGGACGATCAAGGACTTTATGGGTCTGAATCCCAAGGAGTTCTCAGGGACTGAGGGCATCGTAGTAGCAGATGACTGGCTAGATTTGGTAGAGAGGAAGCTCCTAGAAGTCAGGATGCCGGGTGACCTCCAGGTCGAGGCAGCGGGATTTCTGCTGATAGACTTGGCAGGAGTCTGATTCCGGAATGAGCCGTTATTTGCGAGAGAAAGAGCCACTTGGGATCAGTTCAAGACCCAGTTCAAGAAGAAATTCTTCTCGACTACTGCTAGAGTAGCCATGGGGCTACGATTCCAGAACATCCAGCAGGAGAACCGTTCTGTGGACGAGTATGCGGCATAGTTTAGTCGCCTGAGCCGTTTTGCTCCTAGTCTGGTTACAGATCCAGAGGAGATGACCCGTAGGTTTTTCCATGGTCTAGTTCCAGACATTGGCATCCTTATAGTGGCGAACGGTACGACTGACTACTACCAGAGCCTAGAGTTGGCCCGGAGCATCGAGGAGCGTCTTCTGTCTAGCAAGAGGCCAGCTTCTGTACATCATGAGGGGCCGTCCAAGCGTCAGGCTTTCCAGCAGAGAGCACCGATGCCACCCCAGCAGACTTACCGTCCCCCTACACCACATCATCAGACCCCGCCAGTTAGAGCCCCGGGACCCCGACATCAGCAGTAACAGCCGAATGGAGGTGTGTGTTCATTCTGTAGGAGGCCAGGGCATGATTTTGCCGTCTACAGGAAGAGGTTGGGGCAGTACTTAGTTTGTGGGTCTGCCACCCATCAGCTTCGAGAGTGTCCAGTAGCGAAGACTAGAGGACCGCTTCCAACTCAGCAGCAGAGGTTTGGGCAGCATCTGCAGCAGCAAAAGGGACCTCAGGGGAAGCTTTATAGCCTAGCCCTTGAGCCGGTGTCGGAGCAGATTTCAGAGCCAGATTACTTAGCTGACGTCATCACAGGTCATGTTTATTTGCATACTTTTCTAGCTGTATGTTTGTTTGATTCTGGTGCATCTCATAGCTTCCTATCATTAGAGTTTATACATAAACACCATCTAGTAGCTACACCTACTGCGAAGATTAGTAAAGTGATGACGGGAGGAGGACCAGTGCCTATTAGATCTATCTATAGATGTTCTATTTTTATAGCCGGGAGAGAGTTCAGGGTGTAACACCCATATTCTGAATACGTATTTTGTCAAGCTTGCACGTATTTCAGACATGTATTTATTTTTTCGAATTTTGGCATGTACTTGTAATTGGCTTGACTTGCAGATTTTGGTTTTCGTAATTGGGTTTTACCTGGCTTGGTTTATTTTGTGAAGGAGAATTGGTTTGATTTGGTTTGGTTTGGTTTAACATGCATTGGAACACCTTAGCCTATGTTCAACCCTTATTCCACCACAACCCACCCTCTTTATTATCCCCACCTAACACTCTCTCTCCTCATTACTTCCCTCCATTAATTTCTTCTTCTTCTTCCTTCCTCTACACAACACTTCACCCACAGGCAAGTGCACCTTGCCACCATATGAGAACCATATTTTATTTGTTCATTAGCTAGATTAGGCTATGGTGATCAACATTAGTGCTTGACATTTTATGATTTGGAGTCTCCATTGTTCTAGATCTAGGTTTTAACTATTTTTAGATTTACATAGTTTTGATCTATTTTGGTTGGATTTTTGTGGGTTTTGATGCTTCCATGAGGAAGAGAATTCAATTTTACTCAAGTTAGACCTTTGAAAATCTAGATTTGGCTTTGATTTGACAAGGATATGAAAATTTGAATTCTTGGTGTTCTTGGTGTTCTTCTCGGCCTGGAGTAGCAGACTGCAGCCTGCGCTCTTTAGCGCAGTGCTGGACTGCGCATCCTCCTCTCGACCTGCGCTCTTTAGCGCAGCGCCGACCGCGCTGCTTGCCACTTGGCGAATTGCGCTCAGCCCCCTGCGCAGCTCACCCCTGCGCGGTTAGCTCCCGCGCAATCTAATCCTGCGTGCTTGGATCCTGCGCACTCCATTCCTGTGCAGTTCATTCCTGCGCCAACCATTCCTGCGCAGTTTATTCCTGCGCCAACCATTCCGGCGCAGTTCATTCCTGCGCAGTTCATTCCTACGCCAACCATTCCTGCGCAGTTCATTCCTGCGCCAACCATTCCTGCGCAGTTCATTTCTGTGCCAACCATTCCTGCGCCATCCACTCCTGCGCAACCCGACCCCAGGGACCCTTGCGCAATCTGTCCAATCATGGAGATTTGGTTTTATTTTTCCTTAAGCTTGGCTCTTCTATAGCCCTGTATATTAATATTTTATTAGATATTTTACGCCCATTTTATATCCTTACGCCTTTTGTCATGAACTTGATTTTACTTAATATGTTTGGAATGACTATTGTACATGGCATGGTATGACAAGGAACTAGCATAACACGACAGTGACCCGTAGTGGTACACTCCTGACATGACCAACCTGACATGATAGTGGCCCGTCGTGGCGCACTCCTGACAAGTACCCTGACATGATTTATCTTGATGTTGTTGCGACGGCTAACTTGACTCGTATAATCAACTTGACACCGTGGGTGTTCCTGCTTGCTTGCTTGTGTAATCTACTTGTCTTGTCTTCCATCATGTCTTGGACGTGACTCCCTGGTTCCCACGGTCAGGGATTCATACTGAATATGGATTAGGCTAATGACTAGATCAAACTATAGTTCATGGAGAATTTCCAGTTACAGGCAATCTCGTTATCTGGGCGCTCTTAATTGGACTTGTAGCTTGCCGACGAGTAGAGCACATTTCCAGCGCACTGTCATGTGTTGCACCCTCTAAGTCACCTAAGGGTATATCGTCTCCGGGGCGATGTACCCAACCATACTCTCAACCCGCGGAAGGATAACTAGATGGTCTGCAGGGCTTGGGACTGGGAAATTCTTATTGCATCTTGTTAGTAATTAAGGCTTGTGATAACCCTAGTTAGTTAAGTAGTAAGCCGTAGTAATTGCTTGGCCGCTTGTGAATAGATGGAGTCCAGCCTTGTCTAAGTCTTGTCTAGTACCAGTACCTGACTACTCTTGAACTTGACTGATTACTTATTATTAAACAAAAAATGGGTGGAGACAGAGTGCTATTCAGGCGAAGGGTTACAACCCCGGTCCTTGTTTGGTTTAAGGGTTGTAACCCGGCTCCCGGAATGGTTCCACGTCCCTAGCCGTTTATTGTCCTATTGTACTCTTTATAACTTGTACTTTTCTTCCATTTTCTTATGTTCTGATATGCTGGCTTTTGTTCTTATTTCGTGGCCTCCCTTGTGGCACTTGCTCTTTCTGGGGTTTGACCCAGCTGGTTTTGTGTGGCCAGATTTCGGAGCAGCTCCCGAAGATCTTCCGAACCTCCAGTCCGATGGTGGCGACTAGAAGGAACCCGGGCTACGAGTGGGTTTTCTATTTTGTTTTGCTCACTCTATTATAAAGTTATTCTTTTGAGGCGTTTAGCCGACGAGCATCTGTTAGCTCGATGCACTTTACTTACTGTCTGCCTACGGGCTGTAAACATGATTAACAAATCCTAGGGTTGATCATGTATGACTAAACTCTTGCTAGTCCTCGCATTTTGTACGACTAGCTTCATGATCAACTGAATATGTAATATTTGGGATGCCTTTTATTGTATATTTGGTGGTCAAACATCTTGTACTTATAGTACTTGCTTGAGATTGAGACAATAGGCTTGACCATAAGAGACCGTTGGCTTATAGTAAACCCTCATATCTAGACAGCCGTGACCGTATAGTTGAGATGTATTCTATTTCAATATACGTAGCTGGCTATGTACGCCCCCGCTCTCTAGTATTCTGGTTCTGGGGCGTGACACAGGGGACGATTCTTTGTGATGCCACTCCCCGGTTATGATATCATATTGGGGATGGACTGGCTTAGCTATGCCCATGCATCTATAGACTGTCATGAGGGTAGTATTTTGTTCAGTCCCCCAGGCACAGCACCATTCAGTGTCAGGAGGACAGGGCCGGAGATCAGCCTAGAGCCGAACTGTTGTACGACAGTTGGGGACATAGCACCGCCACACCCTATCATCAGGGAGTTTATGGATGTATTCCCAGAGGATCTTCCAGGGCTTCCGCCTGACAGAGATGTGAAGTTCACCAAAGATTTAGTGCTGGGTTCATCACCAGTATCCCGGGCTTGCTATAGAGTGAATCCCAAGGAGGCAGTAGAGATGAAAGAGCAGATTGATGACCTGTTGAAAAAGGGTTTCATTCGATCCAGTGCTTCTCCATAGGCAGCGCCAGTACTCTTTGTGCCTAAGAAGGATGGTACAGTCCGGTTGTGTATTGACTACCGGGCCTTGAATGCCATCACCATCAAGAACAAATATCCTCTGCCCAGGATAGATGATTTGTTCGACCAGTTGAGCGGGGCGAAGGTGTTTTCAAGGATAGACTTGAGATTCGGGTACCACCAGGTGAAGGTTAGGGCAGCAGACATCCAGAAGACGGCGTTCAACACGAAGTACGGGCAGTACGAGTTTCTGGTGATGCCATTTGGTCTCACAAATACACCAGCTGTCTTTATGAACTTGATGAATGAGACATTTCACCAGTATCTGGATAAGTTCGTCGTAGTGTTTATCGACGACATTCTGATATACTCGAAGACGCCAGAGGAGCATGCAGAGCACTTGCGGATAGTTTTGGAGATTCTGAGGCAGGAGAGATTGTTTGCCAAATTGTCGAAGTGCGAGTTCTTTTTAGACCGAGTGGAGTTTCTCGGCCATGTAGTCACTGGAGAGGGAATCTCGGTAGATCCCAGGAAGATTGCTGCAGTTGAGACATAGAAGGCTCCGACGTCAGTTTCAGAGATCAGGAGCTTTTTGGGTTTAGCAGGCTATTATAGAAAGTTCGTCCAGGACTTTGCTAGGATAGCTGAACCCATGACGAAGCTGACGCAGAAGGACGCAGAGTACATCTGGTCAGAGGACTGCCAGGCAACGTTTGAGGAGCTGAAGAGGAGGCTGACGACCGCTCCAGTTCTGACTTTACCTTCAGGTTCTGGAGGTTTCACCATTTACAGCGATGCATCTGGGAAGGGGCTAGGATGTGTCCTACAGCAGTATGGAAAAGTGATTGCTTATGTATCTAGGCAATTGCGAACTCATGAGAGGAATTATCCTACCCATGACCTAGAGTTAGCTGCGGTGATCTTTGCACTCAAGTTATGGAAACATTACTTATACGGAGAGCGTGTGGAGATCTTTACTGACCACAAAAGCTTAAAGTATGTGTTCACGCCGAAAGAGCTGAACATGAGGCAAAGACGATGGTTGGAGTTGATGAAAGACTTCGACATCGATTTACAGTATCACCCTGGAAAGGCAAATGTGGTGGCGGATGCACTGAGCAGGCATCCGATGGCATGGTACCTGATGATTGATCGGCATTTATGGGAGGATCTGGAGAAGCTCGGTATCGAGCTAGTTCGGCCAGGATCAGTGATACAGATGATGGCGCTTGACATTCAGTCAGGTTTGATAGAGCAGATCAGGGAGGCACAGTCTACAGATGAGAGCCTTCGCAGACTTCGAGCCCAGGCTTTAGCTGGATTGTTGGATGACTTCATTATAGCAGAGGATGGATCCTTGAGGCATGGCAGCCGATTGTGCGTGCCGAAGGAAGAGCTGGTAGAGGCAGTCTTGCAGGAGGCGTACCGATCGAGATATTCTATTCATCCTGGTGCTAACAAGATGTACCGTGACTTGCGGGAATATCTTTGGTGGCACGGGATGAAGAGGGATGTATCACGTTTTATCTCGAGATGCCTAGTTTGCCAGCAGGTCAAGGCGGAGCGCCAGAGGCCAGCTGGTTTGTTGCAGCCGTTACCCATTCTCGAGTGGAAGTGGGAACATATTACGATGGACTTCGTCTCAGGGCTTCCTGGTTCCCAAGGAGGGAAGGATGCCATTTGGGTCATCATGGACAGGCTGACGAAGTGTGCGTACTTCATACCCTTCAAGGTAGGGCTTTCCACCAAGAAGTTGGCGGAGCTATACATGCAGCAGATAGTTCGCCTACACGGAGTGCCGGTGAGCATCGTGTCGGACAGAGACAGCAGATTCACATCCCACTACTGGAGGACCTTACAGGAGGAGTTGGGCAGTAGGCTCAAGTTCACTACGGTGTACCACCCGCAGACAGATGGGCAGTCCGAGAGGACGATACAGACACTGGAGGATATGCTGAGGACCTGCGTGCTGGACTTCGGAGGATCATGGGAGAGCCATCTGTACTTGGTAGAGTTTTCATACAACAACAGCTACCAAGCCAGTATCGGTATATCTCCTTTCGAGGCGCTTTATGGACGACGATGCCACACACCGCTCCTTTGGGATGATGTCGGAGACAGAGTTATGCTTGGGCCAGAGATGATCACGGATGCAGCAGAGAAAGTCGGGATGATCAAAGACAGGCTCAGAGTAGCTCAGGATAGACAGAAATACTGGGCTGATGCTAGTCGCAGGCCGATGGAGTTCGCAGACGGTGATATGGTGCTAGTGAAGATATCACCTACTAGAGGGACGATCCGGTTCGGACGAGGAGGAAAGCTGAGCCCCAGATACATCGGGTCATTCGAGGTACTTGGCAGGATCGGAGAGGTAGCTTACAGGGTTGCACTTCCACCCAACCTAGCAGGATCGTTCACGACGTCTTTCACGTATCTCAGCTGAGGAGATTTGTTCCAGACCCCAGTCATGTGCTAGATCATTCAGAGTTGGAGGTCGGACCGAGCCTTACAGTTTCTGAGCAGCCAGTGGAGATATTAGACAGGAGAGAGAAGAGGCTGAGAAACAAGGTTATACCCCTAGTACGAGTAGCTTGGAGCCGTCACTCTCCAGGTGAATCTACTTGGGAGAGGGAGTCGAACATGAGGGAGTGATACCCTTACTTGTTCGATCATACCGCTGCGAGGAAACCACCCGTTCCCGCTTGATACCTTAGAGGTTAGTTTCGATCGCAGCCTTAGTCATTTTGTTGCATTACTTGTTATGTTAGAATATTGTAGGGTCTTCAATCCTTATGAATTTCGAGGACGAAATTTTTCAAGGAGGGAAGACTTGTAAGCCCCTGTTTTCAAATTTTAGTTAATTAAATGTTAATTAATTATTAATGTCATTTTTAGCCTTAAAATGATTATTAGGATTTTTAGGAATTTTTCTAGAATTTTTAAATGATTTTTAAATAAGTTTTATATATTAAAATATCAATTTACAATTTTCTAAAATGTTTTAATTGACTTTTGTAATTAATTAGATTGTTTAAATATCATTTTATAAATATTAAAATTATTTTAATATGGTTTTGTAATTTTTAAATTGTTTTTATATCAGTTTGCAATTATTAAAATGTTTTAAAGTATGGAATGCAAATTATATTTTGCATTTAGCTACTGTTAGGGGCCATTGTGTAAATTCCTAAACTATGGGGGCCAAATTGCAAAACCCTAATCTACCCACTCCCTCGACGACCCGGCTGCCCCGCCTGCCCGACGGCCACCGCCCACCTTTCCCCCGCCATTTCCGGCTGCCCCCGACCGACTCGACCCTCTATTTAAACCCCTCTCCTTCCCCAGACCAAACCCTAATCCTAAATCATCACCCAGCCACCCCGACCACCTCGCCCACAGCCCCAAACTCCAAACCCTAAACCTAACTCCGGCGAACGCTCGTCCATCCCCCACGACGAGCGCCAGCGCCCGCAACCACCATCCTCCGACGCGCCTCGACGAGACGACCCCATCGCCACCCGAGCGCCGCCTCGCCAATGCCTCCTCCGCCGTCCAGAGCTATCGAAACCCCCTTCGACGCCAGACACGTGAGTACCAAGGCTCATTTCGTGTTGTCCGTGTCCCAAATCCATGTACGTGGTTCGCCAGGACACGGGGACGCTCGTCCAGTAGTTGGACACATGAATTAGTGTTCGTGCGTATCGTGCATAGCACGGACACGTAGAATCCTGTGTCCCTAACTGTCCGGACACAGGATCGAGTTTATTATTTTTTTATGTGTTAATTAATTCAAACCTAATTAAATCTAACTAAAATCCTAACCCTAACACAAGCCGTGGGCTGACCCCCTGGCCAGCCCGACCTAACCTAACCCCCCCCCCCCCCCCCCCCCCCCGCGCGCGCTGGCTCGGGTTCGAGCCCCCCTTTACTGCTGTTTCTTTTTCTTTTCTTTTCCTTTTTCTGTTTTCTATATATATATATATATATATATATATATATATATATATATATATATTAGTATATATATGTATATACTGTATTTTTGGCAGTATTTTATATATGTATATATAATTTTATAGTTAGTAAACTTTTATATATATATATATATATATATATATATATATATATATATATATATATATATATATATATATATATATTTGTGTTTATATACATATATATATATATATATATATATATATATATATATATATATATATATATATATATATATATATATATATGTATACAATATTTGTATATGTATATATACTTTATAATTAAGTATTTTCTTATATATATATATACATATGTACTTTTAACATGGGTATGTATATATTCACTTTGTATAAACTTTACCTTATTAAAATATTAATATTTATTTTGCACTTTTGCCAATTTATATTTTAGTGTATTTAAATTACTACAACCATTTGGTGTCCAAGCCTAGCATGGGTTTTTGGGCCCAAATGTGTTTTTACACATTCAAGACCTGTACAAGTCATATTGGACTTGATTCATGGCCTTGGGTCCTGTATTTGAACTTTGGTTCAAATTATATACATGGACAAAATACGCAGATAATTAATTATTTAATTTCAGATTGTGTGCAATGCTGTTTTTGATTTTCTAAAAATACTTAAAGTACTGTTAAAATTCTGGAAAAATAGTATTTAGATACTATGTTAATTTAGCTAATTTAGTATAATTTTTATAGTATTTAAATTACAGTTTTGCCACTAGTTTGGCATATGGAACCAAAACTCACTTTCTGTGTACTTAGGAAAACTGATTTTTATAAAATACTTGTACTGGTTAATAAATTCCAGAAAAATTATAATAATTTTCTATAATTAGCAAAGATCTTTTTGGTACTTTAGTTTATGTAAAAATAAGCTTTTTGTCTATCTTAAAAATTGTTAAAACACAATGATCATTTGATTTATTTATTGATTAATTACGACTTGTAACGTTTTGTATTATTTTGAGTTTTAGCCGTGTTGAACCTCACCCCTCACTAGTGTAAAGACCCTACAAAGTTAGTTAAAGTAGTGTGTCACCCTACATTGGTCTCCTATGCTAAAATCATCATTTTGGCTAGGTGCCCAGTCACAAGTCGTGTTGCACCAATTAGTGTCTTAGCATTTTAGCTTAGTGTAAAAACTAAGTTATTGCATTTATTTCTACAGTGACGAGTTACCGGACATCCATAGCACTTTTATCGCAGCTTGTTTTGCTTTGCTTTGCTAGAGGCAAGTACTTTCTACAAACTTTACATACTGTTACATAAATGAACTGCTAATCCAACCATGTTAAATGCTGATCCCTGGGGTAGCAAGTTAAAATATCACATGTTGTACTTTCCATTACTACCATGCTTAGAACAGTTTTATGTATCTCTCACATGATTAGAATATGGGTTATGGGGAAACTGATAGTAGAGTACGTGATCATGCCCCCTTTATCGTACCGAGCAAAGTTACATTTTATATGTTACTGCGCCGTAGGCCTTTATCCCGTATTTTTGTACGGATGTACACCTATGCTGTACACTTGTACGTATGTACATTTCATTTACATGTGCCCCAGCACATTGTACATCTATTGACCGATCACGTACTTGCTACAGTTTTAAACATTACATATACATCTGTCTCTATGATATATGTATCCTTGCCATGATAGATTGTGTGATGTCATGTTTCCAGTTATTTCTTCGTATGTTCATTTCCATATTTCATATGCTAGTTTGCTAGATTCAGTACTTGCTCCCGTCCTGACAGGATAACGTTGTAGGTGTCCTTACTGAGGAGGAGTTACTCTGCGACACATATTATGGAGTTACTGCCGAGGACCCGACTTTGCTTTACGAGGATGTTCCTGCGGGGAGACTCGTCTACTTTGTATTGTTGTTTGGGATATTTAGTGTAGTCATGTATTAGGCTACATATTTTGTAACTGGGCATGTATCCAGTTTTATATTTCAGATCACTTGTACTTTGGACTTATTTCTATATATGACGACTTTTGTGTTTGGAGCATTTATGACTTTTATTCACTTATAGAACTGTTAGCACATTTAGTCTTATCCTGTTGTCTTTAGAACAGCTTACTACGTTTTATCTCAAACGTAGGCTGGGCATGACTCGGCCCGGCCCAACAATTTGGGTAGCGGGTCGTGACATCAGCACACACCCAAGCCCTGACCGGACGCGTTGCTGAATATCTGGAAACCCTCAGTCCCTTCTGGAAGTGCGAGTATCGGGGCCGAGAGGAGCCGTTGCTTTAATTCTTGGAATGAAGCTTCGCAGTCGTCTGACCAGTCAAATGCGACTCCTTTCTGGGTGAGGCGAGTCAGGGATGATGCGATCTTCGCAAAGTCTTTCAAGAAGCGTCGATAGTATCCCGCTAAGCCAAGGAAACTTTGAATCTCACCGACGGACGTTGGCCACTTCCAATCGACAATGGCTTCAACTTTTTTTGGATCGACCGTAATACCTTCAGCTGAAATGATGTGTCCGAGGAATGCGACGCTACTCAGCCAAAATTTATATTTGCTTTGCTTCGCATACAACTGATTTTCTCGAAGGGTCTGAAGCACGGTCCGTAGATGCTCGGTGTGTTGCTGCTTATTCTTCGAGTAGACGAGTATATCGTCGATAAAGACTATTACGAACTTGTTGAGGAATAGTCGGAACACCCGATTCATAAAATCCATGAAGGCAACATGGGCGTTCGTTTGGCCGAACGACATTACCAGGAATTCATAATGGCCATAATGAGTGCGAAGGGCAGACTTTGGCACATCGTCCAACTTGATCTTGAGTTAATGGTCACCCGAGCGCAGATCAATTTTAGAGAATACAGCAGCTCCTTGAAGCTGATCAAACAGATCGTCTATGCGGGGCAGGGGGTATTTGTTCCGGACAGTGGCTTTATTCAGCTCGCAGTAGTCGATACAAAGACGCATAGAGCCATCATTCTTCTTGACAAACAGCACGGGCGCTCCCCAGGGCGAGACGCTTGGTCGAATGAAACCCTTGTCGAGCAACTCTTGTAACTGCACTTTGAGTTCTTTAAGCTCTGCAGGGGCCATTCTGTATGGGGCTTTCGAGATCGGTCGGGTATCGGGGAATGTATCGATAGTGAACTCAATCTCTCGATCGGGCGGTATGTTGGGCAGCTCGTCCGAGAATACATCGAGGAATTCTGCCACAACGTCGGTCTGACCCGCGTTTGCACCATCCTGTCGCATGTCTCGAACGGAAGCTAGATATCCTTCGCACCCGGATTGCAGCATCCGTCGAGCAGATATTGCAGAGATCACCATGCAGGTCGACGATGCCTCACCACACGAGAGCAGAATTCAGGCACTCCAGGTATGCAGAATGTGACCCTCTTTTCAGCGCAGTCTATGGTTACGTTGCACGGACCGAGCCAATCCATTCCCAGAATGATGTTGTAGTCCTTAATATCTAGAACTATCATATCGAGACTGATCTTTTGACCACCTATATAGATGATTTCGTCTCCGCAAACTAAATTTGCAAGTAGTGGCATGCCCGACGGTACGTTAACATTGAGATTGAGGCCCAGCGGTGTCAGAAAAAATTTGTGCTCGGCGGCAAAGTCCGCCGATATAAAGATATGCGTGGCACCTGAATCAAACAATACACGGGCAGGTTTATTATTGAATTGCAGTATACCAGTCACAAATGTGTCAGATGTGAACGCTTCGTCTCGAGTCGTGGCATAGACGCGTCCCTGAGCATTGGGGCGACGGTCTTGGCCATTCTGTTGTGCGGTCGGTGGAGCCCGAGGTGTTTGGCCTCGGTTTTGATGGTATTGTTGCGGGCGTTGGTTCGGCCTAGCTTTCAGGCAGTCCCTTGCGACGTGATTTTGTTTGCCGCACACGAAATATGCTCTGTGCTTAAATCGGCACTCGGTGTCCAGGTGCCCCTCCTTGTGGCAGAAATTGCAGACCATTTGATCCTTCGTCTAGTTGTCGTCTCCGTTGCCGCGATTTTGACGCTTGTGTGCGTTGTTGCCTCCCGCATTACTATGGTATTTGTTATTAAAGTGAACAACGTCGGTAGTAGCAGGAGGATACTCGGACTCCAGACGGAGGGCATTATTGAGTGCTTCGCCCATAGTTTTGTTTTTATGCACCGAAACGTGAGCACGGATAGTAGAACGTAGGCCCACTTCAAATCGTCGAGCTCGACTTGCAGTGGTAGGAAGATAGTCTCCAGCAAACTTGGCCAGTTTGTTGAATTCGGCCGCATATTGTCATACAGTCTTATTCCCTTACCTCAACTGCATAAACTCGTTTTCTTTTTCCTGTCGTACGGCTGCAGAAAGATATTCGGTCTCGAACGCATTTCTGAATGTAGCCCATAAGATCGCCGCCGTCTCGTCTTCACGTCGAATAGCCCGCTTCTGCACAGCCCACCAATCGTGCACGTTCATTCGAAATAGAAGTTAAGCACACGCAACTTTCTTCGAGTCTTCGACACCAATAATCTCGAACTTACTTCCAGCTCCTCCAACCAGTCGATCGCCACAGAGGGATCTTTTGTGCCGTTGAAGGAAGTGCGATAGCTTTTTATGAATTTTGACACGTCGAAGTTGGAACTTCTCGGTGCCACAGGTGAGAGCACAGGCACCTCTGGTTCAGCTTCGTTGGATCGAACCGCATGCTGGGTCACGGCAGACGTCATCGTTGAATTGTTGTTGTTGTCCCCGACCGATTGTACGATTTGTTGGAGGGTATTCAGCTGCTGCTACTGTAGCTTGAATTGAGCCTCAAACCGATTCTCAAATTGAATCTGACGAGCCTCCGCTTGCTGACGGTGGAGCTTGTTTTGACGTTGCTGCATTTCAAGCATCTGCAGCATATGTTGCATCGGGTCGTCGGAAGGTCCGGCTACGGTAGGCGTCATTCCCGTTGGGTTGACGGAATGCTCGGGTCTAGAAGTACTCTAGCCGCTGGAAGCGCTCGTCTCGTTCTCTGCCCGAGCTCCCGCAATTGCAGGAAAAAGAAAGGCAACTCTCGTTAGTTTTCAGAAATGTCCTGGATTCAGCGTATGGAACAACTCATCTCATCGACGGGAGGTCAACGGTTGGAGATAAGAAATCGACACTGGAGACCAAGGACGTAAAGCCGTGCTATGATACCATTATGTCACGCCCCGATTCCGTCGAATCGATAGTCATCCCCCGGGCGTGATCCCGTACGAACCTAGTTTGCGATCGCACAAGGCATAGTCATAAGGTAATCCGATACACGAGATCTAAGAGAGTACGCAGACAAATTGAATCACATATTAAGTAAAGAAAACTTGATTCTTTATTGATAATGAACATCTTTTACAGACTCTAGTACAAGACTCATGCCGTACGGGCTACAATATGACTCGATTACAAAAGAGTGCCGATGAGATAGCCGTTCCATACATTGTACACATCCCTCAAATACAATAAAGTACTCCAGTGACCTGGATGGGAGGGACGCTGAGTCATCTTCCTTGGACTGTCAAGAGCCTTCAAAAGTAGAGTCGCGGGAAAAGTCTTCGACTCACGGCCGAAGCTTCAAAAGTCACGAACGTCGCCGAGCTAGTTGGCGCGTCCTTCCTGGTTCGCGGGACCTGCAAAGAGCGAGGATCAGTACGAACACATGTACTGGCGAATGGCTAATTAAATCCAAGCTCTGTATTTGATTCAAGAAGTTTTATAAACATGTTAGCTAGCCTTTTACATGATATTTCTAACCATCCTGATCAATTGCATGTCAACATATTTTCAGGCAAGCATATGAAATTGTATAACATTAAGCAGCTATCATATCCATCCCGTGTCCCGTACATTTGTTAAGCAGTGAAAGAGTGTGAAGGCCACTGGCAATGTCAAGCCATCGCGGACTATAGCTGGGTTAGACGACGACCCTTTCGCATTGGGTAGCGAGCCCTGTGCAAAAGTTCCAGCCTAACTCGCGCCGATGAAAGGCTGGCGCTTGCTACACTCGTTCCTCCCGGGCGAATCGGTCCCTTGGCCTAGGCAACCGTTCGAGAAAACTTCACCTTGTCGATAAGTTGTCCAATGACCGTTTTCTTTTGAACTTAGTCGATTTGCTTACTTAGCCATATCGTTGCGATAAACGTTAATCGATTCATTCATTGTTTTGCATAGGCTAAGTGAATTTGCATAAGAAAATACGTTTTCTATTTTCAATACCGGCAGTTTGATGGCAAGTGTTTCGTGAAGAATCGTGCCACGATTTTTTTATTTCTACACTATTGTGACAAGTATTCATTTTACTTTATATTGGTTTTGAAGTAGAGGGACGAGACGAAGGAGGTCAGCCACTCGCCTTAGCCTTGATTCAAGCGAGCGACCGGTTGGCTGCGCTGACGTCGCCTACGCGATCACCTGCAATCGCATAAGTAACTGATTAGAACACTGTATAATTCAAGAAAATTCGATATGAAAACGAAGCTCGAAAATGCAAGTCACGAAAACCCATTCGAAAAATATTCACGAAAAACGCATTCACGAAAACCAAAGCCAAAGCCAAATCAAGTGCGGCATGAAAATCAGAGCAACGGAAGGTCTCTCCCGACTCAGTCGCAGAGCCAATCCTCGAGGCGCAACCCGCTGAATATGGGACTTGGTTCCAAAGAAGCCATTCCATAACGTGGAATGGATCTTAATTCAACCGTTCCCGTTCGATCGACTCGACCGATTCTGACCTATCGATCCCGACTGAATCGATAGCGACAATATTTCTTTCTCGCGCACCCCGTGGACGAAAATGGACACGATGTAGGGACGGGGCACTACAATCAGGAATTGGCCAACAACTTAAGTTTTCAAACATAAATAACAACTATATATCAGACAACTACATATCCAACAAGTACATAAATAACAACATAAATCACAACTACATATCAGACAAAATATCCAACTTCAAAAAAACAACATAAGTGTCAACTACATATCCTTCAAAAGTCTGTCCAACAACTTATGTTTCCAAACAACAAATATATCCTTCAAGTTTCAAACAACAAAAACATCTTCACAAAAACATCCAGATTACATCCAACTAATAATCATTCCACATCCAACTACATATCATGCCGGGCCTTTGAACGAGACTCCCTATTATTCATGAAGGGGAACTCGACCACGTCGTCGATGCGATCAAGCTCGTTGGCGACCGTGATACTAGTGTCACTTTGGCAACCTCTCCGGAGTGTCTGAGCCAATTCCTTCACCTTTTGAGACTATAAATGAAAGTATAAGTGAATTAAGTCTACAAACATGGAAATCTCAGTCTAATTACAAATACGGAACTCACCATCCTCACCAACCCAGCATATAAGACATTTTTTGAAGGAAGAGCTCCAATTGCTCCGACGGCTACGGGACCCGGGTTTGTAGGGTTCGACAACTTAGGATGTCCGACCCCCATAAAGTACGGCATGTAGTCCTCGCTGCAGTCGGCCATCAGGATGACAGGTCGTCTTTCAGATTCCCAAAGTACATGCCGTTGCCACTCAGAGTAAAAGTCGGTCACCCAGTCGAAATCTGTCGGTTTATAATTTAAAGGTTGGGTTCTAAGCGAAGGCTCCAATATTCGTAGTGTACGCTTCGGCACAGTTTGCACAAAGCCAAACTGACGAAGTACTCTATCGGGCATGTACGGCTCCGTGATATCATAGCATGTGATCATGCCATGAAATAAAGAAACTGGTTGGACCTCACGATTCTGCTCACGTAAATCCCGGTATGGATTCAAAAAAATTTGTAGAAAAATAGTTAACAACAAAACAAAATTAACATAAAAAAATAAGTCAAAATTTAGAACCTCTTCTAGCACCAAATTGTCTAGTACTTCACGAATGGAAGCCAGTATTTGCCAATTTTTGGTTTCCAGCTGGGATGGCCACCATCGAGACATCTAGGAAGGTTTTCAACATACTCTGGGTTCAGGTCACCCTGTCTGAGCATCGAAAAGTGCTTTATATCCATGCCTATTCAATTTATAAATGAATAGTCAAAAAATAAACAACAAAATGAAGTATACAAGATTAAATTGTTAGAAGTTTTCTTACATGTAGCAGAGTCTGACAGCCGGCCATTGTCTTAGTCCCGATACGGGATGCGATACCGAGCTCGTGGTAAAGATTGTCTAGGATATCGCTTCCCCAGGATATATCAATAAAATCATCCACTTCAGATAAATTGAGCATGTACCTACCATGTATCGACGTTCCGGACTCGTCCGAAATGTCGACCGTTCCTAGGACGAACAATATGTACGCACGGGCCACCGCGTCGACCATATCATCGTCATCGTCATCCACATCTATATCTATGAAGTGATCCACCAGAAATGACAGAGGAATTTCATATGACTTCTTGAAGCATGGCAGAGTGTAAAACTGGTAGCCTGAAGTCCAAGGTGGCTTGAGACAAACTTGACGATCTTCTCGTACCATTTTACGGATTTTTTTATTGGTGTAATATTCTTTGGTCATGACGTGCCCGGTCACTGGCAGCTCCAGTATCTGGTAGACATCGTCAAGTGTAATGGTCATCTTCCCTGCTCGGAGATGAAATGTGTTGGTCTCCGGGTGCCATCTTTCCACAAAGGCGGATATGAGGGTACTATCCATTGTCCGATAGGCATTTTGTGCCAAATTGTACAAGCCGCTCGGTATGATTTTGCTCTGGACGGCCTCCGATAAGCTTTTGAAACTGCCAGGACACAGTTTTCTTCCCGTGACTCACAGCCCTAAGGATACGATATGTCCTCTGTATATCGAACAACAGAAAAACATAACAATTATAAAATACATATATATATAGTATACTAAACTGGTAGCTTACAAACGTCATGTACATACCGGGTTCTTCCATATTTCATATGCAATGTGGTTCTCAAAAGAAACCAACATTGAGCAACCGGGCGGACGGACAGGCGGCTCAGAAGGACCGGCCTCCTCAGAAGGACCGATCTCCTCAGATGGAGCAGAACCGCCTTGACGTGATAGGAGTCGGCCAATTGGCACGTCATTGCCGTCGTCATCGGAAGAACGCATAGGAGTAGGAGCTCGTTGCTTCGACCGAGCTTGACGTGCCGGTGGCGACGTCCGAGACCGAGGTTGGGGCGCCGGTTCGAAAATTGTAATCGGACGCTCGAGAGGACGTCCCTCACGTTCCTTTCGCTTTGACGCGGTGGGCCATATTCTTTTGTTAAAGGTTGGAGGACTGCAGGACAACGTACAGTTATTAAATAATAGAAACAGAAATAGGACATGCAGTTACCCCCTGTATATGAGCATCATGCAGTTACCCACCCCCCTCTATATGAGCAACATAGAGTACCAACCCTCCCCCCTTCCTCCCCCCTATTTCTACCCCCATATCTGAATACAGTAGGACTGTCAGGCCTGTGGCAGTCCTGCTTTACATTAGGACTGCCACAGGCCTGGCAGTCCTACTATATTCAAACCCTACTGTTGCAGCCGAACGGCCAAAACGAGATGCTCGTTTGTTGTCTTCTAGGGTTAGGGTTTCAAGAAAAAATGTGGGTTTGTCGTGTTCAAAAATTCCTTTCATGAACCATAAAGATATTCTAAACCTAATTTATCAAAACTTTTTAGAGAATTAAAAATATTCTAGGGTTTTGAATAGAATGTACAAAATTCTTAAAAAAATTAGGAAAGAACGTACCTAGATTCCGGTTGCTTCGACTTGTGTGTTATCTCTTCGAATCTACGAATGTTGTTGAAGATATCTTGGTAGAGGAATTGGGAGTGGAGTGGTGGAGGAGAAGAAAGTAGGGTTTTAGGAGATGGAGAGTTCTCTTTTTTCTTTTGGTGGAGAGAGAGTGTAGAATGGGTTATGAGAAAGAATGGAGGGTTTGGGGGTTGGGCTGCCCCCAAGCAAAATGTGGGTGCCCCCCAGCAAAATCTCCACCTGCTTGGGCTGCCACCAAGTAAGGGCTGCCCCTAGCAAAAATGGTGGTGCCCTTCAAAAAAACCTATTATTCAAGACTAGACTAAATCTGGTTTTGGTTATTTATAAGTTTGTCACTTGAAAAATTATTCAATACTAGCCTAACTATAGGTATGCTAGTAAATGCATGTGCTTTGCACGTATAATAATGTATAATAAGAATAGTATTCAATTATAGTCAAATATTTTTTTAACTCATATGGTTAAGATGGAAGGTATTCTTCTTGTTTGGTTGAGTTCGATTCCTCATTTTGAATATATATAATAATTTTAAACTTTTTTCAACATTTTTTTTACATAATTTATTTATTTTTAATAAAATAGACCATGATATAATGACGACTTAGACGGTTCACTTTTGAGCCGTTTTGAAGCATCATTATATAGTGGAAGTTAAGTTTATTTTTTTGTTTTGTCTTTATTTCTTCTTCCCTCCTCCCTCCTCCCTCCCAAAACCCTAAATATTTTCTCTTCCAAATCTCTTCCAATCCATGTTCATGCCTAAATTTTATCTTATAGTAACTAAAATTTGATTTATTATTCATTCGCGACAGATTTTTGAAGTTTTAAACCCATTTTAGCGTTACGAACTTCAAAAACCCGTCCATAGTCGCGACGGGGACGATGATGAACTGCCCAAATTCTGACAGTCATGATAGTGGATAGAACTGTCAGAAATTTAGGCAGTCCTAAAATGAACTTGCTGTCCAGCAAGTCCATTTTAGGACTGCCCAAATTTCGGACAGTCCTAGTAGTGGATAGGACTGTCAGAAATTTGGGTAATACTGAACAGAAACTAATGTAGGTAAAAAATAAATTATCTATTCGGTTAAAATAAATAAATTATATACTCGGTTTTTAAAAACTCAAAATTTTAAATCTATCATATAGACAAGTCTCTCAATTTTGCTCATTTTAAAATAAACCTTCATATATACGGTCTATAAATCCATTTTAGGTATAAATTTGTTTTAAAGATAAGTCTCTCAATTTTGTTCATTTCAAAATAGACCATTTTTATAGAGAAGTCTCTTAATTTTAAATATATTTTAGAGTCTCCCAATTATCTACTTGGTTTAAAAAAAAAACTCAAAATTTTAAATCTATTTTATAAATATTTCTCTCAAAATTTTTCATTTCAAAATAAATCTTCATCTATATCTATAAATTTATTTAAGAGATAAATCTCTCAGTTTTAAATTTATTTTAGAGTTCTAACCAATGTTTTTACAGCATCTCTATCTACAAATAGGATAGCATTTATATCTATAAATAGGATACACAACATGATACCACAAACACAGATACGACAATATGTTACAAAAAATGAAAGAAACAACTAATATTGATCAAGAATTACAATCATATTTCATGGATGCAATTAATACAAAATTTACCATATTACATGTCTTTCGTTCAAAAGTATTACAACAATTTGATAATTTATAATATTAAAATTTGGTAAATCAAAGTTTCAAAAAAACAAACGATGTCGGTCTTTATTCGGTGTCGATTCATGTCGGTCTTCTTTTTTCCACCTACTCCAAACTACAAGGTAATCACCGAGTGATCAAAATTTTGGTACTTCAAAAGATGAGAAGAAAATCTGTAGCAACGATTTGTTGTTGTACTTGTCGAGAATATACAACTTGTGGTCGACACTGCAAAAGCGATTATTGTCACGCCCCGGAACCAGAATACTAGAGAGCGGGGACAGACACAGCCAGCTACGTACATTAAAGTACAACCCACCTCGCAATACGGTCATGGCTGTCTAGATGCATGAGGGTTTATCTACAAGCCATCAGTCTCTTATGGTCAAGAACAAGCCTAGCGTCTCAATCTTAAACAAGTAAATAAATGTACAAGATGTTAGATCATCAGACGTACAAAGTAAGGCGTCCCAAACATTGCATATTCAGATGATCATGAAGCTAGTCATACAAAATACGAGACTAGCAAGAGTTAAGTCATACATGATCAACCCTAGGATTTGTCAATCATGTTACAGCCCTTAGGCAAACAAAATTTAAGTTTCAATACGAGCTAACACTTGTTCGGTAGCTAAACGTCTCAAAAGAATAATTTACAATAGAGTGGGAGAGCAAAATAAAAACCCACTTGTTGCCAGGGTTGCGTCTAGTATTGATCACTATCTGGCTGGAAGGCATGTAGATCCTCGGGTGCTACTCCGAAATCTGGCCATACAAAACCAGCTGGGTCAGACCCCAGAAAGCGCAAGTGCCATAAGGGAGGCTTCACTTAGGAAGTAAAACCAGCAGGTTAATAAACAGAAGATATAATTAATGAACATAATTAAGTAAAAAGAAGACAGGGTTAGAATAAAATAATAGCTTGCATTATAAAAACAAGAGACGAAATATAATTCCCATGTTAACCACAAGGCAAGCATTCAGGCACGACCAATCAAATCTTACGGCTTGCTATCATTAGCTAGCTAGGGTTATCACAGGCCTAGTTACTAACAAGATGCATTTGAGATATTTCCGAGTCACAAGCCCTGCAGCTATCCAGGTTATCCAGGCGAGGTTGCTTAGAGTTATCAAAAGTTTAGAGAATCATTAGGTGACTTGGAGTACAACACATGGCAGTGTGCTTTAGTACTTATGATTTCAAGAAGTGCCCCACATGATAGTAGGCTAGAAATGTGCCCTATTCGTCGGCATGCTACGAGTCCACTCAGGTATGGCCGAGATAATGGGATCGCTTGTAACTGGAAAAATCTCTCTATATGAACTACTTGATCAATCTAGTCATTAACCTAGTCAGATTTATTATGAATCCCTGACCGTGGTAACCAGGAATCCATGTCCTATACATGATGCAAGACGAGACAGGTAGCTTGCACAATTACAATCAGAAAAATCAACCACGGTGTCAAGAAAAGTGTTACTTAGCAAGTCAGGGTAGTTGTCGCAACAGCCTTTCAAGATTATCATGTCATGTCGGGTTACTTGTTACTTGTCAAGATTACTTGTCAGGAGTGTGCCTCGACGGGCCACTATCAAGATTGTACATGTCGTGTTCATGTCAAGTCGTGTTCATGTCATGATCAATACTGGCAAGTCATGTTATGCTAAACAATTTATCGAGTTAGGTCGTCACAAGATAGGTCAAGTACAAGTCACATGCAAGATCACAGGTATATAAAACTAGAATTATGAGAACATGCATGGGAGGCAAGGGGTATCATGGCAATAAGTGGCGCTGGTCAAGTGGCACCAGGGGAATGACAGGTGGCGCCAAGGGGGACAGGTGGCGCCTAAGTTGGGTTGCGCCAGGCTGGGGTGCGCTAGGTCAGGTTGCGTCCGACTGGGGTGCGCCAGGTCAGGTTGCGCCTGACTGGGGTACGCCAGGTCAGGTTACGCCAGGGCCAAAGGGCGCTGGGCTAGGTTACGGCCGACACTGTTCTTCTTCTCCCAACAGCAAAGAAGAACCCATGGAATCCGAAAACTTTAAAATGCCATAAATTGCTCAAAACAAGTCCGAATTGAGACTTCCAAGGGTCTAAACTACATAGAACGAGATTTCCTACAGCCTGGGATGACTGGTTTAGGAAATACCAAGCTTTAATAGATCAAAACAAAAAAAATAAGAAAAGATCAAAACTTAGATCTACAAAAATCCATTCATCAAAACCGAAAATGCCAAGTACTAAAGAGGCTTAGAATCAAGTGGAGAAGAGAATAGAAAAATAAAATGAGAGATCCATCATAAAGCAAGATTGTACTTGCCTAGGGTTTTTTTAGTGGGTGGGAGGAGTAATGGAGAAGAAAAAAGAATAAATGAAGAGTTATAGAGGAGAGAGAGGAGTTGGTTTTTATACAAACCCTCATCATCTCAAACCAAGACAAACCAAGCCAAGCCAAGCCAAGAATAAACCAAGTAAGCCAAGATGAACCAAAATAAACCAAGATGATCCAAGATAAACCAAGACCAAGTCAAGAGTGCCAAGACCAAGCCAAGTCATGTTGAACCAAACAAAATAAACCAAGGCAAGATTAAACCAAGACTAGGCTGAGCAAGACAAGTCTAACTACGATCCACCTGACAAATATCAGAAATCCGTACATGTATAATAAAAATACGTATAACGAAAAATGAGAGTGGCAATTATTCTTGTCTCAAAGTATGCAAAGGTGAGAGTGTAAGCACTCTAAAAGGTATTATTTTAATTTATCTTTAATTAATTATTTAAAATACATATATATATACTTATATTTTAATTTTTGACTTTAAATACACTTTATCATAACTTTGATTTTTGAAGCACAATATTGGCCAATTCCTCAAAACAAGTTCCATATTCGTGTTCTAGACAAGATCACCTTCTTTTTGGTATATCATGTCCCACTCAAATATGTCTTCTTGTATTATATTTTTCTTGTACAACTTTAGGGTCAAAATAGTCATTTTAGCCTTTGCCGTAAAATTCAATATATTTTCCAAATTTGATTTGAGTCCCAAATCCAATCCAAATATTTCGACTCAATATATAATTTTGACCTACTCGAAGCCTACTATGCATATGCCACTAGTGTCCCACTCAATTGAGGTCTCTTGTGCTATTTATATTTAAATGGCACAAAAGACCAATTTTTGGACTTTCGGGAACTAGTTATCCATTCTGACCCGAAACTAACCCAACTAGTTGTAGTAGAACCTACTCTAGATTGACCAAACCTAAAGGGACCAATTATAATTAATTTTTATTGATATTATGCAGCCATTTGTTGAGATTATACAAACCTCTAGAAAGGAGATTGAGGAGGGGGTATATGTAAACAAACCAATCCCTCCATTAATAGAAATTCTTTTCATATCCTTAATTAAACGTTAACCTTATCAAATTCTTCAGAAACCTCTCGGATGTGTAACCCATGCACCCTTTCCTCTCCTTAATTATATGTTTAGTAAATTTAATACACCAGAAACTCGAGAGTAACAATTAAAGCCAATCTGCCTTCATTTTTTTCCCATCCGCGCGTAGCTTCTCCCAAACTTGCAACTGGCCAATCTCCCCTCATCACCACCTCTACATCCTCTCTAACCCTCTTCCCTACACTTCTTTATATTTTACTTCACAAAAACTTGGCCGATCACCCCCTCCACAACCAAAAAACAACCCATAAGCTTCCGGCTGTAACGACTGTTGTACCTTGCATTGTTGATGCTGTTTGCACCTCTTTTCGACCTCCTATGACCCTTTGAGAAGGTTTGTTGTGAGGCCAAGACAGCCCCCTTCGACTCCATCAAGCCTCCAAGTCGCCGCAGCAACTTAGTTGTCCGAGACAAGCCCAAATGCGAGCATAAAACTCAGCCGATCCCTGAAATCCGAGAACAGCAGGTTAGTTCCCTTCCACGACTGTGTTTTGATGTTTTATTGACCAAACCTCCTACACCAGAACTCTAACTTGTACCTATACGTGTACTCTATTATCCCTCAAAGCCACAGCTCCTGGATCGCAGCGAATTTTCCGTGGCGTCGAATCTACGACAGAGTATCTAAAACTAATGAGTTCAGTTGCAAGCCACTTTTCGCCTATCTAAGGTCAGCTTTCATAGTTCTAATATTTTTATTCAAAATCTAGACGTCGAGAGCTTTCTGACGTATATCTGTTTGTTAGGTTTGCATCTGTTTGCTATTTTTAAAAATTTGGGACATTGTCGTATCGTCGAACTACGAGAAATTCTGTCTTCTTTGTGTCCAAAAGGACCAACACATCATAAAACCCTATTAAACTAATTGTTGTGCAAGGTTAATATTTAAACCACTATTTTAGCTAATTTCTAGAATTTTTACAGAATTTAATAATTTTAATTTGTCATTATTTTGGGATAAATTAGTAGGTTGAATTGTGATATTAATGTGTAGTTTTTACCTAGGAATTCTTGTGACATAGTTCCACTATTGAAAAGTTAATTTTGGTTATATACAAGTAGTTATAAATAATTTCCAAAATTTAAACTTATTATTTTTATTATAGTATAAATTATATTATGAGAGGAGTTGATACTTATGTATTAAATATATGTTATATTAACGTTATGACAACTAGTAGTCCTAGATGACAATATAATTCGCATATATGGGATAGTGTAGACTATTAAAGATAGTGTATTATTATAGGTGAGCTTGGAAGGAGTGGTGTCACGATCCGCTACCCAAATTGTTGGGTCGGGCCGAGTCATGTCCAGCCTACGCTTGAGATAAAACGTAGTAAGTTGTTCTAAAAATAAATAATACAAGATCAAAGTGTGCTAACAATTCTATTTGTCATATTAGGTTAAAACATCACAAACACAAAATCATCTAGTAAATGAATATGTTCCAAATACATAGCCAAAATGTAAAACTGGATACAGGTCCAGTAACAAAATACATAGTCTAAAATATGTCTGCTCTCAAAAGTCCCGAGCAACTAAACAAACTAGACGAGTTTTCCCGCAGGTACATCCTCGTAGGGTAAAGCCTGATCCTCGATGGCGACCCCAAAATAGGAATCACATAGCAACTCCTCCTCGGTAAGTATACCTACAACGTTATCCTATCAGGACGAAAGCAAGTACTGATTCTACAAACTAAATATACGAAGCATGAAATGAACAGAGGTGTAATAAACAGGAATCATGGCATATCACAATCTATCATGGCAAGGATACATATATCATAGCGACAGATGTATATGTAATATTTAAAACTGGAGCAGGTACGTGATCGTCAATAGGTGTACAATGTACCGTGGCACATGTAAATAAAATGTACTTCCGTATAAGTAAAAATGCGATATATGTACATACGTACAAATACAGCTGGATAAGCACATACGGCAAGGTTTGCATATAGAATGCGACCTTGCTCGGATTCGGTAGTTGGGGCATGATCACGTACTTAGCTATCAGTTTCCCCATAACCCAAGTTATAATATGTGAGAGATACGTGAGTAGTATAAATCATGGTAGGTACTGGAAACAATATAAAGCATGTGATGATATGACTTACAGTTTAAGGAACAGTATTTTGATATGATTCATTCACAGTTTGTTATCACATGCAGTAAATAAAATTTGTAGGATATTCGATGTCCCGTCATTGTAAAAAGGATATACAAACTTAGTTTTTATACTAAGATAAATACTAGGACACTTGTGGTGTGACACGACTTTCTAACTGGATACCTAGCCAAGTGATGACTTTAGCATAGGAGACCAATGTGGGGTGACACAATACCTAAACCAACTTCCTAGGGTCTCTATACTAAGGTAGGGTAAGGTCTCAACACTAAAATATCCCAAAATCACATATAACTTCATAAGTCGTAATTATTTAATTAATGAATCAGACTGTACACTATGTTCCAATAATTATTAAGATAATCGAAAGCTCCAATAGATATGAAATAAAGTACCAAAATGATCCTTGTTAATTATAGAAATTTATACTAATTTTTTTGGAATTTATAAACCAATATAGATATTTATTAAAAATCAGTAAACATAAGTACCTTGAAAATGAGTTCTGTTTTCCTATTTTTATAAAATGTCAAATTTACTAATTAAATCCTGGAAAAATTATATTAAATTAGCTAAATTAACATAGTATTTTAGTATAATTTTTTCTCAGATTTCTATAGCACTTAAATTACATATAAAAATTCAAATACAGCAAGTTACAATTTCTAGAAAATAAATAATTAACTATTTAGTATTTTATCCACGTATACGAAATTTAACCGGAGTCTAGATACGGGACCCAAAGCCATGAATCAAGTCCGATATGACTCGTACATGTCTTGAATGTATTTAAACTCATTTAAGTCCACAGAACCCATGTTAGGTCTGGACTCAAATGGCCATAATCAATCTGAATATAAAAATACGAATTTTAAATATATAGACATATAAAGATTAAAATATTCTAATAATATATTTTAATGTAGTAAAATATACTAGCCATAAAATTAAATAATAAAATAACATGTAAATTTGCACATAATAAAATATAGCACAAAATCCTATATTCATACATAGAAGTACATATATATATATATATATATATATATATATATATATATATATATATATATATATATATATATATATAAATATATATATATATATATATATATATAGCCCAAACCCATTGGGCCTGAACTCGAACCCAATATAAACAGTAAACCCGAATACTGTAAATCCATTACTGTTCGGGTTTATACCCGTTAATATTAAATCAAACCCGAAAACCAAAACCAAAGTTTCGTGTCCTGATAGTTAAGGATACGAAATGATTATATATGACACAAGTCTTGTGTCCGAGGCGAATACCCACGTTCTGACACGAGTCTTCCGTGTCCAAGGCTACAGACGCACTCCACGACACGAGGCGACATGGGTATGTGAAAACGGGACACAAAGTCGAAGCTGAGGTGAAATGACACGTACGTGTCAGGCGATAGTTGGCGTTCGAGGCTGCTGCGCGGCGGAGGAGACGTCGGGATGGCCGGAGAAAAATAGGGATGCGTTCGTCTCGTTGAGGCGAACTCTTTGGCGGTGGTCGGAGACGTCGGTGTTGGCTAGGGTGGCGGCCACAGTAGATCTAGGTTTCCGACGATCGTCGAGAAAGAAAAGCTTAGGACGGAGGCTGTGGGGGTCGGGGAGAAGATTAGGTTTAGGGTTTCGATCAAGGAGCTATTTATAGGGCTGGATTCGAGTTTAGATTAGGATTTCTGGCCAAATTTTTAGGAATTAGGATTAGGGTTTCGGCGAAGGCGATCGGGAAGTGGACAGAGACGAAGGCGGTGGTCAGTAAGATTTGCAGAAAAAAACCCCCATGATTTGTAAATTACACAAAACTTCCACCGCCTTAGGTAAGTACAATTTTTAGATTTGCAATTAGCCTCCCGCTATTGTTATGTGCAAATTCAAATTTGCATAGACAAAATAAATATTGCAAACCAACTTAAAAACAATTTAATAAATTACAAACTATCATAAAAACAATTTAAATAATTACAAAATAATTTTTTAAGGTTTTAAAATCATTTAAAAATCATTTAAAAATTCTAGAAAATTCCTAAAAATTATAATAAATTATTTTAAGGCTAAAATAATCATTGTAATTTTTAAAACCCTAATTTAAATAATAACTAAATTCAGGGGCTTGCAAATCTTTCCTCCTTGAAAAATTTTATCCTCAAAATTCACAAGGATAGAAGACTACAAACATCCTAACATAGCAAGCAATTAAAATAATGACTAAGGCTACTATTAAGACTAACCTCTAAGGTATCAAGCGGGAACGGATGGTTCCCTCGCGGCTGGTGGGTCGAACAAGTAAGGATATCTCTCCCTCATGTCCGACTCCCTCTCCCAAGTAGATTCTCCTGGAGAGTGATGGCTCCAAGCTACTCGGACTAAGGGTATGACTTTGTTCCTCAGCCTCTTCTCCCTCCGATCTAATATTTTTACTGGTTGCTCAGTAACTGCAAGACTCGGTTCGATCTCCAACTCTGAATGATCCAGCACATGGCTGGGGTCTGGAACGTATCTCCTCAGCTGAGATACATGAAAGACATCGTGAACTCCTGCTAGGTTGGGTGGAAGTACAACCCTGTAAGCTACCTCTTCGATCCTGCCGAGTATCTCGAACGGTCCAATGTATCTAGGACTCAACTTGCCGTCTCGTCCGAATCGGATCGTCCCTCTGGTAGGTGATATCTTCACCAACACCATATCTCCGTCGGCGAACTCTATCGGTCTGCGACTAGCATCGGCCCAGTGTTTCTGTCTGTCATGAGCAACTCTAAGTCTGTCTCTAATCATCCTGACCTTCTCTGCTGCCTCAATAATCATCTCCGGCCAAAGCATAACTCAATCCCCAATATTATCCCAAAAGAGCGGTGTACGGCATCGTCGTCCATATAGTGCCTCGAATGGAGACATACCGATGCTGGCTTGGTAGCTGTTGTTGTATGAAAACTCTACTAAGTGAAGATAACTCTCCCATGATCCGTCGAAGTCCAGTACACAAGTCCTCAACATGTCCTCAAGCGTCTGAATCGTCCTCTCGGACTATCCATCGGTCTGTGGGTGGTACGCTGTACTGAACTTTAGCTGACTGCCCAACTCCTCCTGCAAGCTCCTCCAGTAATGGGATGTGAATCTGTTGTCCCGGTTCGATACGATGCTTACCGGTACTCCGTACAAGCAAACTATCTACTGCATGTATAGCTCTGCCAACTTTTCGGTGGAGAGCCCCACCTTGAAGGGTATAAAATGAGCATACTTCGTCAGCCTGTCAACGATAACCCATATGGCATCCTTCCCTCCTTGGAAACGAGGAAGCCCTGAGACAAAGTCCATCGTAATGTGTTCCCACTTTTACTCGGGAATGGGTAACGACTGCAATAGACCAGCTGGCCTCTGACGCTTCCCCTTGACCTATTGGCAAACTAGGCACCTCGAAATAAAGCGTGATACATCTCTCTTCATCTCGTGCCACCAAAGACGTTCTTATAAGTCACGATACATCTTGTTGGCATCGGAGTGAATAGAATATCGCGATCGGTGTACCTCCTGCAAGATCGCCTCTATCAGCTCACCCTTCGATACGCATAACCAGCTGCCATGCCTCAAGGATCTATCCTCTGCTACGGTGAAGTCATCTAGCAATCTAGCTAAAGCCTGAACTCTGAGTCTACGGAGGCTCTCATCTGTCACGCCTCGCTCCCGTAGGAGCGATCGTCCTCGCTAAGGTGTGATGCCGTACGAGCCTAGATTGCGCTCGTGCAAGACGGGTTCCATAACGGCCGATTGCAGCGGCTGCGACAGGGTCATCGCACAGAAGTCCCAAGTAGAGACAATAAACACGCAGCAGAAATTTAGAACAAAACATAAATATTCAAAAGAAGCTCTTTATTGATATCGAAACAACGGTTACATTGGGGGCGCAAGGCCGAGATTACAATCACTCAAATTCACTCGTCTCATATTACAAATCACTCTGCTCTCTCTCATCTCTCGGTACAATACTTGAATCTAGCGAAAGCTTCGGAAGGCGACGTCCATACATTATGTCCCGTATAATTCTAGTCTTCACGCGGCCACACACTTCGAATCACCAAGGAACTTCGTGCCTCGACGCATCCAAGCGAGCCCCGCACCACGAGCTTCTACCTGTGCCTGCACATAAATACTGTGTGGGTGTCAGTACTCAACTGTACTGGTGGAGTGAGCTCCTCGCCCACCCATATAAAATTGACACGTTTATTTTACTTTGTACAATACAAGCCCCTTTACGATTGTCTTTCTAGTCTTACCTTAGGATCGATTTTAGGACCGACGCCTTGGTCTATTCTGTATCTCTAGACCGTCTCCGTGCCTTGCACTGATAACGTACTCATACTTTGCCTCTAGACCTTTTTCGTGCTTGTATTGTTAACGTACCGACTCATAGTTGTCTTTCGTACCATACTCTTGGACGTAACGACTAGGTCATGTCAAATACTTGCCCGTGCCTCAAACGTCGAGGCCGTACCTCGTAGCGTAACCTGGCTTATCCAAACTCGCCTTACGGCCCTTCTCGACTTAACGTGCAACGACTAACCAAACTTGTGGAACCGGTGTTGAGAACTCAAGCATGACGCCATATCTCGTGCCGAAGCACGCGTCTTTACATATAGTCGAATCGTAGCTTATAATACCTTGGGTGCAACCGAGCACACATCTCACCATTCAATACATACCGTGCTTACACTTCTTTTGTTATGACCGACATCGTGTATGCGGATTCGTCGCTTAGCACGCCAATTATCTATATGAAAGGCCACTGGCATGACAAGCCATCGCGGACATAGCTCGGGTAGGCGGCGGGTCCTTCAGCGCAGGTAGCGAGCCCCGTTGAAAGCCCCCAACTACCCACGCAATAAAAGCATGCGCTTCTATAACGTCTACCCCCTAGGATGACTGGGCCCGGTGCCCCGTCGTATAACCAGTCTAGGCAGAAATCCTTGTCGACAAGGTGTCCAATGACTACGCAACTACGAGACATCTAGACTCACGTAAATGCATGGCCTATTTGTTGGTACGAATGGAACTATACTTAGCAAATCGTGCTCTGAATCACACTTGGCATAACGTACCTCGGGACCGAGAGACTCCCAACCGAAGGACCGCCTCGTACATTTTGACGTAGATAGGAACGCGAGACTCCCAACCGAGGGACCGCCTCGAACATCTTAATGTGGATAGGAACATGAGACTCCCAACCGAGGGACCGCCTCGAACATCTTAACGTGGATAGGAACGCGAGACTCCCAACCGAGGGACCGCCTCGAAATATCTTAACGTGGATAGGAACGCGAGACTCCCAACCGAGGGACCGCCTCGAAACATCTTAACGTGGATAGGAACGCGAGGCTCCCAACCGAGGGACCGCCTCGAACTTCATTGAACTCGAGGGAACGACTACTAAATAGCCTTCCAACTTAACTTGAACAAAACGTGTTCCTTAAGTGCCATAGATCGTGGCTAACTTTACATCGTGCCAACCGTGGCTCGCGCCTTTAACTGACTTACATCCTATGCGACGCTATCACCCAAGTCATATGTTATATGACGGCACTTGAGATCGTAGGACTATTTAACTTGACAACCGCAGAAAGAGCGGGATAGCACTTGGAATGACTTAGGTCGATCGGCATAACTTTGCCTAACTTACTCAAGCCTACAACTTAACCCGAGGGACGAGCCAAGGCTATGCCAAGCCTTGCGCAGTGGAAACGTGCATGCTCTATCGAGTATTTACGCGGGCGACGCCTATGACTTAGGCTAACTCATCGTTTGTGTCGAATACCAACTTTTCCCTCTTCCAAGCCACAGGACGAAGGATCGAGTGTCGTTTTCAAAGCACACCGTGCACCAACTCTAATCCGACCGTGGGACATTTTCCATGTTCTAAACTTAATTCGATCCGTCGGGATAATTTCCTTTAGCTATGTAGATTCGTCTTTTTTATTATTAAGCCTACTTGTGCAAGTTGAAAATACACGAATTATTATGTGAAGGCTAAGATGAGGCAAGTTCACCGAAACTACCCCACCTGAGCGATGTCTTCGAGTTGCCGTTGTAAGGCTAAGTCCGAACGCCGTCGGCATTTCGATTCCTCCGATTGATTTTGCGGGACGGGGCACTACATCATCTGTAGACTGAGTCTTCTTGATCTGCTCCATCAGACCTGGCTGAATGTCTAGCGCCATCATCTGTATCACTGATCCTGGCTGAATCACCTCAATATCGAGCTTCTCCAGATCTTTTTGCAAATGCCGATCTATCATCAGATACCATGCCATCGGATGCCTGCTCAACGCATCCGCTACCACATTTGCCTTTCCGGGGTGATACTGTAAATCGATGTCGAAGTCCTTCATCAACTCCAACCATCTTCTCTGTCTCATGTTCAGCTCCTTCTGCGTGAACACATACTTCAAGCTCTTATGGTCAGTAAAGTTTTTCACTCGCTCTCCGTATAAATAGTGTTTCCACAACTTCAGTACAAAGATCACCGTAGCTAACTCTAGGTCGTAGGTAGGATAGTTCCGTTCATGAGTCTGTAATTGTCGAGATGCATAAGCAATCACTTTCCCATGCTGTTGCAAAAAACATCCTAGCCCCTTTTCCGAAGCATCGCTGTAAATGGTGAAACCTCCAGATCCTGAAGGTAATATCACAACTGGAGTGGTTGTTAGCCTCCTCTTCAGCTCCACAAATGCTGCCTGGCAGTCCTTTGACCAGATGTACTCTGCGTCCTTCCGCGTCAGCTTCGTCATGGGTTCAACTATTCTAGCAAAGTCCTGGACAAACTTCCTATAATAGCCTATTAATCCTAAGAAACTCCTGATCTCTGAAACCGATGTCGGAGCCTTCTACGTCTCGACGGCAGCAATCTTCCTGGGATCCACTGAGATCCCCTCTCCAGTGACCACATGACCGAGAAACTCTACTCGGTCTAGAAAGAACTCGCACTTCAACAATTTGGCATACAACCTCTCCTTCCTCAGAATCTCCAGAACTGTCCGCAAGTGTTCTGCGTGCTCTTCTGGCGTCTTCGAGTATATCAGGATGTCGTCGATAAACACCATGACAAACTTATCCAGATAATGGAGAAATATCTTGTTCATCAAGTTCATAAAGACAGCTGGCGCATTTGTGAGACCAAAAGGCATCACCAAAAACTCGTACTGTCCATACTTCGTATTGAATGTAGTCTTATGGATGTCTTCAGCTCAGGCCTTCACCTGGTTGTAACCGGATCTCAAATCTATCCTGGAGAACACCTTCGCCCCACTTAACTGGTCGAACAAATCATCTATCCGAGGTAGAGGATATTTGTTCTTAATGGTAATGGTATTCAATGCCCGGTAGTCAATGTACAACCGGACTGTACCATCCTTTTCGGTACAAAGAGCACTGGCGCTCCCCATGGAGAAGTACTAGATCGAATAAAACCCATTTTTAACAGGTCATCGATCTGTTCCTTCATCTCTACGGCCTCCTTGGGGTTCACTCTATAGCAAGCTCGGGATACTGGTGATGAGCCCGGTACTGAATCTATAGTGAACTCCACATCTCTGTCAGGCGGAAGTCCAGGAAGATCCTCTGGAAATACATCCATAAACTCTCCAATGATAGGGCGTGGCGGTGCTAACTCCCTAACTGTCGCACAACAGTTTGGCTCTAGGCTGATCTCCGGCCCTGTCCTCCTGACACTGAATGGTGTCATTCCTGGGGGACTGAACAGAATACTACCCTCATGACAGTCTAGCTGCGTGAGCATAGATAAGCCAATCCATTCCCAATATGATATCATATCCGGGAAGTGGCATCACAAAGAATCGTCTTCCAAACTCTCTCCCATCTATAGTAATGGAGCATCTATAGATAGCTCTAATGGGTACCGATCCGCCTCCCGTCATTACTCTACTCATCTCCTTGGTGGGTGTAGCTACTAAGTAATGTTTTTGCAAAAACTTTAATGATAGAAAGCTATGTGATGCACCAGAATCAAACAAGCATATGGTTAGAAAAGTATGCAAATAAATATGACATATGATGACATCGGCCAAATAATCTGGCTCCGAAACCTGCTCCGGCTCTGCCTCAAGAGCTAGAATATAAGCCTTCCCCTGGGGTCCCTTTTGCTGTTGCAGATGCTGCCTGAACCTCTGCTGTTGAGTGGGGAGCGGCGGTCCTCTAGATGGTGGTCCAGTACCTGGTATCCTCGCTACTGGACAATCCCGAAGCTGGCGGGTGGTAGACCCACAAGCTAAGCATTGCTTCAACCTCTTCCTGCAGATGGCATAATCATGCCCTGGCCTCCTACAACACACACAGCTCCCCTCTGCTGCTGTGGTCCCGGAGCTCTAATTGGTGGGGTTGGGTGATGTGGTATGGGAGGACGGTATGCCTGCTAGTGCGGCGCCGGTGCTCTCGACTGGAAAACCTATCGCTTGGAAGGTCCCTCGTGGTGTCGGAAGCTGGCCTCTTGCAAGATAGAAGACGTTCCTCTATCCTCCGGGCCAACTCTAGACTCTGGTAGTAGTCAGTCGTCCCGTTCGCCACTAGGAGGATACCAATGTCTGGGACTAGACCATGGCAAAATCTATGCGTCATCTCCTCGGGGTCTGCAACCAGGCTAGGGGCGAAACGACTCAAACGACTAAACTTTGCCGCATGCTCGTCAACAGAACAGTTCCTCTGCTAGATGTTCTGGAATTTTAGCCCCATGGCTACTCTAGCGGTAGTCGAGAAGAATTTCTTCTTAAACTGGATCTTAAACTGATCCTATGTGGCTCTCTCTCTCGCGAATAGTGGCTCATTCATGAACCAAACTTCTGCTAAGTCTGTCAGCAGAAATCCTGCTGCCTCGACCTGAAGGTCACCCGACAACCTAGCTCCGAGGAGCTCATCTCTCCCGAGTCTAACCAGTCATCTGCGACTATGATGCCTTCAGTCCCTATGAACTCCCTGGGGTTCAAGCTCATGAAGTCCTTGATATTCCCCGCTCTCGGTCGTGGCTCTACCGGTGGTAGGACCATAGAACGCTCCTCAGAACGCTCCATGCTCTGGCGAAGTAAGGTGGTCTGCTCCTGATGGGTCGTTAGGAATCCCTGGATCAGAGTGAGCAGCTGGTTCCCGTCGAGAGTGACAAAATCCTGGGTAGGTATAACAATAGGTGGTGGTGGGAGTATCAGGTCCTGTTGGGACTGCGAGGTGGGAGGTGGTGGAGGCATCTGGGTTGGTGGATTTGTGGAGTGGGGGTGTATGGTAGGTGGAGGTGGAGGTGCTTCGGTCAACTGGTCGACCGGCTCGATAGGAAGTACGCCATTTTCAGGTGTGACATACTAGAATGAGCGTGTGAGCACCATCTAATTGAAAAATAAAAGGACTTATAAGAATTCTTTTAAGTAAACAATCACAAACAAGCAAGAAAGACTAATTTGAAATAACAATCATATGTGTAGAAGCATGGAATTTTAAGACCAGAAATCCTATGCGCCTAACATTACATGCGCCAGGGAGCTCGGATGAGGTACTCAGCACAGCAAATAACAAAAGCATAGACATTAAAAGAAGATTTTTTATTTTATATAAAAGTCTATTACATGTCTAAAAAAGAGAGCTGTACAAAGGAGAATTTCTACAAAGAAAAGACCCTAAGTTACAGCTAGGCGCAGCAACCGCCATGCGCTCTCAGTTTGGCGCATCACTTCGGCATCTCAGCCAGGCACATCCCTTCAGCGGCTCAGTTATGTGCATCCTCAGTTATGTGCATCCCTTCAGCGGCTCAGTTATGTGCATCCTCAGTTATCTGCATCCCTTCAGCAACTCAATTATGTGCCTCCCTTCAGCACCTCAGTCAGGCGCATCATGAAGTGTCAGCATATGCGCCATCAAATGCTTCGACTAATGAAGCATTTATTGAGAGAACGAGGGTGGACAATCAACCCCCTGGCTGGAAGAGGAGAGCACCGTAAATCTGCGGCTAAAGGAGCAGCTTTCAACACAACCAGAATGGGAAACGCCCACTCTAGCAGTAGGAGGAGCTCTCCCAAAGCCCAAAGAAGATAATCAGGGCACCGCAATTTCGATCTGCGGCTCTTCCAGCATAACGGAGATGAGGCTCGAGCATCTCGATCTTTGGATGCAACAGGCACCTTCCGTCTGCCTCAGAAGCCCTCGACTTCGACTTTTGGATGTAACAGTCACCTTCAAGTGCATCAATGAAGACAATGTGTCGCATATTCACCCTCGGGAGCATCTTATCAACAGAATATGCTCGAGCAAACAAGTTCATTCGGGAGGACGTAAAAGAACGAGAAGCAAACTCTCTCCTTGCCACTATTTATAGGCCGGGCAAATCAAACCCATGCACCAAGTGGCGGGCTCTCCGAATCCCGTACAATAAATTTGCATTAATGGTGATGAACCTGACGCTTCGAATTTAGCCAAGTCAAAAATGGCTATTTAAAGCACTCGAAGAACGTAACAGTCGGACCAATAAAGACGTGTCATACAAACGAATGAGTCGGTCAGACCGCGCATCATACTGATGCGCCCATCAGCACCAAGCGCCTTACGAGGATGCGCCCCAGGCGTCCCCATGCACCTAGTGGAACGCGGATCGACGCGCCCACTCAATAGCCCATCACCTGTCAAAGAACATTAAATATTGAAGTCTGACAGAGTTGGCAACACATCCCCCGAGGACTGGACAATTGACAGCTTTTTTAGAAGATGAAGCGTCGTTGACTTCAGCATCATCATTACTCTCCTCCGGAGGTTACAAGCCACGTGGCCGCCCAGCCATCTAACATGCGCCTCCGCAACCATGCGCCTAAATCTCCGCATGCACCTCAAAAGCCATGCGCCTCAGACTTTTCTCTGATCCCTAAAGACAGAAGTCAAGTCACTACTGAAGCCTCGCATGCACCCCAAAAGTCGTACGCCCAGACTGGTTTGTGACTCCTAAAGGTTACAAGCCAAAGTCTCCTTATGCGTCAAATCCCAGGCACATCCTATCAGGTTACTCCCTACCAAATCAGAGATCTTTGAGCCATGGACCTACGACATGTGTCCTTTGACTCGATTTAGCCTATGAAGGGGTACTAATCACCCAAGATCTCAGCAATTGAAAGATCATCTCCATTACTACGTGTCAGCTCGGCCGCAGCCCACAAATGCAACAAAAAGGGTTCAATTCCTCAATCAAAGTGCATCGCCCATGCGCCTCCATCAGCAATCACCACGTGGCGTCCCCACATCCAAGTGCATCCTACATATGCGCGCATGAGCAGCCAGCCTGCAAAACTATAAATAGAGGGATCATTTCCTTCTTACGAACACGGACAAGAATACACAGAGACAGACCTACAAGGACCCACACAGAGAGGCAGATACAGACACTCAACGTCTTCTTCCTCTCCGCAAGCTCCAGCATCCAGAGCAACTCAGACCTTCAGAGAACCGAGAACCGTCGTCAGATCGTCAACGTATTACCACTCGCTCCATCGGCACAAGGAACCCAGATAAACAAAAGTGTACTCCTAGGACTACATCTAAGTCCTACATTATAACACTGTTCTGTTTGTAATTGAAATTTTAATCAAAAAATTTTAATGGCAAACAAGCTGGCGACTCTGCTGGGGACCTCTTTCTCCTTCACCGAGAAAGCTGTGTCATAATCCGACGACGTGAAGGTAGGCTCCTCCCACAAGATGCTGGTCGTACGCCTCAATCAACAGGCGTATGAGGAGTTCATCTCTGAAGGCAGTGCGAGTCCTTCGAAGCGGCTGCCGAAGCCGAAGAAGACTCGCCGGGTCTGGGCGTACAAGGTAGACGCCTCTGGCACCACCATGGAAGGGGATGCACCGATGCAGCCTACCCTTCATGCTGACATCCTAAGCAGCCAAGATGCGCCCACCGGTGCAGCGATCTCTCGGAAAAACGTGCGACTGACCACATTCCCCAGCCATCTCCCTCTCAGGCGAGAAAGATGTGTCGACGGAGCAGGGGCGCAGCCAATGCCCCACGCATCACCTTTGATGTGCCACAAAAGGTCTCTGTCTTTGACAGACTCACTCGCTGTAGTGGCAAAGAGAATTTGGACTCCGAGTACTATGCACCCCAGCGGGCTGGTACGAAGAAGTCCAAGGCAGCACGGGCCATGTGCCTTAAACGTGATATGTCGACAGTAAACCAGAAGCATGCGCTCACAATCATGTGCGTTGTTGATGGTAAGCTGTATAAGGTGGACTCGGGTGCTTCTGCTCCAGAAACGTGCCAACCTTTAAAGTCCTTGTTTCACTTGGGCGCATCTACTGCGTTCGCAATCAAGTCGAACAAGGCAAACCCTGTGGTCTTGAACTCCGCGCCTCCACTAGTTGTACGTCCGAGGTTCGTTCAAGTCACTTTAAGTGTTGTACCCCTACTACTGATCTGAGCACCTGTTTGGTGTTGGATCAAGGGGCGCAACATTCACTTGACCACCCCGGCGCTTGGCCTTGCCATGCGCCTGATGGGGGTGCGAAGGTGGCACTCTCCTCCAATGACCTGCGTAACGTGATCACTCACAAACGCCGGTCAGGAGAGTCGACTGACAAGCACAATACGCCCCTCACAGGGCACACCTGTGCTGTAGTCACCATCAACTATTATTGCAAAACAGCAGTCCCGCCACCAAGGCAGTCGGTGTTCCAGCGGCTGTAATCATCAACACCCCTTCGACGTCGCCTCGGAAAGAAGGTGTCAATTGAAGATGAGCCAGAATCAAAGGTTGCTTCATGCAACGTAATCTCTAACTCCTCGTCAATCCGGAAGGCGACTGGCAATTTCTCGTCCTCATCCAAGAGTCAGCCGAGGAAAACTAAGACAACTGTCCCATCCTCTGGAGTGTTTGAAGGCACTCGGGGGAGAAAGAAGATCTTGGAGGAAGCTGGGGGTAGTCAAACCCTTGTTGATCCTCCTTCTGAAGACGAAGATATCCTCCAGAGCACAGTTGGGGTGGATCTTCATCCTGGGGACGAAATCAGCCTCCCGAGCACAGTTGGAGGTAGTCTAGCCCCTGTGAATCTGCGCCTCGAAGACGAAGAAGTCCTTCAAGACAGAACTGAGGGTAATCAGGCCCTTGCGGATACTTCTTCCGAAGACGAGGGTGTCCTCCAGAACGTAGCTGGGGGTAGCCAAGACGAAGCTCCGGGGGAAGTTTCTCCCCTACAGGAGAGTGAGGTCGAAAGTGAAGCCTCAATCAATCCATCCACTTCCAACCGTATCATGACAGTATACATGACTGGGGGTGATGCCGAACCAGATGTGCCGCCAGTAGACCTCGTCCAGCGCATGGATACCTTGGAGGGAGGACTCAAAACCCTCTCTGCCTCCATACGAACACTGACTCAAGCAGTGTTTGAAATACGGTCCGCTTTGGCCAGGGCACCTTCTACCGGTCCTGACCCAGGGGCCAATGGAGAATCAAGTGTACCCCTTCAACGGGTATCCTTGGATACAGATCGCCACGAAGCACCACGGACGTCGGAGCCATCAAATGCTCAACTCCAGGCGGTACCACCTTTTTCGACTCCCAGCTCCACGGAAGACGTGGTCAAGATGATCAGGGACTTGCGCGAGCGCTTTGAGTCCAAGAACAGGCAAGAAGAGCGCCAGAAGATGGGGATCCTCTAACCATATCTCCTCGAATGGAACAAAGTGGTTTATCCTCCCAAGTATAAACCATAAATATTTACACCATATGACGGAAAGGACTCTCCGCGCTGCTATCTGACGTACTTCCAGTCTCAAACGGGATATCTCCCGAAGGAGGACGCCCTACTCACCAGTATATTTGTCGGGACATTGAAAGGAGTGGCGTACGACTGGTACTGCAGTCTCCCCGATAACTCTATATCTTTCTTCGACGACTTGACGCGTCTCTTCCTCGACCGTTTCTACGACAGAGGGAAGGACATGACAATGGCGTCCCTCATAGAGATACGTCAGAAAGAGAAAGAAACAGTTCGAGTATTCATCGAACGCTTTCGACATACCTGTTTCAGACTGCCACCGGGCATGCCAGAACATGCACTCCTCTCCTTCTGCAGCATGAACATGCCGCCGGCAATCAAACTCTGGCTCAACTCTACTCCTCCTCCCGACTGGAGTTCCTTGATCATCGAGGCCGAAGCGGCAGAAAAGAAGGCGTCCAATGCTCGTCTTCTGGGAGTCAGTTTTCCTGCCTTTTAGGACAAGAAAAAATGGGCGTTGACTGTCGTTGACTGTCAATGCCTCCAAAGGTGCATCAGCACCCACTCAGAAGCCTCCACTTGCACCAAGGCCAAAGGAGGTTTATTCTTTCAACGATGAAGACACCCTGCAACTCTTCAAGATATTGAAGCAGGGTGACAAAATCAAGTTGCCAGACCCGAAGCGTCCCGACGAGGTTGGAAAAGTGGACCATCCGAGGTACTATCACTACCATCGATTTGTCGGACATCCAACCAAGGACTGCTACATCCTTAAAAACTACATCCAGTGCATGATCAATGCAGATGTCATCTCCGTCGACTACGAGGAGAAAACGGTCTCGGCCAACCTAGTGTCACTCCAATTTGGAACCTTGCCGCCAACCACAACACAAGATGGCGTCGTCCCCATCCCAAAGGCGACAATGGAGGTGGTTAACCTACCACCTACCCGTGACAACATGAGTGGACTCATCCCACTCACCACATCTCGGGGAGATGTCTTATGGGTTCATCCTGACCTCGTCTCCGAGGTTACTTAACCGGAGGCACGCTCTGTCTCCAAAACTAAAGACAGGAAGATCAAGTCTTGCCGCATGGTCTCTTTCTCTGCGGAAGAGGCACTTCCTGTACAGACGCGTTCACATCAGAATGCCCAACCTGACGAAGCTGCCGTCGAGGTGGTGCCTCCTTGTACCGTCCCTGCTGTCCAGGAAGAAGGCCCACCCAGGCCTCCAGCAGCCAATAAGCAGAAGCATGTAGAGGCCCATTTCGACAAGCCTCTGCGAAAGGAGAATGCTTCGGGGCTAGCCAAGCCCCATAACTTTGACATACTGGTACAATTTGCCAGTACTCCCGCCCGCTTATCTCTGTTTGAGCTTCTTCGCCTTTCCAAGGACACTCGTGAAGCTCTCTGTGAAACTCTGAAGGATGCTGAGTCCTTCATCAGTCAGGCCAAGCAGCCTGAAGATCTTCCGACTACATGTGCGCATTGCCATTGTGCGGATGAGGTTATCCCCAATATAATCTTCACCCAACAAGACATGCTGCTCAAGCACAACCGACACAACAGGCCGCTGTATTATACAGGGTATATCGGTTCCGTCAAGGTGAAGCGGATTCAGATCGATCCAGGGTCTTCCTTCAGCATCATCCTAAAGATGCTGTTCTCAATACTGGGGATCCCAATGTACCGTCTGGCGCCCTCCAATACGATAATCAGTGGCTTTAATGCTAGCAAAAGCGAGCCGCTGGGCAAAATACGGCTAAAGTGTCATATCGGTAACCTCAGAACCGAGGTGACTTGCTATGTCGTGGACGCTGACGTCAACTGCAACCTCCTACTGGGTCATCCGTGGCTGCATGAGTACATGGTGGTGTCATCTACGCTCCACCAATGTATGAAGTACGTGTCCACCAACGACATCATCCGGACGGAGTTCGCAGACATTGACCCTTTCAAGGGGGTCGAAGCCTACTTCACTGATTCTACCCTGTACAAGTTGCCCGACGAGGAGGAAGCCAATGATGCTGACGATGAGACAGAAACGGCAGCAGAGTCGGACATAGAGCCAGAGATGATTCCTGATGCTCCTTTAAAAATTTGACTCAAAGGGAAGCCGCCTCAGACGTTGCCTCCCATGAACATCAAGCTACCTGGAAAAGCACCAACTGTTCTAGGTCGAACACCCACTTAAGCTCCCTTGAAGATACGGCTCAAGGGAAATCTGCCCCAAGCATCGGCTCCCCATGTGGCAAAACTATAAGGGAAGGCACCAATCACTGAAGGCGCAGTTGAGGCACCTCTGAAAGTGTCTTAAAGGCAAGCCTCCGCAATCATCAGTCTCATCCAAGCTACCGAAGAAGGCCCACATAGCCCTCTCGGATCCCAAGATCAAAGCTGCGGTGGACTCTTCCGATCCAACCCCAGTACTCACAGATGAAGAGCTAGGGAAATATATCTCTGCTGATATAGATGCACCCTCTCTGGACAATGTAATCACGCGGGATAAAATCTCGTGTTTCATCAATAATAGAGTGTCTTTTAATTATTCTAGTCTTCCACATTGGAATACCATGTATACATTAGATAACCCTCTACGGTCGTTGCAAACACAAATAACGACCGTCAATCATGTAATTCGAGTAGTCCTGTCCTAAGGGGTCTGTTTTGTAGTCCCACCGCGAAACCAAGACGAAGAATCCATCATCTTCGGCAAAGTCGAGCGTCATCAAGACCTCCCGCCACTCGAGCCAGAACCAGATACCGGCAGAATACAAGTCTATCGGTACACGGACAAAGTAAAGTACCTCATCCAAAAGATGGGTTACGATCTAAAAAGCAACAAAGGCCTGAACTACGGCAAGGGTCGACGTCTTCCTCTCCGGCTTCCAACACCTAAAGGAAAGTCACATGACTACTATCATCGAACTCGACGGAGGGTGGGCTATGTCACGCCGCCGATAACTCCAGAAAGTTCGGAGGCAGAAGAATTAGAACATTCTCATTCGTCCGAAGCATCAACTTGGGATTCCGATACCAGTATCGGCTCAGTCTTCAAGAAGGTGCTGTCAGCCAACATGGCATCTGCACAACCTCAAGAAGATGAAGGCGAAGACCAAACACCAGAATTCTTCGAGGAAGAACCCTGGGCTCGACGCCTAGGAGAACAGTGGGAGTCTCGTTTTGAATTATGTGAACCCCCTACCGAAGAAGAAGTCGAGCAGATCGACCTTGGGGATGGATCTTCTTCCAAACCCATCTTCATCAGCAAAAGCCTAAAAGGAGAAGATCGGGAATCTTTCGTCCAATTGGCTAAAGAATATATCAATGTCTTCGCCTGGAGCTACGAAGATATGCCGGGACTTGATCCTCAGATCGCGATGCACAGGCTCAACATCTTACCTGATGCCAAGCCTATAAAGCAACAACAGCGACGTTTTTGTCCTGACATTATGAACGCTATCGATCAAGAGGTGGACAAACTCCTGACCAGCGGGTTCATCCGTGAGGAGCAACATCCGGATTGGGTGGCCAACGTCGTCTCTGTCACCAAGAAGAATGAGAAGATACGGGTCTGCATCGCCTTCAGGGATCTTAACACTGCTTGCCCGAAGGACGAATTCTCGCTTCCAATCACCGACGTGATGATCGACAACATGTGTGGCTTCGAACGTATATCTTTCATGGACGGGTATTCGGGCTACAACCAGATCAAGATTTCCCCGATGACGTAAAACACACGTCATTCAGGACTCCGAAGGGGGTTTTCTGCTACACAGTGATGCCCTTCGGCTTGAAGAACGCCGGTGCGATATACCAATGAGCTATGAGCACCATCTTCCATCAGCATCTTCACAAGACAGTTGAATGCTATATTGACGACATCGCAGTCAAGAGCCGTCTCAAAGGTGATCACCTACAAGACCTGAAGACAGTCTTCGATCTTATGCGAGCACATCAACTTAAGATGAACCCTGCTAAATCCTTCATTGGGGTTTCTAGCAGAAAATTCCTGGACTTTATTATCACGGCGAAAGGCATTTATGTCGATCCCGAGAAGACCAAAGCCATCCTTGACATGGACCCTCCGAAGAACCTCCGAGAACTTCGAGGCCTGCAGGGGCGTCTGGCATACATCCGAAGGTTTATAGCAAACATTTCTGGAAAATGCCAACCCTTCACTCAGCTCATGAAGAAGGGAGTCTCTTACGTCTGGACAGAGGAATGACAGAAAACTTTCGATGACATCAAAGCTTACCTGACGAGCCCGCCAGTCCTGATGGCACCCGTCAACGGCAAACCATTTCTCCTCTACGTCCGTACCATGGATCATTCCATCGGCGCTCTGCTGGCTTAGAACATCGATACGGGCTATAAGCAAGCTATCTACTACCTCAGTAGGATACTGATCGGGGCCGAACACCGGTACAACCCCGTTGAAAAGGAGTGTCTGGCGTTGGTGTTCGCCATCCAGAAGACTCGCCATTATGTCTCGGGCCAGACAATTCACGTCATCTCCCGAGTCAATCCACTCAGGGTTCTCATGACGAAGCCAGGATCATTCAACTCCCGGCTAGCTACATGGGTGATCATGTTAATACCATACAACATGGTGTTCGTTCCACAAAAAGCCGTCAAGGGTCAAGCTCTAGCTGACTTTTTAGCTGCACACCCCATCCCAGAGTCCTTCAGACTCTATGAAGACATCCCGGATGAGGTCCAAGAATCAAACACCATCGAAGAAAGCTCCGTCTGGCAGATTTTTTTATGGCGCTTCAAGAACAGGCCCCAAAAGCCAAATCATCGCAGGAGTAGGGGTAGTCTTAGTCTCCCCCGATCAGCTGGTCATCCAGCGTGCCTACTCCCTTTCGAAGTCGGGCTCCAATAATGTTGCCGAGTACAACGTGCTCATCATGGGACTCCAGCTGGCGCAACAGCTGGAGGCGAATTATCTGGAAGTCGAAGGCGACTCAAAACTCGTCGTTAACCAGATCAGAGGGCAATATGAAGTTCGCCATGAGGATCTGGTTCCTTACCATGAAGTTGCATTGAACATCATTTTAACCTTCACCAAGTTCTTCATCGAACATGTACCTCGTTTACAAAATCTGGAGGCTGACGCTCTGGCTGGCCTCGCAGCATCATTGGCCGTACCCCTCGAAACTCAACATTATGTCACGGTAGTTGGTCGAGACTTGGTCTGTCCTAAAAACAACCTATGCTCACAAATGGCCCATGCCATTTCAACAAGTGCTGGTGTCAACGTCCAAGACTGGAGATTCCCGTTCATCGACTTTGTTGTCTACGAAATTCTCCCAGAAGACCCAAAGGCAGCTGTCTCAGTCAGAAGGTGTTTCCTTCGATTCTATTATGATACAGCTACTAAAATGTTGTACCGATGCTCCTACAATGGACTTCTCCTTCGATGCCTGTCCAACGAAGAAACAGCCGAAGCCCTTCGAGAAGCTCATGACGGAACTTGCGGGGCCCATCAACCTGGGTCTAAGTTACAGGATCGACTGCAACGCATGGGTTACTACTGGCCAACCATGGCAGCCGACGCTGTCGACTATGCCAAAAAGTGCCATGCTTGTCAGCTCCACGCTGACTTCATCCATACACCATCAGAACCACTACATCCTACGGTCGCCTCCTGGCCCTTTGAAGCTTGGGGCATGGACATTGTGGGACCTATCACCCCTCCTTCATCGAGGGGACACCGCTTCATCCTGGCTATCACTGACTACTTCTCCAAATGGGCAGAAGCAATTCCACTGGCGAAAGTGAAAAGCTTCAGGGTGGTCAGCTTCATCAAGCACCATGTCATCTACCGTTTCGGGGTACCTCGAAGGATTATCCACGATAACGATCCTTAATTCATCAGCCATGTTTTCAGCAGATTCTGTGATAAGAATCGCATTCAGAATGTGGCATCAACCGCCTATAATTCGACAGTAAATGGATTGGCTGAGGCTTTTAACAAGACTATTATCAGGCTACTCAAAAAGGTCGTGTCATCCAACAAATGCGACTGGGACGAGAAGCTCGGCGAATGCCTTTGGGCCTACCGTACAACGATACGGACCCCGACAGGCAACACTCCATTCTTCTTGGTCTACGGAAGCGAAGCGGTACTGTCTTTCGAGATCCAGATACCCTCACTCCGTGTAGCCATCATAAATAAACTCACAGAAGAAGACAATCAACGTCGCCGTCTGCGAGAATTGGAGGCACTTGACGAAAAATGTCTCCTAGCTCAACAGCGCATCGAACTCTATCAAGCCCGTATATCACAGGCTTTTAACAAGAAGGTCAAGCAGAGGACTTTCCAAGTAGGCGACCTAGTTCTAGCAGTCAGGAGGCCGATGGTGTTGACTCACAAAACACCAGGAAATTTTGAGCCCAAGTTGGAGGGGCCTTTCATTATAGAGACGGTATACTCAAACGGTGCTTACCGCCTCGCCAAACCCAATGGGAACTTGTTCATGATGCCCATCAACGGCAAGTTCCTAAACAAGTACTACTCTTGACATCCTTCAGACATGTACTTCTATCTCCACCCAACAAGGGAGTCTGTGGACCCAATCATCAGGGCTCACGTATACCTCCCATAAAATCTTCCGCTTTCGGAACCCAGCTGTTCCGTGGCGTTCTATCCTCCAGTAGAAGGACAACTACGTCCACATTACCTCTAAGTTGCTCCTCTACGCCCTACAAAGTGAAATCCTACGCTCCGTAAGACTACGCTACCCACCATGTTTACCATGTCCACATTACCTCTGAGTAAACATCCCGTACAGACAACCCCTGCGTTGTCGTACATTGATTGCAGAACTTCCACATCCATATTACCTCTGAGTAGTTCTGCGTATCCCTCCAGAGTCACTCCGACCACGTCCATAACACCTCTGAGTAGGAAGATTCCATCATTTGAACCCCATATTTGCCACGTCCACATCACCTCTGAGCAAACATGTCAGGTTCTCTCAAACTTATTATCTGTACCTAACAACCAAGGTGCACAAAAGATAATAGGTCCACACAAATCATTAAGTTTATGACAGCAAAAAAATGAACACACATCAAAACTCTTCGTTCTTTATTTAAAAGTAAAGAATACATCCCCAGCAGGAGTTGCAAATTATACAAAATTAAAAAAAGAGACTACAATCCCTAAGCATCCCCCGGATTGGCTGAAAGCTCTTCGATCCGATGCTTCAAGTCTGCCGTGTGAGTTTCCGCGGTCGCCAGGACTCGGCGTTCGGCTTCTTGACGTATCATTCCTATGGCCTCAGGAGAAGTGTCATCCTCATACTTCTCGTACAACTGTTGTCGCTGATGAGCCAGGAAAAGAGCCTGGCGGGTGAAAACTGCTTCCTCCTCCTTAGATGCTATATGTTCAACCTGGACTCGCTCAGCATCTAACAAGAGTTGGGCCCGCTGGTCTTCAAGGAGGTGAATCTTGGCATTAACCTCCGCTATACTAGCGTCCAACGCAACTCGCAACTCCACCTTCTCCTGCGCGGACTGAGATAGCCTCTCCACCGCAGCCTCAGTTTCGGCCACCTCGCGCTTCCAGACAGCCACGGTGGCCTGATAAGATGACTCAGTTTTAGCGATCAACTTCTTCTTTTCCGCGTCTATCAGGACGGAGAGATCATTTCGCTGGATACACTGAAACTCGAAAAACAGCTGGTCTAGCTCGGCCACCGATGCCTCCAGAATCTCGACCATATGATCATGGCCCTGGTGGGAACGTATCAGACTAATGTGAGGGAGCGCCATAGCTTTCACCATCGCAAAACTTCCGCTAGCATCCATCACTGCCGATACGCCCCTCTGCAGAATCTTATACACCGCCTCAATGATAAACTTTACATACTCATCTGCATCCGCCAGCACTTGCGGCGTCATAGCAGGAGTTGGAGGAGCTGCTCTAGATGGCAGACCGAAAGAAGACCCGCCGGCTTCAATCTACGAGGCTAAAACCTCGGCACTGGCCCGAGGAGCCAAAAGAACAGAAGGAGCCGAGAGAGGCGTCGATATCGTACCCCAAGTAGAAGGAGCAACAGAGTGTTCCAGCAAACCCTTATCCTTCTCAAGCTCGGAGGGACCACCGACGTCAGGGGCTACCCCATCTGTCCCCAACGCATTATCAGCAGGCCGTACGGGACCTTCCCCCCGGCAAAATAGCGAGGTCAGCACTTATTTCCTGACTCGGCTCCCCTGGAGTCAGGCTTGGCGGACGAGTCTCACCTTCCTCATCGGATCCCTCCACAGGGATAGAATCTGTCGCTGCCTCCTGGTCGACAGCCACCTCAGCTTCCGCTGCTGAGTCTGGGGTAGGACTCGGCAATGCTGTAGCCGACCTCCCCTCATCACGACAAGGAGGGGAATCAACCCTCTTCTCTGCTTCAATCATGTCTGTTGCTTCTGCAACAGGCTCACTCATCTCTGGAGGAACGTCATCCGAAGACGACGAACTCCACTCCTCTTCCTCATCTAGAAGCCCCTTATCTGCTGGGTCCTCAATGTCAGAGGCCCCCACGGTGGTTGGCACCATCCCGGAAACTGCTTCAACCTCAGCTTCCCTTCTAACATAATCGGGAAATACTGGAATCTCCACAGAAACGACATTGTCCGGGTTCTTCCCCATATGAGACATCACAATCGACGGAATGCGCTCTTCAGATGAGCCCGCCACCTCCTTTGGTCTGCTGGCACCCGATTTTGGAGTACGGGGTCTCCTTTTTAGCGGCTCCTACAAAAAAAAGCATATGTCACAAGAAATGTTGAAGCTAACCAGACTATGAGGAACACCTTACCTTCATTGGAGCTGAGTCTGTTGACACTGCCGGTGACAATGCCTTTTTCTGCCTCTTTGGCGCAGAAGAGCCAGCCTCTGCATCAGCACATCTTTTTGGTTGATCGGTCGAGGGCTCTGCTTGACCCCCCGTGGATACGGCAGGGGTACCTCGATAACCCACCTCTGGCGGACGGTACGATCGAGCCTTCGCCAACATGTTCCCGGTCGTCGCTAACTGGGTGCCAACAATGAAACTGGTCTCCTGATCATATCCGGGGGGCACGGCGTTCATGACACAGTAAAATTTGGCGGCCGAGAAAAGAATCGGCGGCCGTAGATTCTGAACAGGCAGCGTAAAGCGAGCTCCGGTACATCTGGCATTGTAGTAATGCCAAGCTCGTGCACCGTCCAACAAGCTTCCAGTATACCCTAGAATAATACTGGGGTTCTCCAACATCAACTGAGCATAGCCGAATTGTTGTACAAAACGGCTCGGCAAATATGGTTCTAGGTAACACTGGTTTCTATTCCGATACACCAGATGGGACGGCCGGATACTTTGCAACCAGTGGAATCCCCATGGAGGCAGAGTGGTGGCATCTTCATCCGAATCTGTTAAATCTTTGCTGGCCTCAAAACCCAAGAAGACGGGACCAACTTTGGTGATCTCCCACCCCTGAAGGTGGGATAAAACTTTCCTGCAAACAGGAACACCAGTATACAACCAGCTCCTCTGGTGGAAACGGCGGAGGAATGCATCTCCGGCCTTTGTGGTCTTCTTCCGAGCCCGGGCTCATCACATTGGGATGGTGCAAAATTAACCACCCTATCAAATAATAGAACAGCAGTTCGGCACGAGGAAAGTTGTCATTCCTACCTCGTTTATGAACCATATTTCCCGCAAATTCTCGTAAACCTCGCAGCAGGTTACACACTATTGCGGGAGTAGAGCCAGGCGACAGCCAAAAACCAACTTCACAGCTGGCAGGATTAGGTTCCGGGTCACCCTCTCTACAGAGCCTAACCCGTCCGAAAAGACATAATCCCGAAGCCAAATCATCAGATACACAGCTAACAGTGCTTTGGACGACATCCGATGAGTAAGGTACCAGAAACAGCTATAGGAGCGTTCGTCCGACTGCCAGTCCTCATTTTCTTGGGGACTCTTCTCACTGAACCTGCTCATTTCGGAGAGCACCACGCTACTGGAAAGCGCTGGCGGAGTAGTAAACTGAGAGGGATCCTCCTTGTCTTGTTTAAAGACGTAATCTCTCCAAGCGGTCACATGAGGCTGTGACCCGTCTTTATCCCTCTTCTGCATATAATAATGATGACTCGCCACTTCCTTGAAGACGGCCATCATCTCCTCTGCTTTGTCCCCCAGGACTTGAAACTCCTCGTTGGTCGGAAAGTATTCCTCATAAGGTTCTGATCCCCAAGGAAGCCTTGACACTTCGTACATTTCATGAAGTGCGAGTCCCAGCTCCCCCACCGGAGTGAAGAAAGTCCCGGTCTGGGTGTTAAACATCTCCAGAAGTGCGAGAAACATATGCCTGTTGATGTCGACGCCTGCCTGGGTAGCACGGATTGCAGCAGTTAGCCCAATCTCTCGGAGTTCGATTCGAAATCGCGTCAGAACCCAGAGTGTCAACTTGTCCCACTTGGAAACATAGTGACACCAACCCTCTACCCGAAATTTACCTGTCGGTACGACCGCTCCAACAACAGCATACGATTTGCAAAAGTCGAAGCACCAAAAGCAAATGTGTTGATGGGAACGTCACTATAAATGCTCCCAGAACGCAGAGTCCGCCAGGTGAAAGAAGGCCCAGCTCGCACAGCGGCCAAAGTATCCCTCTGATCGGAGGTAGCGTCGATCTTGATGGTGCCTGCCACCGCTCCCCTCTGAGATGGAGTTAGCTCCCAAGACATCCTCCTCTTGGAAGCAAGACGACTGAAATCCGTCAAAGGCCATTGACGCTCAAGTTGCTTAACAGTCATGTGCACCCCCCTTGCTGTAAAGAATCAATCTTTATTGACCTTTAACACCTTTGCTTCAATAGAAGTAAGGCGGTCCCCAAACAGGAACTCAGGCTTCAAGAAAGTCACATTATCAGAAGTGGCAGATTTCAAAACGCCACGCTCCATCATCCGTTGGAGGAACCCATGCTGTTGTTTCCAAATTTGAATCATTCTTTCGGGGGGCTGATCCAGCATAATGGCAGCTTAGACAGGGTTTATCACCTCCTCATTATAATCCATTCCCATCTGACAGAGGGCAGCGTCCAGAAGCACTTCATTCAAGAGCGGGACAGTCATCGACACTGGTGGTCAGCAAAAAGAAGGCAAAGATTCAGATATACAGTAAAAGAATCTGAGCCACGTTCTTATCAGGAGCGCATACCCTGAACCAAGGTTCAAGCACACCTAAAAAGAAGCTTTGACGCATCATCAGGGTCTAAACCCATGTACGTCAGCAGTGAAGCTTCGGCGCATCATCAGGGTCTAAACCCATACGCGTCAGCAGTGAAGCTTCGGCACATCATCAGGGTCTAAACCCATGCACGTCAGCAGTGAAGCTTCGGCGCATCATCAGGGTCTAAACCCATGCGTGTCAGCAGTGAAGCTTCGGCGCATCATCAGGGTCTAAATCCATGCGCTTCAGCGGTGAAGCCTCGGTACATCATCAGGGTCTAAACCCATGCGCGTCAGTAGTGAAGCTTCGGCGCATCATCAGGGTCTAAACCCATACGCGTCAGCAGTGAAGCTTCGGCGCATCATCAGGGTCTAAACCCATGCGCGTCAGCAGTGAAGCTTCGGTGCATCATCAGGGTTTAAACCCATGCGCGTCGACGAGAAAGCTTCAGCACATCATCAGGACTCAGGGTCCATGCGCGTCGGCGTATGTGACTTCTAAAAATGGCCTACTCAAGTACAGAAACCCACCAATCACCGCCGGCCGAACGTCGATGGGTGTCCGGGGGACATCATCTGCAGCAGCCTCCACAGGCTCTTTCCCTTTGCCTCGTCCCCGGCCAGCACCGCCTCGAGGAGTCTTGGGGGCCATTTCGTGAAAGAAGAAAAGTTAGGATTTTTCGAAAGAAGAACTCTAAAAGAGAAAGCAAAGAGAGGAAGAACTCTCTCTCTCTCTATCAGACGCCTATTTATAGGCTTAGTCGAACGCGTGGACCGATAAAGTGTGACATCAGCCGCCGCCTCGAGTTCTGTGAAGTGATAACTGCAAATAAATCCAAAAAGATCATCATTAATCTTCTTGGTTATCGAAGCGTTATCATTTGCATTAACTGAAAGGAGCATGCGTCCCATCACTGATGCACGGAGTAATCATGCGCCCGAACAGTCATGTGCCCCGTTGAAGACACCACCATGCTTCTTATTCAAAGTATTCCAAAACTTGGTGAAAAGTTTTGAAAACTTTGAAGGGGGTCTTGTAGAAGCATGGAATTTCAAGACCAGAAATCCTATGCGCCTAACATTACATGCGCCAGGGAGCTCGGATGAGGTACTCGGCACAACAAAGGGTAAAGTGCATTTAAACCCTCCTTAGAGTTGTCTCGTTCGCAAAATAAGACCTTTTAGAAAACTTAAGCAGTTTGCACCTCCCGCAAAACCGTTTTTGCTCGGAAAGCCCCTTTCCGTCAAAATGACGTTAGAAGTTGCCGTTAGAGGCCATATTTTAGAGAAAAAAATGTGCATTACCCAAAATACCCCTAATGCTTACATTGGCTGCTGCTGGCTCTCTTTCATTCTCAATATATAAGAATGTTTGTTTGAAACATAAAACCTAAGCTTTATATTTTCTATTTTTTGACCGGTTGGTTGGAAGAAAAAATAATATTTAATTTTTTATATTCCTTTTTTTTACTTATTTACTCTCATTTAATGTATTGAAGCTTTTTTTTACCTACATATCTCAAATCCAACTGCAAATTTTTTTTTTATTCCATTTTTTTACTTATTTGCTCTCATGTAATGTTTGAAGCTTTTTTTACTTATTCCCTTTTTTTTCTTAAGACGTCCAAATAGAAATTATGGAAGAACAATTTATTGATATTGTGGATTAATTAGCCCATTGAAAACTTTATTGACACCAACAAATCCTGGAAGATGATCCTACGGGAGTGCAAATTTTTCAACAAATTCTTGTGATTTTTTACTATGGGAGGATGAGAAACCGGACCATGCTTCGACATACATGTTTTGCAATTTATTTTTGGATTTTTGACACGTTTAGTAATATTTAAGTTATTTGTTTAAGTAATACATGTGATGAAAATAAATTTGTACCAAGATTTACAATTCTAGTTAGAATTAATAAATAAATAATTACGATAATAGTCATGACTAATAAATTATTAAGTAAGACTATAATGATGATTATAATGATGATTACTAAATTATAATTAAAATTATTATAATATATAAAATATTTACTATAATTATAATTATGATTAAATTATTATTAATTAATATTATAATAAAATTGTAATTAATAAATTATTAACTAAGATTATAATTATTAATTAAGATTATAATTATTATAAAATATTAAATAATATAATATTAGTTACAGTTATCTAGCTCCAAATACGGTTTACCAAACATGCCCTAAGTTAAATGGCTGGATAGTTCAGGACTAACCAGACATTTGTTAAAAGAATTTTTTTTCCAGAAAAAATTTAAGATGAAAACCTATTATTTAGATTATGAACATTTATTTTCGAAAATGACGTCAAGCATGAGAATTCTATCTTTTTAAGAACGGGAGGTTATTTTTAATAATCTTTTTAATACTTTGTTTTTTGTTTCCATTTTTTTAGTTCTTATTTCATATTTTTTTCATCTTTTTAATACTTTGTTTTTTGTTTCCATTTTTTTAGTTCTTATTTCATATTTTTTTCATCTTTTTAATAATCTTTTCTAGTTTTTTAAGAGTGACTTTTATTTTAAAATTTGTATAGTTTTTGTTTTTATCTTTTTTTATTGTTTAAGATTTATCCTCATTTTTTGGTTTTTTGGAATATTTTGTCTATTTTTTTATTTTTTTTCCAAATTTTAATAGTATTTTTTTGTTTTTTATTTGGTATTTTTTTCCCAGTTTTTCATCATTTCTATTTTTTAAGAATTGATTTTTTTGTATTTATCAGTTTTGTTTTTCCCAAAAATATTTATCTATTTGTTAAATAAAAAATAATTTATGACAAAATAATTTTAAATAATATTTATCCACTTTTTTGACGGAACTAACCGTTTTTAACAAGTTAATATTAATTAAAATAATTTTAATAAATAATTTTACTAGCAAAGACCATTTTTTCTTTGTTAATATTTATCCACTTTTTAACAAGTATTTTTGCGTAACCGTTTTTTAACAAAATAATATTAGAACTAACCGTTTTTAACAAGTTAATATTAGATAGTCCAGGGGTAAAATGGTCAAAACAATCCCATTTTAACATCCGTTAACAGAAAAGTTAGCGGAGGAGGTGATTTGAGCATTTTCGTAACCTTTTGGATTTTTCGGATCAGCGAGTCTTTATTTGCATTTTTGTGACATCTAAGGAGGGTTTAAATGCACTTTACCCGCACAACAAATAACAAAAGCATAGACATTAAAAGAAGATTTTTTATTTCATATAAAAGTATATTACATATCTAAAAAAGAGAGCTGTACAAAGGAGAATTTCTACAAAGAAAAGACCCTAAGTCTACAGCTAGGCGCAGCAACCGCCATGCGCTCTCAGTTTGGTGCATCACTTCAGCGTCTCAGCCAGGCGCATCCCTTCAGCGGCTCAGTTATGTGCATCCTCAGTTATGTGCATCCTCAGTTATATGCATCCCTTCAGCAGCTCAATTATGTGCCGTCCTTCAGCATCTCAGTCAGGTGCATCATGAAGTGTTAGCATATGCGCCATCAAATGCTTCGAATAATGAAGCATTTATTGAGCAGAACGAGGGTGGGCAATCAACCCCCTGGCTGGAAGAGGAAAGCACCGCAAATCCGCGGCTAAAGGAGCAGCTTTCAACACAACCAGAATGGGCAACACCCACTCTAGCAGGAGGAGGAGCTCTCCCAAAGCCCAAGGAAGATGATCGGGGCACCGCAATTTCGATCTGTGGCTCTTCCAGCATAACGGAGACGAGGCTCGAGCATCCCGATCTTTGGATGCAACAGGCACCTTCCGCCTGTCTCAGAAGCCCTCGACTTCGACTTTTGGATGTAACAGTCACCTTCAAGTACATCAATGAAGACAATGCGTCGCATCTTTACCCTCGGGAGCATCTCATCAACAGAATATGCTCGAGCAAACAAGTTCATTCGGGAGGACGTAAGAGAACGAGAAGCAAACTCTCTCCTTGCCACTATTTATAGGCCGGACAAATTAAACCCATGCGCCAAGTGGCGGGCTCTCCGAATCCCGTGCAATGAATTTGCATTAATGGTGATGAACCTGATGTTTCGAATTCAGCCAAGTCAAAAACGGCCATTTAAAGCACTCGAAGAACGTAACAGTCGGACCAATAAAGACGTGTCATACAAACGGATGCGCCGGTCAGACCGCGTATCATACTGATGCGCCCATCAGCACCAAACGCCTTACGAGGATGCGCCCCAGGCGTCCCCATGCGTCTAGTGGAACGCGGATCGACGTGCCCACTCAACAGCCCATCACCTATCAAAGAACATTAAATGCTGAAGTCTGACAGAGTTGGCAGCACATCCCCCGAGGACTGGACAATTGACAGCTTTTTCAGAAGACGAAGCGTCGTCGACGTCAGCATCATCATTACTCTCCTCCGGCGGTTACAAGCCACGTGGCCGCCCAGCCATCTCGCATGCGCCTCCGCAGCCATGCGCCTAAATCTCCGCATGCGCCTCAAAAGCTATGCGTCTCAGACTTTTCTCTGATCCCTAAAGACAGAAGTCAAGTCACTACTGAAGCCTCGCATGCGCCCCAAAAGCCGTGCGCCCAGACTGGTTCGTGACTCCTAAAGGTTACAAGCCAAAGTCTCCTCATGCGCCCAATTCCAGACGCATCCTATCAGGTCACTCCCCACCAAATCCGATATCTTTGAGCCATGGACCTACGACATGTGTCCTTTGACTCGATTCAGCCTATGAAGGGGTGCTAATCACCCAAGATCTCAGCAACTGAAAGATCCTCTCCATTGCTACGTGTCAGCTCGGCCGCAGCCCACAAATGTAACAGGAAGGGTTCAACTCCTCAATCAAAGCGCATCGCCCATGCGCCTCCATCAGCAATCACCACATGGCGTCCCCACATACAGGCGCATCCTACATATGCGCGCATGAGCAGCCAGCCTGCAAAACTATAAATAGAGGGATCATTTCCTTCTTACGGACACGGACAAGAATACACAGAGACAGACCTACGAGTACCCACACAGAGAGGCAGATACAGACACTCAACGTCTTCTTCCTCTCCGCAAGCTCCAGCACCCAGAGCAACTCAGACCTTCGGAGAACCGAGAACCGTCGTCAGATCGTCAACGGAGTCAACGTATTACCATTCGCTCCATCGGCACAAGGGACCCAGATAAATAAAAGTGTACTCCTAGGACTATATCTAAGTCCTACATTGTAACACTGTTCTGTTTGTAATTGAAATTTCAACAAAAGATTTTAATGACAAACAATATGCTGTGATGAGTTTCCTATATCGTAATCCTAGTAATCATATAGCTGTTCTAAATATTATTCTTAGTGTTATCTAGTTATCTTAAGTTCCTAATTGCAGGCATGCTTGGTACAATGACGTAACCAAAACAACTTAGTCTGGACCTGCATGGGCCACCACTAAAATATGTCACGATCCGCTACCCAAATTGTTGGGTCGGGCCGAGTCATGTCCAGCCTATGCTTGAGATAAAATGTGGTAAGCTGTTCTAAAAATAAATAATACAAGATCAAAGTGTGCTAACAGTTCTATTTGTCATATTGGGTTAAAACATCACAAACACAAAATCATCTAGTAAATGAATATGTTTCAAATACATAGCCAAAATGTAAAACTGGATACAGGTCCAGTAACAAAATACATAGTCTAAAACATGTCTGCTCCCAAAAGTCCCGAGCAACTAAACAAACTAGATGAGTTTTTCCGCAGGTACATCCTCGTAGGGTAAAGCCTGATCCTCGATGGCGACCCCATAATAGGAATCACATATCAACTCCTCCTCGGTAAGTATACCTACAACGTTATCCTGTCAGGACGAGAGCAAGTACTGATTCTACAAACTAAATATACGAAGTATGAAATGAACAGAGGTGTAATAAACAGGAATCATGGCATATCACAATCTATCATGTCAAGGATACATATGTCATAGCGACAGATGTATATGTAATATTTAAAACTGGAGCAGGTACGTGATCGTCAATAGGTGTACAATGTACCGTGGCACATGTAAATAAAATATACTTCCGTACAAGTGAAAAGACGATAGATGTACATCACACAAATACAGCTGGATAAGCATATACGGCAAGGTTTGCATATAGAATACGACCATGCTCGGATTCGGTAGTTGGGGCATGATCACATACTTAGCTATCAGTTTTCTCATAACCCAAGTTATAACATGTGAGAGATACGAGAGTAGTATAAAGCATGGTAGGTACTGAAAACAGTATAAAGCATGTGAAGATATGACTTGCAGTTTAAAAAACAGTATTTTGATATGATTCATTCACAGTTTGTTATCACATGCAGTAAATAAAATTTGTAGGGGTACTTGCCTTGTGCAAAGCAAGGGTATGTATATGAAGCTATAGATATCCGGTGTCCCATCACTGTAAAAAGGATATACAAACTTAGTTTTTATACTAAGCTAAATACTAGGACACTTGTGGTGTGACACGACTTTCTAACTAGATACCTAGCCAAGTAATGACTTTAGCATAGGAGATCAATATGGGGTGACACAATACCTAAACCAACTTCCTAGGGTCTCTATACTAAGGTAGGGTAAGGTCCCAACACTAAAATATCCCAAAATCACACATAACTTCAAAAGTCATAATTATTTAATTAATAAATCAGACTGTACACTATGTTCCAACAATTATTAAGATAGTCAAAATGCTCCAATATATATGAAATAAAGTACCAAAATGATCCTTGTTAATTGTAGAAATTTATACTAATTTTTCTGGAATTTATAAACAATTATAGATATTTATTAAAAATCAGTAAACATAAGTACCTTGAAAAGGAGTTCTGTTTTCCTATTTTTATAAAATGTCAAATTTAACTAATTAAATATTGGAAAAATTATGTTAAATTAGCTAAATTAAGCAGTATTGAAATACAATTTTTTTCCAAATTTTTACAGTAATTAAATTACATATAAAAATTCAAATAAAGCAAGTTATAATTTCTAGAAAATAAATAATTAACTATTTAATATTTTATCCACGTATACGAAATTAAACCGGAGTCCAAATACGGGACCCAAAGCCATGAATGAAGTTCGATATGACTCGTACAGACCTTGAATGTATTTAGACTCATCTAAGTCCACAGAACCCATGTTAGGTCTGGACTCAAATGGCCATAATCAATCTGAATATAAAAATACGAATTTTAAATATATAGACATATGAAGATTAAAATATTCTAATAATATATTTTAATGTAGTGAAATATACTAGCCACAAAATTAAATAATAAAACAACATGTAATTTACACATAATAAAATATAGCACAAAATCCTATATACATACATAGAAGTACATATATATATAATTTAGTATACAAACATGCATATATATATATATATATATATATATATATATATATATATATATATATATATATATATATATATATATATATATATATATATATATATATATATATATATATATATATATTTTATATATATATATATATATATATATATATAAAATCCTATATACATACATAGAAGTACATATATATATAATTTAGTATACAAACATGCATATATATATATATATATATATATATATATATATATATATATATATATATATATATATATATATATATATATATATATATATATATATATATATTTTATATATATATATATATATATATATATATATATATATATATATATATATATATATATATATATTATTATGTATATATTATTATGTATATATAAATATATATATATATTTATATATACATAATAATATATACATAATAATATATATATATATATATATATATATATATATATATATATATATATATATATATATATATATATATATATATATGTATATAAAATATATTATAAAGTATATATAACAGTATACTTTATATATATATATATTTTTTTTTTTGGAATATATATATATATATATATATATATATATATATATATATATATATATATATATATATATATATATATATATATATACACACATATATAAAAAACAAAAGCCAGCCCAAACCCATTGGGCCTAAACCCGAACCCAATATAAACAGTAAACCCGAATAATGTAAACCCATTATTGTGCGAGTTTATACCCGTTAATATTAAATCAAACCCGAAACCCCAAACCAAAGTTTCGTGTCCTGACAGTTAAGGACACAAAATGATTATATATGACATGTGTAATGCCCCAGAACCAGAATACTGGAGAGCGGGGGCGTACATAGCCAGCTACGTATATTGAAGTACAACCCACCTCGCTATACGGTCACGGCTGTCTAGATACATGAGGGTTTAACTACAATCCATCAGTCTCCTACGTATATTGAAGTACAACCCACCTCGCTATACGGTCACGGCTGTCTAGATACATGAGGGTTTAACTACAATCCATCAGTCTCCTATGGTCATGAACAAGCCTATTGTCTCAATCTCAAGTAAGCAATATAGTTACAAGATGTCAGAGCACCAAATATACAATAGTAAGGCGTCCCATACATTACATATTCAGATGATCATAAAGCTACTCGTACAAAATGTCAGGACTAGCAAGAGTTTCAGTCATACATGATCAACCCTAGGATTTGTCAATCATGTTACAGCCCGTAGGCAGACAGTAAATAAAGGTGCAATACGAGCTAACACGTGCTCACCGGCTAAACGTCTCAAAAGAATAATTTTACAATAAAGTGGGAGGACAAAAAGAAACCCACTCGTTGCCAGGGTTATGCCTGGTGGTCACCATCTGGCTGGAAGGTAGGTAGATCCTCTGGTGCTGCTCCGATATCTGGCCATACAAAACCAGCTGGGTCAGACCCCAGAAATAGCAAGTGCCACAAAGGAGGCTTCACTTAGGAACTAAAACCAGCATATCACAATAGAATATTAAAGATAATTATAAACGAAACTGATGATAATAAAGATAACAACAGTAATTTGAGTACGAGAAAACCATTCAAGTAGCCAGGTCACAACCCTTAAACCAAACAAGGACCGAGGTTGGAACCCTTCACCTGAATAGAAACCCGTCTCAACTACTTGTTGGTAAGTAAAACATGATGAGCTCGACATAGGGTGAAATAAGACAATAAACGAAGAGAGGACACAAAACTGCTCCGGGAGCCAGGTTACAACCCTTAAACCAAACAAGGACCGAGGTTGTAACCCTTCACCTGAACAGAACTGGACCCCTGATCTTTATTGTTAAGGCCAGTATGAGTAATCATGCTATTGAAGTAAGGTAAAACATGACAAGCATGGCATGAGGAGCAAAAGATAATAAATGAAGAGAGGACACAGAACTGCTTCGGGAGCCAGGTTACAACCCTTAAACCAAACAAGGACCGGGGTTGTAACCCTTCGCCTGAACAGAACTGGTTTCCTGATCATTATTGTTAAGACAAGCATAAGTAATCATGTCATGTCGCAATCTTGTACAGGATCAGGACAAGACTAAGCTGGGCTAGATTCCATCCAATCAATCACGGCCAATCAGTGAGTACGACTTGATACTTTAACTAACTAGGGTTATCACATGCCTAGTTACTAGCAAGATGCAATGAGATTATCCCAACAGCCACAAGTCCTACAGACCATCCAGGTTATCCAGGTCGAATGTCCGTTTATGAAGGATGCAACACGTGACTGTGTGCTGGAAATGTGCCCTACTCGTCGGTAAGCTACAAGTCCACTTGATGCGCCCAGATAACGAAATTGTCTGTAGCTGGGAAATCTCTTCATGACTACTGAATTATTCTAGTTATTAGCCTTAGTCAATTGCAGTAGGTATCCCTGACCGTGGTACTCAGGGATCCCATCCTAGACATGATGCAAGACAGTAATGGTTTATTTGTACAAACACATTCGTCCACGGTATCCAGATCATTCATACTTGTCATGTCAGGTTAGCTGCTGTAACAGCATGTCGAGATATGTCATGTCAGTTTTCTTGTCAAGAGTGCGCCACGGCGGGCCACTATCGTATTCCTGTAATCATATCAGAATTTACATGATATAAGCACAAATGTGATATCAATTTAATAATAATAATAATAATAATATAATATAATAATAAAAGAGAATAAGACTGTGAAAGAAGCCATGCGGCTAAGAGATATATGTTCATGCGCTGAGAAAGAACGACACATGCGGCTCCGGAGAGCGTAAGGGTCTTATGCGGCTCAGGAGAATCGGGCTTATGCGGCAGCGGGAGGGAAGGGCTTATGCGGCAGAAAATGGGCAGTGCCATGCGGCTCGGGAATGAAAGGGGGCACATGCGGCTGGAAAGTAGTGGGGGCTCATGCGGTTGGGAACACAGGATCTTATACGGCTAAGAATTAAGAGTTCATGCAGCTCAGGGAAAAGTTGGACTTTATGCGGCTGCGGTTCAATAAGTACATGCGGCTAGGTCATGGCAAGGCCTATGCGGTAGAGTATGCTAGTGTTCATGCGGCTCGAAGTCAAGGGAAGCCTATGCGGCTGAGGAATCCGTCGAGCATATGCGGCTGTGGTTATTGGAGTTCATGCGGCTGGATGAAATCAGGGCTCATGCGGCTCGGGATGAATCAAGCTTATGCGGCTATGCTCAAGTGGGGTCTTATGCGGCTGGGCCAGGGGCGGGTCTTATGCGGCTTAGGGTATTGTCATCATGCAGCTCGGGAAAGTAATGCACCATGCGGCTAAGAAAGACTTGCCGCATGAATGTTCATGCGGTCAAGTGCTGCCATGCGGCTCAAGACTGTCATGCAGCACAGAAGCTGTTCTTCTTCTCTGCTTGTCCGAGAAAAAGAGCCATGAAGTCCATGGCTTCCAAGCTCCATAAGTCCTTCATCCAAGGTCAGAATTCAGACTTTTATAGGACAAAATGGGGCAGAACGAGATTCTCTACAACAGGGAACCATCAAAACTAGATAATAACAAGGTTAAATAGATTAAAACCCAAGAAATCCAAAAATGAAATAAACTTAGATCTACACAAATTGAACCATGGAATTTAGAAATGCTAAGTACTAAAGTGTGTTAGAATCTCGTGAGGAAGAGAATGGAACAATAAAAACGGAGTTCCTCCATGAAGCAAGCTGTACTTGCCTAAGAGCTCTCTCTCCCTGGTAGGTGAAGAAGTAATGGTGGGGAAGAAGAAGTAAATGAAAAGAGAGAGAAAGAGTTGGGCTAGTAAATAGGGATGGTGGTGGTAGGTAAGGGTTCTCCCCTTGGTTCATGATGAACCAATAAGCAACCCAAGCCTAACCAAGCCAACCCAAACAAGCCGAACCAAGCCAGGAGACATGCAATATGAGTAAAATACGTACACGTATACCAAGATATGTAATACGAACCACGGTCATTACAACTCTATCCACCTTAAAAAAATTTTGTCCTCGGAATTTAATCAAGAGGCTAAAGCGGCAAGGACAAGCTATACTAATCACAGACAAGCTATAACAAGTAGTCCATCATGCAGTCATTCATTCAAACAAGGATTTGAAAGCATAAGGCATAAGGAAGACATTATAACTTACGAGTCAAACAGGTCAGGATATCGCGATCGAATATCATCCTCATGCTCCCATGTTGACTCACCCAAAGAGTGATGACCCCAAGCAACACGGACTAAACTAATAGTCTTGTTCTTGAGTATCTTCTCTCTCCGGTCCAATATAGATACGGGCCTCTCCTCATACGAAAGGTTGGTACCAACAACCAATTCTGAATGATCCAGGATGTGGCTCGGGTCCGGGATATACCGTCGTAGTTGGAATATATGGAATATGTCATGTACCTTACGTAACAACGGCAGAAGAGCGAGACGATAGGATACATCTCCTACTCGCTCCAGAATGTCGAACGGTCCTATATACCTAGGACTAAGCTTTCTCCGTACGTCGAAACGAATGACGTCACGGTTAGGCAAAATCCTCAGGAATACATGGTCGCCGATAGAAAACTCAAGAGGGCGTCGATGAGTATCGGCCCAATGACGCTGACGATCTTGGGCAACTCGAAGATGACCTCTGACTCTCCTGACCACTTCAACGGTCTGGACAATCATTTCCGGATCGAGCATTTGTCTATCTCCAACATCGTCCCATGCTAGCGGGGATCGACACTTCCTACCATACAGTGCCTCAAATGGTGCCATCTGGATGCTTGCCTGGAAACTGTTATTGTACGAGAACTCCACTAGGTGCAGGTGATCTTCCCACGAACCACCAAAGTCGAGCGTACAAGATCTCAACATATCCTCAAGAGTCTGGATCGTGCGTTCTGACTGGCCATCTGTCTGCGGGTGATAAGCTGAGATGAACTGGAGGCGAGTCCCCAAACTCCCTTGCAAACTATGCCAAAAGTGCGACGTAAATCTGGAATCTCGGTCCGAGGTGATACTGACGGGCACACCGTGAAGTCTGACGATCTACCTGAGGTACATCTCTGCTAGCTGAGCCGTCGACTGACCAACTCTGAATGGAAGAAAGTGAGCCACCTTCGTAAGCCTATCTATAATAACCTAAATAGCGTCTCTGCCAGCCGGGGATCTAGGTATTCCAGTCACGAAATCCATAGTTATATGCTCCCACTTCCATTCTGGAATTGGCAAGGGCTGAAGTAGTCCAGCTGGCTTCTGATATTCAGCTTTAACTTGTTGGCAAACCAAACATCGAGAGACAAACCGGGGTATCTTCCTCTTCATGCCATTCTACCAGAAGTGCTGACGAATATCACGGTACATCTTCGTACCACCGGGATGAATGGAATACTGAGAACTGTGAGCCTCTGTCATGATCTTCTGTCTGATATCTCCACCGGGTACACAAAGACGCCTTCCATGCCTAAGTGTACCGTCTTTATGGATACATAACTCCGGTCTTCGTCCTGCCTCACACTCTGCTCTGAGCCACTGGAGCTTGGAATCTGTTGACTGCGTCATCCAGATCCTCTTGACTATACTGGACTGGACTTGTATACTGGCTATCAATGCCACACTAGTAGGGAGAACAACTTCTATACCCATCTTCTGAAGATCTTCTAACATCTCTGGTTGTGCTGTTAGGAAATAAACTCTGGCTCTCCTGCTCAATGCATCTGCAACGACGTTGGCCTTCCCTGGGTGATACTGCAGGTTGACAAGTTTTTTTTTGGTGGCCCATGCAGGTCAGAGCATATCGTATCGGTTACGTAACTATACTGGTACGAGCCTACGACAATGACTAAACCTAGGAATCTCAATCCACACTGCCTTGAAAAATTTTCTTAGAAATTCTCTACGTCCTTGAAAACTCCATAATTGCTCTCGATTATACTTCATTGCTTTCCGTACCATTAATTCTCATCGCTTCCTATTTCGGGATGACGAACGATCGTGCTGTCTAGAATTCATTAGAAATCCTTAAATTATAGTATATATTGCTTGACTATTGAATATTGGTTGTTTATATATATGAGGGATTATAGGTACCATATGTCCTAGATAGTCTTGGTAGAATTTTAGTCACTAGTTAGAAGATTATATGATTTTAGTGACCTATGTTTCAAGGGAGTGGTGTGACCAAAGGTGGGTAGAAGTCCTCGAGATTTCATAAATACCAATGATTAGAGAAGATCATGGAAATATTTTGGGGAAATTAAATTTGAGGGGATTGAGGTTAAGGCAGACTTTCTTTTTGAATTTTAAGGAACACCTATGAAATAGAATTTCGAGGACGAAATTATTTTTAAGGTGGGTAGATTTGTAGCTCCCCTTCCCGAAAATATTTTTTAAAATATTTATTTATTCATTTATTTGATTTAAATAGTAATTTTAGAATTTATTTTCTTTATTTAGTTAAATATTATGGTGGATGATTTTAGCCATGGTTGAGTTTTGAAGTACAAGACGACTAGGAATCATGGCACGGATAGTGCAGTGGCGTACTTTGACTAGTGTTTAGCCATGGTAGGGGAATGCCGAGCCATATGAGTGTCATAACTAGGAAAACCAGGCCAAGTTGCGACTTAACCCGTACCGAAGATTTTATTTATTATTTAATTATATTATTGAGTTTTCGGGAATCCGGTTGTACCGAACCTGTCCAGATTAGACCCAAGTCAAATCCAAGCCCATGTAGGCATGTAGAAAGATCAAAGATGGCCATGTAGACATTTTAGGTGTGTACAAATATTTTTATCTATTTTAGGACTTGACAAATATTTTCTAAGTAGTTAATAGTTCTGTATTAATATATAAATGGTGTTTTCGAATAACTGTACAAAATTTTAGGGCCAGATGGGGTATGATATGTTCACCGAGGACTCTTAGTGGACATTTTAGTTGGTTATTATTATTCTTATTATTATTGTTGTTATTATTATATTATTCTTATTATTATTATCATTATTGTTATTATTAAATTATTCTTATTATTATTATTATCATTATTGTTATTATTATATTATTCTTATTATTATTATCATTATTGTTATTATTATATATTTTTGTGTGTATATATATATAAATATTATATGTATATATGCATATATATATATATATACGTAAGTGATTATATACATAGATATATAAATGTATGTGTATATATATAAGAAATAAAATAGAAAAAAAAAGCAAAGGAATAATAAACAATAGCACCCTGAACCCGGGCCCAACACCCCCAGGCCCAACCCGAACAACCACAACCAGCCCCAGGCCAGCTCAGCCGAGCCCAGGCCCAGACCGACCCCCCCTGTTTCGGTTCAGCAAGTTAACGTATGCTAATATATAGAGATCGAGGGGGATTCTTCGAAGAATAAAACCCCAAACCCTAAATCCTCGACGCCGCGACCTTGCAAGCCACCTGGGCGGCCACCCACGGCCACGCACCACCGTGTGGGTTGCCGAACGGCGAAGAAACTGCGTGCGCGCGCTGGTGGAAGCAACAGAGCACAGCCAGGTAACCGTTTTCCTCTCATGATATCTTTCGATAAACTCAATCGATTTTCGATCTAGAAGATCCTACGTGAACCCAACATAACCCTCTTTAGATCCCTGTAATTTAGTCTCCTACCAAGACTTTAAATTCTTGAGTAATTATCGCACAAAACCCGGGAAAAACCTACAGTTCCAAAAACTTGAAACAGGGTGTAAACCCACACAGCCTGGTTTTGGAAGGCCAATTGTGATCTGCCTATTAGAAATTTTCAAAAACTAATTGAACACAATTTTAGCCAACATATAGGGCATGGAAACCCAATTAATAGTTTTAATTGTGGATGAGTATGCAGAGGTATAAACCAGTTTGAAAATCAAGAAAAACCATGAACAACAGTTTTCAAAAACTAGAAAAACTCATCCACACGACGTGCGTCCCGCCATTTTGGGCGATGTGGTCACGAACCGAAGGCATCGAAAGCTGCATAACGGCTTCGTGGTCGTGTGGGCTTTGACGGAATTTAAATTGGTCGCGTGTGCGCGACGAATTTGATGCGTATCCGTCGAAATTCACCATATCGTATACTTTGCAAATTTCTCAATTACTTTGTGCACGATCGTCAGATCGAGACAAAACTTACGCCAACAGGACCGTATCATTTTTCTGGTCATGTATGCCAAGTTTGGTCCAATTTTGAGATAGTTGAATCGTACGTCATTTTGCGGGCCCCACGGTCCCACTCAACGGGCGATTTTGTGCACGGCCCGCCGAAATCCAACTCTGGACATATGGTTGGGTTTGTATCAGAAAACCGGATCCATAGACATATAGTTTGACGACTTTAGAGACCATTGACTCTGGCACGCTTTTCGGTGCAAAGCGGGTCCAACGGCGGACATCATTTTTGCCCAAAATTACCGTTTTGCCCCTGTGTCCAGAATTGGACTTAAGGACAGGCAATCCTAGCTAATTTGACTATTCTGAGAATATTGGTGATGTTTATTTCAGCTTTTGGAGACAGTTGTGATGATTTTGACTCTATGGCTTGGCAGTTGACTATTTTTGTGGGATTCTGCGTGCAACATTCAGGCAAGATACATTTCCTTCCTCTATAGTTTATTTACATGCATGTTTATATTATTATATTATTTTACTAGTTGATTATTTATATGTGATTTGTATATCATGCCTGCTAGTTTATATATAGCCTTGTTTATAATTAGCTTTGTAGTTCATATTGGATTAGTTTTTCTCATGTATCGTGATTGGGTCGTATCGTATCATCTCTTGTACTTGGACTGAGTCGCATCGTGTTATAGGATGAATAAGTCATATCGGAACTGCTGTACCTTAAAATTCTTGAAGCTAACCTGCGAGTCCACATTAGGGGCGAGGGTTGGTAGTTCAGCTAACTTACGAGCCCACACCAGGGGCGAGAGTTAGTAAGCTAATCTGCGAGTCCACATTAGGGGCGAGGGTTAGTAGTTAAGCTAACTTGCGAGCCCACACCAGGGGGCGAGAGTTAGTAAGCTAAACTGTGAGTCCACACCAGGGACGAGGGTTAGTAGTATATGGTTCACACCTGCGAGTCCACACTAGGGACGAGGTTGATGCTAGCCTGCGAGTCCACACCAGGGACGAGGGTTAGTAGTATATGGTTCACACCTGCGAGTCCACACTAGGGACGAGGGTGATGCTAGATTACGAATCCACACTAGGGGCAAGGACTAGTAGTTGTTCAAACCTGCGAGTCCACATTAGGGACGAGGGTTTGAGTATTTGATTGGTTGTCCATAGACATCGTGATATCGTGTTCTCTTGTTTTCTCCAGCAGTTCGTTTAGGCGTAGTGGTTCTTCCAGTCGTGTCTTCGTGCTGATTGGTCTTTTTTCGTTTATTTCATGTATTTTCTTTATTGCATGATAAACTGCTAGATAGGCATGTTTTTATGTATCTTGCTATGTCCCCTGAGGACCTGATGATCTCTTCAGGTTAGTTATTGCATGGAGTTAGTTAGCAGCTCTGGATGGCAGACGTGATGATACGCTTGCGGGATTCAGGTATCGTATTGCATTTATTATCAGCTCGTGCTTTCATACCTATCCTGAGATATCCTGTTTCCTGATTCAGTTTTAGACTCTTGTTATTTCCTTTAGAGTCTTATCGGGCATTTATGCTAGTGGGCTGCAGACCATGACCCATAGTATTCATTCATGTTTCATATTCTTATTGTGGATTGAGATATAGATTTGTTTGCCATAATTTGGCAGTATACCATAGCCTTGACAGCGTTTACGTATTCGAGTCGGGCTGGAGTCCGTTCGATACGTAGCTGGCTTGCTCACGAGATCGCATCCGAAAACCGGGTACGGGTCCTGACACATCATAATCCACAAGTAGCTCTAGCCATCTCCTCTGACGCATGTTGAGATCCTTCTGGGTGAAAACATACTTCAGGCTCTTGTGGTCGGTAAAAATCTCTACCATATCTCCGTACAAGTAGTATCTCCACAATTTAAGCGCAAACACTACTGCTGCCAGCTCCAAGTCATGGATTGGATAATTCCTCTCATGATCATGAAGTTGTCGTGACGCATAAGCTATTACCTTCCCATGCTGCATCAGAACACATCCTAAGCCTCATTCTGAAGCATCATAATACACTGAAAATCCTTCGGTCCCATCTGGAAGCGTGAGAATGGGTGCCATCATCGAGCCTTGCTTCAACTTTTTAAAAGAATCCTGGCACTCTGCTGTCCAAACAAACTGTACATCCTTGCAGGTCAACTGGGTCAAGGGCGCTGAAATCCGAGCAAAGTCTGAAATAAATCGCCGGTAGTAGCCGGCTAAGCCAAGGAAACTGTGAACTCCTGCAACTGTGCTGGATACTGGCCACGACTCAATAGCAACGATCTTTTGGGGATCCACTTCTACTCCTCCTTGGTGATGATATGACCCAAGTACGAAATACAGTCGAGCCAGAACTCATATTTACTGAACTTGGCGTACAACTGGTGCTCTCGAAGAATCTGGAGGACCACTTTAAGATGCTGCTCATGCTCTGCCTCAATCTTGCTGTAGACCAGGATGTCGTCTAGGAACACAATCACGAATTGATCCAAATAAGGCATGAAGATACGATTCATGAGGTCCATGAATACAGCCAGTGCATTGGTTGCTCCAAATGGCATCACAAGGAACTCCCAATGCCCATACCGAGATCTGAAAGCTATCTTCGGGATGTCCTGCTCTCTGACTCTGATCTGATGGTATCCTGACCGCAAGTCAATCTTCGAAAATACTGCTGCCCCCTTGAGTTGATCGACAAGTCATCTATCCTCGGGAGAGGGTATCTGTTCTTGATTGTCACTGAGTTTAAGGTACGATAATCTATACATAACCTGGACGTACCATCCTTTTTTTTACAAGAAGCATCGGGGCTCCCCAAGGTGACTACTAGCACGAATGAATCCCTTGGTCCTGAGTTCTTCAATTATCTTATACAATATCTCTAGCTCTAACGGTGCCATCCTGTAGACTTTCTCTGATACTGGGGCTGTCTCTGGGATCAAGTCGATGGTGAACTCGATCTCTCGCTCTGGCGGCATCTCTGGAAGCTCTTCTGGGAAAATATCTGGAAACTCTTCAACTATCCGGGGTAACTGCACGGCTGCTACCGCCATCCGCAATACTGGAGGAGAAGGTTCAACTTCGCCTCGGGAGAAGAAAAACTCCGGCTCGCCTGGAATGCTAAAAATAACCCTACCAATGTGGCAGTCTATCCTAGCATACTGGTCCCTCAACCAATCCATCCCTAATAACCACATCATAATCGGCCATCGGGAACTCTATCAATCTAGCGGGGAATTATCTACCGCTAACTACGATCCGACACGAGAAAAACACTCTATCTACTCCCACAAGTCCATTACCAGTAAGTATATTGAGCCTTACTGATAATGACTCGGGCTCCAGTCCTATCCGTGTCGCAAATCATGCAGACATAAATGAATACGAGGTACCAGAATCAAATAATACTGAAGCTGGAAAGGTGTTGACGAGAATAGTACCTGCCACTACCTCTTCTGGTGCCAATCCTTCCTCTCCCATGGTCAAGGCCAGCACTTGACCATGTCCTCTGGGTGTGAGTCCCCTCTGCTAAAAATTCCTCTGCCTGCTCTGGATCAGGGCTTGGGCCTGGGCATACTGCTGCGGTCTCTGCTGCTGGAATGCCTGGGCCTGCGTCGGCAATGGCCTCGGGAACGGGTACTGCTGCGGCTACTGGACTGGTGCTAGTCCTCTAACTGAAGGACTAGAGAAAGCTGATGATGAACTCCTCCAGTTCGGGCAGTTCCCAACCCTGTGGTCCGGGGCACCACAAACCAAGCACAAACCCTGTGCTCTGCGACACTCCGATACCACATGCCCTGGCTTCCCGTATTGTGAATATCCTACTGCGGAAGGCTGCTTCTGTTTCTGCTGCTGAGGGTGCGTCGGGGTTGAATGCTGAACCGACGTCACCGAGGCCGCCCGCCTCGGAGCTCCAATGGTCAAAGCCCTGGCTGCCGGGACTGGTACTGAAGACTGATTCATCTGGCTGTGGGATCGCTTCCGACCTCCGGTCCTATCTACGATCCTCTGGGAGGTATACTCTTGCCTTCTAGCTGCTCTCAATACCGTATCAAAAGTCTGATCCTCAAACTGCTCCACCGCTAACAAAATCTCGAGATAGAGTCCCTGCTGGAACCGCTGGGCTCTATCGAACTCGATCGCCACCAAGGTGGGAGCAAACCGACTAAGCCTGGAAAACTCGATCGTATATCCGTCGACCGTCCTGCCCATCTGCTTCAGATTGGTGAACCTGGTATGTTGATCGTACCGAGCTACAACATCAAAACACTTGGTCTGGAATTTCTCTCTGAATACTGTCCAAGCAATGGGTGCCACTAATCCAACGGCCTACGCCGTCCACCAGTTACGGGCAAGATCCAATAGCTGCAGGCGCACCACGACCACCTTATCGTTCTCTGGAGTCCTGACTGCTTCTAGAATTATCTTTGTGTCCTGAAGCCAAGCATCTGCAGCGATCGCATCTTCACTGCCGTCGAAGAAGGGAGGGTTCAAGCGCTTGAAGCCGTTGGCCGCGTTGTTCCCCTGATGACCTCCTTTGGTCAAGGCATCTACCACGCCTGGTGCAAGACATCTCCTTGACGATCCTGGAAAGCTAATAATGACCTGATGAGACCCACCAAAGTGCTATTATCAGGCTCTGCAGGCTGGACGGACTGAACAGGTGGCTCTCCTCCAGTAGGCACGACTCTGGAGGCTACTCCTGAATGCTGGGCTTGATCTCCAGGTTGCTGCTGGTTCACGAGAGGTGGTCCACCTTGCCGATCGGTAGGACCAGGAACAATGCCGCTAAAGAAGACGATATAGGGAACAATAAGGAAGGACCATGATAGATCAACGATACAAGCATGTAATCAGGACAAGAATTTCAGGGATTCAGAGGATACGAGCAGAGATCAAGGGCGAGTACTGATTAAGACATATATTCGGTAAACCTCTATATATCTTGATTTACAAGACCTGCATGGGCCACCACTTAAATTATGTAACGCCCCAGAACCAAAATACTGGAGAGCGGGGGTGTACATAGCCAGCTACGTATATTGAAGTGCAACCCACCTCGCTATACGGTCACGGCTGTCTAGATACATGAGGGTTTAACTTCAATCCATCAGTCTCTTATGGTCATGAACAAGCCTATTGTCTCAATCTCAAGCAAGCAATATAGTTACAAGATGTCAGAGCACCAAATATACAATAGTAAGGCGTCCATACATTACATATTCGGATGATCATGAAGCTAGTCGTACAAAATGTCATGACTAGCAAGAGTTTCAGTCATACATGATCAACCCTAGGATTTGTCAATCATGTTACAGCCCGTAGGCAGACAGTAAATAAAGGTGCAATACGAGCTAACACGTGCTCGCCGGCTAAACGCCTCAAAAAAATAATTTTACAATAAAATGGGAGAACAAAAAGAAACCCACACATTGCCAGGGTTACGCCTGGTGGTGACCATCTGGCTGGAAGGTAGGTAGATCCTCTGGTGCTGCTCCGATATCTGGCCATACAAAACCAGCTGGGTCAGACCCCAGAAATAGCAAGTGCCACAAAGGAGGCTTCACTTAAGAACTAAAACCAGCATATCACAATATAATATTAAAGATAATTATAAACGAAACTGATGATAATAAAGATAACAACAGTAATTTGAGTACGAGGAAACCATTCAAGTAGCCATGTCACAACCTTTAAACCAAACAAGGATCGAGGTTGGAACCCTTCACCTGAATAGAAATCCATCTTAACTACTTATTGGTAAGTAAAACATGATGAGCTCGATATAGGGTAAAATAAGACAATAAACAAAGAGAGGACACAGAACTGCTCCGGGAGCCAGGTTACAAACCTTAAACCAAACAAGGACCGAAGTTGTAACCCTTCACCTGAACAGAACTGGACCCATGATCTTTATTGTTAAGGCCAGTATGAGTTATCATGCTATTGAAGTAAGGTAAAACATGACAAGCATGGCATGAGGAGCAAAAGACAATAAACGAAGAGAGGACACAGAACTGCTCCGGGAGCCAGGTTACAACCCTTAAATCAAACAAGGACCAGGGTTGTAACCCTTCGCCTGAACAGAACTGGTTCCCTGATCGTTATTGTTAAGGCAAACATAAGTAATCATGTCATGTCGCAATCTTGTACAGGATCATGACAAGACTAAGCTGGGCTAGATTCCATCCAATCAATCACGGCCAATCAGTGAGTACGGCTTGATACTTTAACTAACTAGGGTTATCACAGGCCTAGTTACTAGCAAGATGTAATGAGATTATCCCAACAGCCACAAGTCCTGCAGACCATCCAGGTTATCCAGGTCGAATGTCCGTTTATGAAGGATGCAACACGTGACTGTGTGCTGGAAATATGCCATACTCGTCGGTAGGCTACAAGTCCACTTGATGCGTCCAGATAACGGGATTGTCTGTAGCTGGAAAATCTCTTCATGACTACTGAATTATTCTAGTTATTAGCCTTAGTCAATTGCAGTAGGTATCCCTGACCGTGGTACTCAGGGATCCCATCCTAGACATGATGTAAGACAGTACTGGTTTATTTGTACAAACACATTCGTCCACGGTGTCCAGATCATTCATACTTGTCATGTTAAGTTAGCTGCCGTAACAGCATGTCGAGATATGTCATATCAGTTTTCTTGTCAAGAGTGCGCCACGGTGGGCCACTATCGTGTTCCTGGAATCATATCAGAATTTATATAATATAAGCACAAATGTGATATCAATTTAATAATAATAATAATAATATAATAATAATAATAATAAAAGAGAATAAGACTGTGAAAGGAGCCATTCGGCTAAGAGATATATGCTCATACAGCTGAAAAAGAACGGCACATGCGGCTCGGGAGAGCGCAAGGGTCTTATGCGGCTCAAGAGAATCGGGCTTATGCGGCAGCGGGAGGGAAGGGCTTATGCGGCAGAAAAGGGGCAGTGCCATGCGGCTCGGGAATGAAAGGGGGGCACATACGGCTGAAAAGTAGTGGGGGCTCATGCGGCTGGGAACACAGGATCTTATGCGGCTAAGAATTAAGAGTTCATGCGGCTCAGGGAAAAGTTGGACTTATGCGGCTGCGGTTCAATAAGTACATGCGGCTAGGTCATGGCAAGGCCTATGCGGCAGAGGATGCTAGTGTTCATGCGGCTCGAAGTCAAGGGCAGCCTATGCGGCTGAAGAATTCGTCGAGCATATGCGGCTTTGGTGATTGGAGTTCATGCGGCTAGATAAAATCAGGGCTCATGCGGCTCGGGATGAATCAAGCATATGCGGCTATGCTCAAGTGGGGTCTTATGCGGCTGGGCTAGGGGCGGGTCTTATGCGGCACTGGGAATCGTCTTCATGCGGCTCGGGAAAGTAATACGCCATGCGGCTAAGAAAGACTTGTCGCATGAATGTTCATACGGTCAAGTATTGCCATTGAAGCATGAATGTTCTAAGCCATTATTCATCAGTAAAAACCTTTCTGAAGATGAAAAGAAAGAGTTGATAAAACTGATTAAAGAATATATTGATATCTTTGCATGGAGTTATGAGGATATGTCGGGTCTAGATCCTAAAGTAGCTACTCATAAACTCAATATTCTTTCTAATGCCAAGCCTGTAAAACAACAACAACGGCATTTTTGACCAGATATGATGGATGCAATTGAAGCAGAAGTCAAAAAGCTGATCACATGTGGCTTTGTTCGTGAAGAACAACACCCAGACTGGGTTGCCAACATTGTACCTGTCATGAAGAAGAATGAAAAAGTTCGAGTTTGTATAGATTTTCGGGATCTTAATACAGCTTGTCCAAAGGACGAATTTCCACTTCTGATTACCGATGTCATGATAGACAATACATGTATTTTAGAACGCATGTCTTTCATGGACGGATTTTTAGGATACAATCAAATTAAGATGCATCCAGGAGATGAAAAACATACTGCTTTTTATACACCCCTTGGGGTTTATTGCTATACGGTTATGTCATTTGGTCTGAAAAATGTTGATGCTACGTATCAACGGGCTATGAGCAACATCTTTCAAGAACATCTACGAAAAATAGTTAAATGTTATGTAGATAACATTGCTGTCAAAAATCGATCAAAAGATGATCACATTCAAGACTTGAAGACAGTATTTGAGTTGATGCACCAACATCAACTGAAGATGAATCCTACTAAGTCTTTCTTAGAGGTTTCCAGTGGCAAGTTTTTGGGATTTTTTATAACTTCTCAAGGTATCCACGTTGATCTTGATAAAATTAAAGCAATTCTTGAAATGTGTCCTCCATACAATCTAAAAGAACTCTGTGGTTTCCAAGGTCGCATTGCTTATATCAGAAGATTTATATCCAATCTTTCTGGAAGATGCCAACCTTTCTCTCGTTTATTAAAGAAAGGAGTATCATTTGTTTGGGATGAAGCATGTCAAAAAACCTTTAATGACATCAAGCAATACCTTATAAATCCACCTGTCTTGGTACCTCCAGTGGTGGGAAGACCATTTTTGCTCTATGTTCGAGCCTTGGATCATTCACTTGGTGCTCTTCTTGTACAGAAAAGTGATAAAGGTCATGAACAAGCAATTTATTATCTTAGCCGAATGATGGTCGGAGCTGAACACAGGTATACTCATGTGGAGAAAGAATGTCTGGTCTTGGTTTTTGATGTTCAAAAGACACGACATTATGTGTCAGGACAGACTATTCATGTCATCTCCAGAATAAATCTTATTCGGGTATTGATGAGAAAACCAAGCATTCTTAACTCCAGGTTAGCTACTTGGACGATGTTGCTTACTCCTTATGATATGGTTTATGTACCTCAAAAATCAATGAAGGGTCAAGCATTAGCGAATTTCTTAGCAGCTCACCCTATACCTGAAACATCTAAGCTATATGAGTATATTCCAAATGAAGTCGTGGATTGCAACATGACTTTGAAGGAGGATATTTGGCAACTATATTTTGATGGAGCATCGCGGGTTGGACCTAAAGGCAATATTGTCTCCGGAGTAGGCATCGTCTTGGTCTCTCCTGATAAAATGGTCATATACCGTACTTATTCTCTTAATGAACCATGCTCCAACAATGTGGCAGAATATAATGCTCTGCTAATTGGTCTCCAAGTAGCAAAACAATTGGATATTGAATTCCTGGAAGCTTATAGAGACTCTCAACTGATTGTAAATCAGGTCAGAGGGGCATATGAAGTCAGAAATCCTGACCTCATTCCTTATCATCAAGTGGTAATCGAATTGGCCCTTTTATTCAAGGGATTCTTCATTAAATTCGTACCACGTTCTCAAAATTTTGAAGCTGATGCTCTTGCTAGTTTAGCTGCAGACTTAGCTATTCCAATCAGAAGATAAAATACCATTACTTTGTTGGATCGAGACTTATTCTGTGTCAAGAATAACTTGTATATTGAACAGAGTTATACTACAGAATCAAGTTCTCAACAAAGGGATTGGAGAAGTCCATTTATTGATTGTGTGGTCCATGGGATTTTACCTGAAGATCCAAAAGAAGCTGCATCAATCAAGAGACGATTATTTCGATTCTACTACGATTCTTTTTTGGATATGTTATATCGTCGTTCTTATGATGGACTTTTGTTGCATTGTCTCTCCGAGAGTGAAGCTAAGCAAACACTCTGTGAAGCTCATGATGGTGTCTGCGGTGCTCATCAACCGGGTCCAAAATTGCAAGACCGCGTTCGAAGAATGGGATATTATTGGCCTTCTATGATAGCAGATGCTGTGGATTATGCCAGACGGTGTAAAGCATGTCAGATTTATGCTGATTTTATTCATCAACCATCTGAATTCTTACATCCTACAGCAGCTTCTTGGCCCTTCGAAGCTTGGGACATGGATATTATTGGTCCGATTAACCCTCTTTCTGTCAAAGGACATCGGTTTATCCAAGCCATAACGGATTATTTCTCTAAATGGACGGAAGTGTTTGCCATTGATTGTAAAAGTACAGAACAATTATCGGAGGACTGAACTTAGACTCACAATACAAACTCGCTCATACAAAGAAAGCCTAGGGACGAAAACCTAGGTACAGCAGTCTAAGTACGATTATTTATTTTAGATTCTGGGGGGTGACGATAGAGGCTCGGGAAAGCGACGGCCGCTCTGCCTTACTCCTTGGACGATCGGTACGCAGCCTTGACTCGGGGAAGATCTGCTTGGTCGTTGACAAAGAAATGCCTTCTTGCTCTCTCTCTGATTGCTCTCCTGGCTTCTCTCTCTCTGTGTATATTCTCTCTCTGACTATGGAGGAAGTCTCTCTGTGTATACGTATTCTTCTCTGGTTTCTTTTTGTATATTTCTCTATATATGCTACAAGGAAATGGCACCTTGCTATTTATAATAGTGGGATGGGATCGCTAGGGTTGTCGATGATTAGCTCTTGGGGATGGCGGCGGCTTGGGGATTGATCAATCCAGGCCGTTCGTTTCGGATTGTGACGAATCAGAACCATTAAGGGTAGATTACACCAAATCCCCATTAGCAATCAATGCTGATTGGCATAAATCTTTCTTATAATGATTCTCTCATATCTGCGAATAAATCAAATTTATTCTCCTGCCACGTGCCCCAGATCATTGGGATTCGACCCGATCTTGGATTGCCATAAATCTGGGAGATTGATCGGCTGAGGACACGTGTCCTGAGAGCCAATGGTGAGACTGGAACCGCATGCAGATTGGGCCGCATGAGATTTGGACCGCATAAACTTTGGGCCGCATAAGACTTGGGACACGTGTCAGGACTGTCTGGGCAGTAGCCCCCTCCTTCAGACTTCTGAACCATATGATGAGCCGCATGAACCGCATAATGGTGTGTCTGCTTGAGCCGCATGGACATGATCTTCTTGAGCCGCATAGGGATGATTCCACTCGAGCCGCATGGGACAGCTTCACTCTGAACCGTATGGGAAGTCTTCACTTCGAGCCGCATAAGCACACCCACGTGGCAGGGCCACGTGGCATTTTGTTGTTCTCGGGGGGTTGTGTCAGAGATTTCTTTCTCTTTCCTAGAGATTCATCATCATGACAGAGTCATAATTACCTGCTTTGGTGTCAGGTCTGTCAACTTTTCAGAGGGGTCAGCTGTCAAAGCAATTAATGCAGCATGGATCGGAGGGGAGCACTGTTACGCCACGTGTCTTCTGAGCCGCATGGAATGCCTACGGCCGCATAGCTCCTTATGCCGCATGACTCCCTGAGCCGCATGCGTTTCTGAGCCGCATGGGTCTTTCTTGGCCACATGAGTTAATTTCTTTAGTATTTTCCATGCTTCTACAGGACCCCCTTCAAAGTTTTTAATTTGTAAAATTGAAATACTTTGAACAAGAAGCATGGCTGTATTGGCCGCATATGCAATCCCGACCGCATAAAAGTTCTAGCCGCATGAATGTGTTGTTCGCATGACTGTTTCAGCCGCAGAGGGTGTGTTAACCGCATAGATGGTCCAGTCCACGTGTGCGGGTCTTTATTTATCTCCAAGTTGCTTCAGCGCTGTCTTTGTAGGGGGAATCTCAAGGGTCAGTTCATTAAATCTTTTTGGATTTAATGCCTTGGGTGAATCTTGGAGACAAAACCCAAGGAGTCGGTTTCGCTCTTCAAGAGTCGGTCACTGGCCCACGTGTCCGCCTTCTCCCCTCCTCCTATAAATAGGAGGGGTTTGAAGAGAGAGAAGACTTCTTTATTTTCTTTCTTCTCTTATCTCGCTTGCCTTTCTTTTCTTCGATAATTGATGGCTCCCAAGAAGATCATGGCAGTGAAGGGCAAGAAGGCGGCCTCCACTTCCACCTTGGGTGCGGTTGCTGCCCCGCCCGTCGTCGTGCCTGCTGTTCATCCTGACGTCCATCCCCCCATTGCTGGTAAGGACAATGTATGAATTAAGGAACCCCGACCGCCATGGCTACGTCGCATACTTTATGCATGAGCCTTTGTAAATCGTATGTTCGCCCTACGGCTGAGCTGCGAACCGCATTATTGTGTCTGTATGTGCGCCTTATTAATGAAACCGTATAGGTGGCACATAGACTTTTATTGTGCGGAACCGCATAAGCAGTCTTCTGAACTGGAGCCGCATGGGGCTTTTTGGAGCCGCATAAGACTTCTGAGAACTTCATGGGAGGCATGGATATTTTCTTGAGCCGCATGTGGTTTGAAAACACCTAATCAGCTCTTTTTTTTTATTCTCTATTTAACTTATTTTTTTCTTTGTCTGTTCTTCAGTGAATTTGCCGGTTAACGCCGCCGGAGAACTCTTGGTGGGTAGTGCTCAAGCTGCTCTCGGCTATAGGTACGACCAAATTGTTCAGCACATGGCGGATCAGTTTCCAAGCGATGAGCCTATGGCCAGATTGAATGCCATCAAGAATCAGCCCTTCCATTTCCTTAATGCTATGATGAACTCCGGGAAATTCGAAGGAGAGTTTTTGAAGCCTGCGTTCTTTTTTGGAGACGCCTTGACCGTGGAGAATGATCATATTCTGGAGGTGTCGGAGGATTGGAATTTTGTTTCTAACGGGATGGCGATCCGCATCCCTCAGATGGAGCGACACTTTCCATTATTTTGGTTCAATATGCTCCCTTTGGACCGGAAGATGGAGGGGACTCTAACCCCTACCAGGAGTGGGATGTTCGTGGGGAACATTCGTTATAATAACCATCTGAAGTCCGTGGTTGCTGGCAAGGTGCATACCAGTTGTTCTGTGACAGGGTTGGTCCCAGGTTCTTTCTTGAATGTGGCAGGTCCTAACTTCACGTTTTCTACCGCCGATACTTTTATGAATCGACTTGCCCGGAAAGGCTCCTATCCCGTTGGTCGGTTGACGTTTCCTGGTTGGATACACCCTATTCCCTCGTGGATCAACTTATCTACCTGGATCCTGCAGAAGTATGAGGCTTTTTTGTGCGAGATTAGCCTGTACCATGCTATCCGAGGTACCAGTCATGGCTTGTTCATAAACAAGAAGCTATTCATGTCCCTGCTGGAAATGTATAATTGTCGTACAGGGACCTTTTACACACCTGTAGGGGAGATGGGACTTGCGCTCCATGAAATGCATGCGGTTTCCAAGCTTCCTTGGGGGACGAAGCGTTTGAAGCATATACTCCCACTAATGAGGAACTCGAAGATTTGGAACGACGGTATCCTGGCTTTGCGGCCCTTTACCAGGAGATATTGTGTCATTATAACACATGCTATCAGATAACCCGCAAGGATAACCTGGAAGGGGATGCTCCCTACACCAAGGATTGGGTGCATTATCTCTTCTCAGCAGATGTCTCAGGTCTGGTTACCTCTCGTCGCCCTAGGTCTCGGGAGGCGGTCAAAGAATTGGTGTCATCTATTAGTGGCAGATTCGGGAGCCAAACCGACACTTTCGACTACTTTTACCAGGATACTCAAGAGCTGTCTGAGAAAGCGCTTCTGACGGGATTTTTAATGATCTGGCTACAAAACTGTGTAGTCTCGGGAGTAACCGGTTCTATTGAGAGAATTAGTTGTAACTTTATTCTTCCGGCTGTGAAATTGGTCTTGCGAATCAGGCTAGCTCTCCTTCCGGCTATGGTATGTAGCATACACCGTGGCCTTCGTACCTTCACGTCCAAAGTCATTGCCCACGATGTGACCAAGGATTTTGAACGAACTGAGTTACCTTATCATTATTTGATGGGGTGGCTGCTGATACATTATCCATCTTTGATGAGGTCGGGCTCTGAGAGCGGTGCGACTGATGATGACGCCCTTATCTTCCGTTACCGTGATGAGCCTTGGGAATATGAGGCCATGCGGGTTTGCCGGATGGTCTTGGCAAGGGCAGATAAGTATCATATTTTCGTATCCGTCCCTCGCTTTTCTGCCAGGGACATAGAGACTGTGCATATAGACGGTATTACACCTCCTCAACTTCTGGATAGCCAGATGCTCTTATGGTTGCGTAACATCCGTCCCTCACATCTGGTGTACCGCAACCGCAATGCTGTTTTTCTGGAGCCGTATCTGCCTAGCAGGTTTGCCCGACAGTTCGGGTACAGCCAACTTTGTTTAGACAGCCCCAGCTCTTGTCTGGGTTATGAGGGAAGTCTTCTTGATGGTATCAGAGCTTGGCAATATTATGATTCGTTCCATACTCGTACCATTTTCTTGGTCCCTGCTATTAAGGAGTCGGTGGAGATCTTGCATATGGCGGCTCTGTATCATGTCATGGCGAACAAGCCCTGGTCGGTTTTAACCCAAGTACCAGTTTTATTGCTGGCACTGGTCTGGAGGAAGGCTCTCAAGGGGCCAAGAAAAGAAAGACTAGAGCCGAAGTGCCAGATTTGGATTCCGCTGCTGAAGGTGATGAAGGCAACGAGCATAATGAAGATGACTCTATCCTTCCAGTGGTAGGCGCAGAGGTGGGTCAATTGCATGTTTTGTCAGATGAGATACTGAGGGATCAGTCCCTTGTTGCGCCTGGTCCTATCCTAAAACGTAGCAGGCAGGTTCCTCCTGTAGGCAGTGTTTCTCGATCCCGAAAGCTGGTTGGGACTAGGCACCGTCCGCCAGCCACGAAAGAGAGTGAAGAAGAAGTCAATCCTGCGTCAGAGGTAACAAAACTGCTCTCGATCCCTTCTTTCTTCTTTCCTTTGAGTTTTAATCCTGATTGTCTTCATTCCCTCTTTTAGGTGTCGGAGGAAGAAGAAGAGTTTCAGGATGTCGAGACGGTGACCCAGGATGACGGGGCCTCCCATGAGCCTGTTCCTATTCAAGAGGACGCAGATCAATCTGTATCCCCCTTCAAGGTGATGGGGTCAGGGGACGTGACTGAGTTTAACTCGGGGATCCCGGGTGGGGGGACCATGCCCGTTGTGGATGAGCCGCGACCTTCATGCCCCTCCCCTGGTAAGATTAGCCGAATCTTAACCCGTGAGGAAGCCTATCTGCTCTATCATCATGTCCTTCGGGTTATGTCGATTGACTGTTATTCTGGACATTCAGGTCCTGCCCCTTCAGTGCCGAGGATGGACGTCGTCGAGACAACCCCAACCGAAGGGGCATCGATGGAAAGGGGTGTACTTTCTCACTGCCCGACTCGTCTTGATGGGCCTTCTGGGGGCCCGAGTTTAACGGGCCAGTTCTCGGGGCAGTCGGGGCAGGGAACAATGGTCCTTGCATCATCCTTCGCTCCAATGGCTTCGAGAATCGACCTTTCTTCCCTGCCGAGCATCCAAGCTCTCCGAGCGACGGAAGATGAGTTGGCCGCTATTCATGCATCTTTCTGCTCGGACTCCGCTCCCTTGGTGGCGAGCTCTAGCGTTACTCCTCCTACGTTGCCGCTCCGGCTTCCTCTGACGCCCTCCTCTGCTGAAGTTTTGAACGACGCGTCGCAGGATGTGGTTGCCAGTTTCTATCGTCATTTGAAGAGAGGAATCGAGGCCGCTGTAGAAAGAGGGACCTCTTTTACCTTGGCCCGAAGATGCGCCCATGGTCAAATAAACATCCTTAGGGATCTTCCTGATGATGCAGGAATGGCTTCGCTTCTGGAGGCGAAATTGCTGGAGGCTGATCAGCTGGTGTCCGAGCTTCGAGTATTGCGGCAGGCTGATCTGCCTGCTGTTATAAACGAGGAGCGGAATTCCCTTATTGCTGTTATAGAGAGGACCAGAGCGGCTCGAGATAAGACCCGACCGGCCGCACTGAAGGATCTCAGCGACTTAGCTGATCGGTATGATCAATTGAGTTATGCGACCAAAAACGTTGTGGCTCGGGAGGAGTCTGTCTCTCGTGAGATTACCGAGACGCGGGAGCAGATCCTTGCGCTTCAGAAGAAGTTGACTTTCCTGGAGTCTGAACTCGAGACTGCCCGCAATGACAGGGGGCTAATTGTTCAGGAAGCTGACAGGGGTACTCAAGCTTCGACTGACCTGGAGGCTGTCTTGAAGAAATTGGAAGATGACTGTCAGGCGCCCTGGATTTGGACAATGAGGAGCGGTTACTCCAGGAGGCCGAGCGTCGCGCTCGGCAACGGATTGAGCGGGAGACCACCTCAGTGAGAGACCGCCTCCTAGAATTGAGTAACACTGAAATGTAGTCGGCCTTTTCTTTTTCCTTCTTTTTTTTCTCTTTTTTTTTTTGAAAAGGACGTGGTCCCGAAATATGTAATGCTTCTTTTTTTTCCTTCAAATAAAGAGTATTTTCAATTCTACCCTTCATTTGTATTGCTTGCTGTGCCTGTGATATTGTGGTGATGTTCTCCCCCGCATAGGGGATATATTTGTGGACCTGTTACCCATGGCATACCTTGGTTTTAGGTAGAGATAACAAGTTTCGGTCAGGATACCTGAAGCAGCCATAGCAAAGTGGTCATGGGTGCTCTTGGTATTGAGAAAAGAATTGTCGTAGAGCAGCTGGGCTCATGGGGCATGATGAGGTGATAGGTTTGTGTTAAGAAATTTAGCTGAGGATATTTGTGGGCCTATTACCCTTGGCATACCCTGGTTTAGGATACGGGTTATAGGATGAAAGAGAGCTGACATACTTGTTCAGAGGTAACGAGGACATGGCAAGTAGGAAAGTTTTTTGAACGTAGAGTCTTCCTACTCAGAGGTAATAAGTACATGGCAGGAGCAAACTCGACGGAGGGTATTGGTGGTCAACAGAGGACATTTGTGGTCAACAGAGGACATTTGTGGTCAACAGAGGACATTTGTGGACCCGTTACCCTTGGCGTACTCCGGTTGTGGGTACAGGTAATAGGTCAAAAGGGGATCATCATACTTACTCAGAGGTAATGAGGACATGGCAAGTATGAAGGTTTCTTCGACGGAGCCTTCCCATTCAGAGGTAATGAGGACATGACAGGAGTGGGCTCAATGAAGGGGGGTACGTAGAATAACTCAGAGGTAATGAGGACATAGAAATTCTATGTAGGGGTGATTTATTTTTTGACGGAAATGGGACGACTCAGAGGTGATGAGGACATGGTCGTCTCGAAAATTCGTGGATCCGTTACCTTCGTTGTGCACTGGGAGTACAGGTATTAGATCATGAAAGAGGATCTCTTGTAGAAAGAAAGTTCAGCGGTATGATTATACATGACTTTCTTTTAAAAGAGTGACTGGGATGTAAGTTCAGGGGTACCGATGGGCACATAACTCGACAATCCATGAATGTTGGAATCAAAGTGTAAGTTCAGATGTACCAGCAGGTACATGACTTAGGAATTTGGGATATGTTTATGGAAAAAGGGCATGAGTTCAGCGGTACACGCGGGTACATGACTCGAAAATTTGTGAATGTTGGAATCAAAGTATAAGTTCAGAGGTACCAGCAGGTACATGACTTGGGAATTTGGGATATGAGTTCAGCGGTACAAGAGGGTACGTGACTCGATAAGTTGGAAAATTAGGGGGTTGAGTTCAGTGGTACCAGCGGGCACATAACTCAAAACTCTGAAAAATATTGTTTAAACATAGTATTTCTTCAGGAACTTGCCGTTGACGGGCAACATGAGCAAGTCTCCGTTCTGCTTGGTGAGACGGTAAGCACCATTGGAGAACACGGCCTCGATGATAAATGGGCCTTCCCATTTTGGCTGGAACTTGCCGGTGGTCTTGTGAGTCATGACCATTGGCCTCCTGACTGCCAAAATAAGATCGCCCACTTGGAATGTTCTGACTTTGACCTTTTTGTTGAAGGCTCCTGAGATGCGTGCTTGGAATAATTCGATCCTTTGCTGAGCTAGGAGGCATTTTTCATCTAAGGCCTCTAACTCTTGTAGTCGACGTCGGTAGTTATCATCCGTTGTCAATTGATAAGTGAGGGCGACTCGGAGTGAGGGAATCTGAGTCTCTAATGGGAGAACTGCCTCACTCCCGTACACCAGAGAGAATGGTGTATTCCCGGTGGCTGTTCGAACCGTGGTGCGATAAGCCCATAAGCACTCGCCGAGCTTGTCGTTCCAGTCGCGTTTGTTGGAGGAGACAAATTTCTTGAGGAGTTTGATGATTGTTTTGTTGAATGCCTCTGCTAACCCGTTTGCTGTCGGGTTGTATGGTGTCGAAGCGACATTCTGAATGCGGTGTTTGTCGCAGAATCGGTAGAATACGTGGCTTATAAACTGTGGACCATTATCATGGATGATCCTTAGGGGCAGTCCAAAGCGGTAAATGACGTGGTGCTTCAGGAAGCTGATTACGTTCGAAGTTTTGACTTCGGCGAGTGGGACAACTTCTGCCCACTTCGAGAAGTAATCAGTGATTGCCAGTATGAAGCGACGTCCTCGGGAGGAAGGTGGGGTGATTGGACCAATGATATCCATTTCCCATGCTTCGAATGGCCAGGACGCCACTGTCGGATGTAGGAATTCGGATGGTTGGTGAATAAAGTCTGCGTGGACTTGGCAGGCCTTGCATTTTTGGGCATAATCTATCGCATCAGCCACCATCGTGGGCCAGTAGTAGCCCATCCGACGAAGGCGGTCTTGCAGCTTAGGGCCAGGCTGATGGGCCCCGCAGACACCGTCATGAGCCTCTCGTACGGCCTCTTTGGCTTCTGCGTTCGACAAGCACCGAAGTAGTAATCCGTCGTAGGAGCGGCGATACAGCATTTTTGTCTCTGTATCATAGAAGAATCTGAGAGAACGCCGTCTGATAGAAGTAGCCTCCTTCGGGTTCTCGGGCAGGATGTCGTAGACCACGAAGTCTATGAATGGTTGTCTCCAGTCTGGCGCTCCGTCGATCATCTGAGCAGAATAACTCGCCATAGCTTGAACGTTGTTCTTGGGGCAGACCAGCTCATGGCCGATTACATCGACCGAATGATGAGAGTGGTTTGGCACTGCTAGGGAAGCAGCCAGGCCTGCTAGGGCATCAGCTTCGATATTCTGGAGTCTAGGGACGTGTTCTATGAAGAATCCCTCGAATGATGAGATAATGTTGATCGCTATTTGGTGGTAGGGGATCATGTCTTCATGGCGGACTTCGTACGTCCCCCGAATCTGGTTGACGATTAATTGCGAATCGCCGTATGCTTCAAGGTATTCTACCCCCAGTTCTCTGGCGAGTTGGAGGCCAATGACCAAAGCGTTGTACTCGGCCACATTGTTAGAGCAGGGTTCCGTGAGAGAGTAGGCGCGATTGATCACTAGCCCGGTAGGAGAGACCAATACTACTCCGACTCCGACGACGATGTTTCCCTTGGGTCCGGTTCTTGAAGCGCCATCGAAGAACATCCGCCATATGTTATCGTGGGTGGTTGTATTTGAATCGGCGACCTCATCTGGGATTTCTTTGTGTATTCTGGATGATTTCGATCCTGGATGGGCCGCCAAAAAGTCTGCCAGGGCTTGACCTTTGACAGCCTTCTGCGGGACGAAGACCATATGATAGGGGGACAGCAATATCGCCCATGTAGCGAGGCGGGAGCTGAGTGCCCCTGGTTTGGTCATGAGGACCCTGAGAGGGTTGATTCGTGAGATCACATGTATGGTTTGCCCCGTGACGTAGTGCCGCATCTTTTGAATGGCGAATACTAGGGCGAGGCACTCTTTCTCCACAGCGGTGTATCGGTGTTCGGGCCCGACCATCATTCGGCTGAGATAGTAAATGGCCTGCTCGTGGCCTGCGTCGTTGTTTTGTGCCAGCAGGGCACCGAGGGAGTGTTCCATTGCTCGTACATAGAGCAGGAATGGTTTTCCAGGGACAGGGGCTACCAGGACTGGAGGATTTGACAAATATTCTTTGATGTCATCGAAAGTGCGCTGGCACTCCTCGTCCCATACGAATGAGACTCCCTTCTTCATGAGGTGGGTGAACGGTCGGCATCGCCCGGAGAGGTTGGAAATGAACCTTCTGATATAAGCTAGCCTCCCTTGGAGGCCTCTAAGTTCACGGAGATTTCTCGGAGGACCCATCTCCATGATTGTCCTCGTTTTCTCGAGATCTACATGGATACCCCGTGCAGTGATGATGAAGCCCAAGAACTTCCCGCTGGATACACCCAAGAACGATTTTGTAGGGTTCATCTTCAGATTGTGGGCTCGCATTAAGTTGAACACCGTTCTCAGGTCTTGCAGATGATCCTCCTTACGGCGACTCTTGACGGCGATGTCGTCGACATAGCATTCCACTGTCTTGCGTAAATGTTCTCTGAAAATAATACTCATGGCTCGCTGATATGTAGCGCCAGCATTCTTTAGACCGAATGGCATGACTGTGTAGCAGTATGTGCCAATCGGGGTTCGGAATGAAGTGTGCTTTTCGTCGTCGGGAGACATCTTGATTTGATTGTACCCCGAGAATCCATCCATGAATGACATACGTTCAAAGCCGCATGTATTGTCGATCATGATATCTGTGATAGAAAGGGGAAATTCATCTTTGGGGCATGCCTCGTTCAGGTTGCGGAAGTCGATGCAGATTCGAATCTTTCCATTCTTCTTGAGGACGGGTACTATATTGGCGACCCAATCAGGATGTTGCTCTTTACGAATGAAGTCGCTGGCTATTAGCTTGTTGACTTCAGCTTCGATCGCGTCCATGACGCCTGGGCGGAAGCGTCATTGTTGCTGCTTGACTGGCTTTGCATCTGGCCGTATATTGAGTTTGTGGAGAGCGATGTCAGGATTTAACCCCGGCATGTCTTCATAGCTCCAGGCGAACACATCAATGTATTCTCTGACAAGTTCTAACAGCGACTCTCGTTCTTCGTCAGTTAGGCTTTTACTGATAAAGATCGGTTTTGGAGAAGATTTGCTGCCGAGATCCACTTGTATGACTTCATCTTCAGTAGGAGGTTCTCTCAGTTCGAACCGTTTTTCCTATTGTGCGTCTAATTGCTAGGCCTATGGCTCTAGCTTAAGGATTTCAGGGATGTCTTCGTCTTCCTCGTAAGCGTCGGTGAATGCCATGTTGACTGACATGACTTGTCTGAACACATCTCCGATGCTGGTATCTGAGTCGGAAGTCGATGATCCGGTTGAATATGACTGCCAGTCGCATTCTTCATCTGAGCTTTCAGGGGTCGTAGTAGGCGTTACATACCCTAAACTGCATCGGGTTTTGTTATAGTAGTTCCGTGGTTTGCCCGCCGGGGCTGGCGTCTTCAAAGGTAATCGTCGTCCAGTGCCGTAGTTCAGTCCTGGCGTTGTCTCTAGATCATACCCCTGTTTCTGTATGAGATATTTGGATTGAGAGCTATAGAGATACAGAGGCAGTCTTCCGGCATCTGACCCGAAGTCGACTTCTTCCATGGCGAGGGGATGCGGGTTGTTCGTCCGGCCGAAGATGATTGGGTGGTCCCCTCCCTCGATTATTCGGTAAGCATCTTCTACTGGAGTAAGTTGGATAGCGGTGTACACATTTGTCACCTGTGTATGTAGGTGAGTGCCTATACCGTGTTCCATAGCATACATTGTACATAGCTTATTGAGCTCGGCGTAGTTCAAAGATAACCCTTTATTGATGAAGTAAGGTATCTTTTCTAGAGGGATTACATTATCTGCAGAGGGAGCGTCAGTGTGGGCAGCCACATACTTGGCTAGCTCTGGTTCCTCTTCGGCTATCCCCTGTGTGAATGAAGATTGAGAGGGCGTCCTAGTCAGCTTGATCTTCAGAGGCTCAACTGACGGAGCGGAGCGTGGGGTTGTCGATAGACTAGCAACCCCCAGTCTGGCACTTGATGTGGAGCGAGGGGTGGCTGGTTTGCTTGAAGTGTCAGACCTTGCATCGGGGTGACGACCTTTCTTAGGCATGCGTATCGTCAGAGGCCTATCGGAGGGATTGAGCTTCTCTGTTTGGGATTGACCGACTCTCGACAATCTGATGGTAAGTGGCCCTGTCGTGGGTCTCGGTACCTGGCCGGACCTTGGCAGCCGGATTCTCAACTGCTCTTTCTGTGCCGAGAGGCTGATCACGTCCTTACGCAGCGTGGCCGTAAGGGGTGCGAAATTGTCTGGTTTGCGAGCCTGGAGGTGGATCGTCAGAGGCTCTTCAGATCCCGTGGTTGCTTTAACATCAGTTTGTTCATTTCCTCCTTCAAGGTGCCTCTTCGACTTTTCGTATAGGCAGGAGTCCGAGTAATAAGATTTGACCCCTTTAAAGGGATCGATGTCAGCAAATTCTGTCCTCACGAAGCCGTACTTGTCGACGTATTTGAAGCATTGGTGTAGCGTGGAAGGCACGATCATGTAATCGTGTATCCAAGGGCGCCCCAAAAGGATGTTGTATGAAGTGTCGGCATCTATGACGTAGCAAGTGACTTCTGATTGGAGATCGCCAATCTGACATTTCAGACGGATCTTCCCGATTGGGTAGCTCCTGCCCGAATTGAACCCGCTGATGGCGGTGTTTGTAGGGGTCAGTCGATGCATCGAAATGTGAAGATGATGCAGTAGTCCTTTTGGAATGATGCTTATGGAAGACCCAGGGTCAATGTGCATCTGGTCCACCTTTATGTCGCCGATGTAGCCTGTGTAGTATAATGGGCGATCGTGTAGATTAGTCTTGATGAGCATGTCTTGTGGAGTGAAGACGATGTTGGGCATTGCTCCCGTACAGGCGCTGTCTTGGAGGTCTGCGGACCGATTTTCTCCAGTGAGGTTGACCTGAGCCAGGTACGCGTCGGCATTTTGAAGTGCATCGCTCAAAGCTGTGCGGACATCCTTCGAGAGTCTCAGGAGTTCATATAAGGACAATTTGGCCGGTGTATTGGCCAATTGTGCCAAGATGTCGAAGTTGTAGGGCCTCTCCAGCCCTTGAGATGTTTCCTTTCGGAGGGATTTGTCGAAGCGAGTCTCCTTCGGCCTAGGCTTGTCGGTCGTCGAAGGCTGAGCCGGTCCCGGAGCATCCGTGGTAATGGGCGGATGATCATCAGTCGAGTTTTCAGCCACAGGTTGAGATTGTGCTCCGGATCGAGTAACAACGGCCGTGACTTCTTTTTCATCTGCTGAGGTGGTACGGCAGGATCTGACTTTTCCACTTTTTTTTTTAGAAGATGGAGTGGACTGAGTTACCTCATGGACTAGGTCCGGATGGACCCACATGATTTCCCCTCGTGATGTAGTAAGGGGTACTAGACCAGCAGCTTGAGCAGGCGGAAGATTAGCAATCTCCATCGTTGCCAGAGGGATGGGTATAACCCCGTCCTAGGTCTCTGTTGGAGGGAAGCTGCCGAATTGTACGAACACCATGTTGGCTGCCACGGTTACCTCCTCGAAATCGATGGCCAGAGCGTTCGAATCGATGAGGTTCTGGATATATCGTTTCAGTTGGTAGCAGTCGTGCGTAGCATGGTGGACGTAGCGGTAGTAATGACAGAACTTTAGGTTTTCCAGATCAGCCGGCCGAGGCTCCCGTCTTGGTGGAGGAAGCTGAATCCTATCTCCTTGTATGAGCATGTCCAAGATAGGCTTGACGTGACCGTCTTCAAAAGAGTAAGTGATTTGAGGCCATTATTTGTCCGCAGGTTGCGACTCAGGCTTCTGGGCTGTATCGGCCACCATAGCCTGCTTGCCTCTGTTGTCCCGGTTGTTGGAGGGGCTACCCCAATTGTCGTTGGTGGTGCTGGGACGCTTGCTCTTGTTCTCTCCCTCTGAGATATGTAATCCCAGTTGGCGAGCCTTCTTTAATCGTTCTTCGGCACTTGTAGCACTAATGATAAAAGCCTTCCAGTCCTTGAATTGACTCTCGCCCATCCAGAGACTGATTGTTGGGAGTAGTCTCTTTTGGCAATTTTTGATCAAGGAGGAGTCCGGGTTGCCAGATGGTAACTTCATTGCGGTTTGACGGAACCGCTCAATGTAATTCCTCGTCAGCTCTTTTTCTCCTTGAATGACATCCATGAGGGTAGACATCGTGACGTCCTGTCCTACCTCATAGAACCTCTCCAAGAACAGGCGTTTGAAGCCAGCGAAGGAATGGATGCAATTGTCCGACAGGTTGCGGTACCAATCGAAGGCAACTCCTTCCAATGCCCCAATGAATAACCGTATCAGGATAGCGTCATCATGGGGCAGATGGTCGGTAGTGACCTCGAAGTAAGTGATGTACCGACTTGCTGAGGTCTTGCCATCATAGGGGTTGATATTGAACGGCTTATATCTTGGTGGGAATGGAATATCCCTCTATTCAGCAGGATATGGTTGCCGTATTCTGAAGTCTTGAGAGTTTTCTCTGGCGTGGAACATGGCTCGGAGCTCTTGAACTTCTCTCCTTACTTCTCGGGTCTCATCTGTCGCAGTCGGAGCCGTTACTTCGGGAGGATTATTGCCCGGGTTCGGTGCCGCCGAATTTGAATCTACGTTGATTGGGGGACCCGTGCTTGTCTGGCCAGGTGTCACCCCCTGCAGATTAGGAAGCGCTTCTTTGATCTCGTCTACAGACTTAACCAAGGCGTACAATATGGCCTCCAAAGTGTCGATGCGCTGGCGATCATCGGAACCGCCTTGATTGGTGTCTGTCATGAACACCGTCTTCACATGAGGAGTGACGGAAGGAGTGGTGGAGGATGTACCCTCCGAGTCGTACCCGTGCACCGAGAAATCATCAGGATATGTGGGGATGTTCTCTTCAGGTTCAGACTCGGAAGGAACACTACCCCCGGCTTCGGAGCTTGCTTCGTCTAGGCTGTCCTTGGGGACGTCGGTATCTGCTGTATCCGTCGGAGGATTTGCTTCCTCCAGTCCGTATTCCTGGAATGTCGGATTGTCGTGGATGTTTGGAGGAGTGCTACCCCCAGTTCCGACGACCCCCAATGTTGCAGACAACGAACCTCCTACTGCAGCAGTTTTCGTCTTCGAACGGGTGTATTGAAATACTCCAGTGGAGGATAGCCCTTTATACGATGGTTTCTTAGCTGTAGTAGTTGACATCTTTGGGCTGGAGATACTCGTTTTCTTCCCTCTTCCCTTGGCGAGAACTTTCTGTTGACACAAAGTCACAGTCAACCAAATATTGACTACATTGACCAAATAATATTTGTATTAATTCAATACGACACACGACGACTGCATTCAGTTCAAGACAGATGACAGCTCAGTCTCCGGCTCTCAGTGTGTTCTGGAGTCTGTATTTTATGATTTCATTGAGTCTAGATTTATGTACTCTGAGTCTTGCTGAGCTCTTGGAACTTAGTCTATAACCTACCCAAAATCCCAAGCTCCACTGAACCAAAAACTGCCCACTGGTCCCTTTAGAACCACTCTGTGCTCTGGAGACAGAGTTCGGGCCGAACTATGCCTCCACACAGAGTTCGGGCCGAACTCTGTCCCCTAGAAATCAGGAACCCTAATTTTAGGGATAGCTGGTTGCTAGCTGTCCAACGGCCAAATTTTTGAATTTTCCTACCCGAATTCTGGCCGAATTCTGCCTATAAAAACACTATAAATAGGGCATGAATTCTCTCATTTCAAACCACTCAATCTTCTCTTCTCTTCTCTCTTATAAGCTCAATAAGCCATACCCTTCCCATCTACTAGCCACAAGCCTCCTAAGTCTCGAGTGCTCAGCATCTCTCAGTTAGGATTCTTGTGCAAGAGTTGAAGAAGTCGCTTGGACAATTCCAAGCAAATCGCCACTGCGATCCTCTGTTAGAAGTTGACGTGCTCTTCTGAAGAAAAGGCACGGGTTGTAAACTACTATTTCACAAATAGTGGATTTAATCCTGAGCTAGAGTTCTCAGGCCTGGACTAGTCCTCCACGAGGGAAACCAGGTTAAAATCGCTGTGTTTGCGTATGCTCTTCTGATCTTTATTTATTTTCCGCACTTTACTCTGATTATTGATTGTTGGTGAAAGAGTTATTTTTAATTGGCTATTTTTCTATATAAACTCTATTCACCCCCCTCTAGAGTTGCCAAACTGTTCTTCAATTGGTATCAGAGCTCTGTTCTCTTTACAAGGACTAACATCCTAAGAGCTGATCCATGGCAACCACACAATCCTTGATTTCCAATCATGGTGAAGGTCAGTCCACTCATAGGCCTCCCCTATTTGATGGGACTAACTACACATATTGGAAAACAAGGATGAGCTTCTATCTTAAGTCTCTAGACTTTGACCTGTGGACTGTCGTCACTGACGGTTACAAAAAGCCCGCCAGGATAGTTGTCGATGGTGACCTCATTGAGAAACCACACGACAAATATTCTGTCGAGGAGAAGAAACAGGCAAGTCTAGATGCTAGGGCTATTAATGCTTTATTCTGTGCTATAGACAGGAACGAGTTTAACAAGGTCTCTACATGCACCACTGCTCATGAAGTATGGAGACTTCTGGAAGTGACGCATGAAGGAACCACTCAAGTCAAGGAATCTAAGATAAGCCGTCTCACTCAAGAGTACGAAGCCTTCAAGATGAAGCCAAATGAGACGATCACTCAAATGTTTACAAGATTCCTCGACATCATCAACCCGTTATCCTCGCTTGGTAAGCAGTACTCAAACCATGAGAAGATCCGCAAGCTACTCAGAGGGCTACCAAAGATTTGGAACCCTAAGGTGACAGCCATCATAGAAGGAAATGATCTCACAAGTATGTCTATGGAGACTTTGATGGGCAAGCTCATGACTCACGAGCTTGACCTCAAGGACTTCGAAGAGCCTGCTCCGAAGATCAAGGAGATCACACTCAAAGTTCATCGACGAAAGATTGATCACGATGAGACTGAAGACGATATCTCAGATGATGAAGACCAAGCTCTCATGGTACGTAACTTCAAGAAATTCCTTCGCTTCAATCAAAGAAAGAAGGAACCACAAGAAGACGATGAAGAAGAACTAATCTGCTATGGTTGCAAAAAGACTGGACACGTCAGAAGAGACTGTCCGCTCTTAAAGAAAAGCAACCGGTATGAAAAGCCCTACAAGAAGAACTCATCAAAAAGGTATGCCAACACAAGCATTTGGCATGAAAGCGAAGCAAGTGACTCCGAGGAAGAAAAGAACTCTCCTCAAGACAAAGCAAATGTGTGCCTCATGGCAAATTCTAACAAGGTATCTAACGAAACTCTGGATGACTTCTCTTTTGATGAACTTGGCGATGCTTTCACTGATTTACTCGATGATCATAAAAAGGTCATCGGTAAATATAAACATGCCAAGGACAAAATCAAAAGTCTAGAAGATGAGATACAAAGAATCTCCTTACTTCTTGATAATGTTAGAGACACATCACCCACTAATGACGCTGATGAAGTATCCAAGCTTAAATTAAGCTTGCATGATGCCGAAGCACGTATTGAGCAACAAACTCAAGAAATCACTACACTCAACACGTTGCTTACTGAAGAAAAGAGTAGACACAAAATTTCCATGACTAAGATATATGGCTTAAATATTAAGGCTAATGAACTGCAAGCTGTTACCAAAAGATTAGAAACCAAATTGGGTAAACAGGTTGTTCAACCTCAAATCCAATCACATGAGCACAACACCACTCATGCTAGTCAACCAAGTCATTCTCATGCAGCACATAACCATGCATTCATATACACAAACTTTCACAAACCACGTGCACGTAAGAACAATTCTCACTCAGTACACAAGCATCATGCACAAAGACACAATCAACAGCACTTCACACATAAAAATCATCATGTCATGCCATATAGACAAGATCATCATGCAATGCCATATAGACAAGGTCCTCATATACCATATAGACAAAATCGTCATGTCATGCCATATAGACAAAATCATCATGCCATGCCATCTAGACAATATCAGCATGTCACTCATCATAGACAATACCATCATTCTATGCCTCAAAGACACCATCACCATGCCACTTATTCCATGCATAATCATCCTCACCATGCTAACTCTTCACATCATGTCCATCCTCATCCTGTTGCTTATAAATATCATTCTCATACTCCTAGTATAAACAAGAATGCTATCTGTACTTATTGTGGATTACATGGACACATCTCACCACAGTGCAGAGTTAGAAGACTTGTAGATAAAAGGATATATGCTTGGTTCCCAAAGACTAACTTTTCAGGACCCTCAAGAACTCGGGTACCAAAGGTCACATCTACTCTTGATGTAGGTGGACCTTTCCTCCTCAACTGAAAGTAAGTGGATTCTCGATAGTGGATGCTCGCGACATATGACGGGAGACGCAAACCTTTTTGCATCACTATCGATGAAGAGAGAAGGATACGTATCCTTCGGTAACAATCTCAAAGGGCACATTATAGGTAATGGTATCATTGGTCATCCTCCCTCTCCTGTAATAAAGGATGTCTGCCTAGTGACCGAGTTAAAGCATAACCTGCTCAGCATTAGTCATCTTGCTGATCATGGATATGACATTAACTTTGGACAAAACAGTTGCTACATCTATGATAGGTCAACAGGAGACATTGCTTTTGAAGGGAAAAGAGAGGATAACATCTATATTTTCTATCTTTCTATAAATACTAACAATGCAGGTAGATGTTTATATGCCCACAAAGACGAACGACTACTTTGGCACCAGCGTCTTGGTCACGCCAACATGGATGCTATATCCAGGCTTTCTACCAAGAAGCTAGTGAGAGGATTGCCTGACATCACATTCAAAAAGGATACGGTATGTGCCGAATGTGAACTAAACAAGGCAACAAAATCCTCGTTTCATTCCATCAACTCTGTAAGTACTACTAGACCCTTGCAACTACTTCATATGGATTTATTTGGTCCTAGTAGAATAGCTAGCCTTGGTGGCAAACTGTATGCATTTGTTATTGTTGATGATTTTTCGAGATTTACTTGGGTTTTCTTTCTCGCTAATAAGAGCGATGCTATTTCTGCTTTCAAAGTTTTTGTAAAGAAAGCTCAAAACGAAAAAGGCTACATGATTACTCGAATCCGAAGTGATCATAGAGGCGAATTCGTAAATTATGATTTCGAAAGTTTTTGTAATGCAAATGGTTTTGATCATGAATTTTCTTGTCCTAGAACTCCTCAACAAAATGGTGTTGTGGAGCGGAAGAATAGAACTCTCGGCGATATGGCCAGAGTCATGTTGAATAAATTTTCACTTCCGAAATACTTTTGGGCAGAAGCTGTTAGTACAGCATGCCATATTTTGAATAGGGTGCTGATTCGTCCCATTACGAAGAAAACACCCTATGAGCTCTGGTTTGGGAGAACCCCCAATGTTTCTTATTTTAAAGTTTTTGGTTGTAGATGTTTTATCCTTAACACCAAAGACAACTTAGGCAAATTTGATGCCAAAGCTGACGATGGTATCTTTCTTGGTTATGCCGCCAAGAGTAAGGGATATAGAGTTTTCAATAAACGCTCACTTATTGTGGAAGAGTCAACAAATGTGACTTTTGATGAAGACAATAGTGCAGCAAGCACTCTTGATGATGACGTTGAGCCATCAACTTCTACTCCAATGAATACTTTAACCGAAACTAATTCTCTGGAGGGTTTGCCTAAGAAATTCTCTTTCAAACCTTCTCATCCAGAAAATTTAGTTATAGGAGAAGTTTCACGTGGAGTAACTACTAGATCATCACTAAGAGACTCTGTTGCTAGCACTGCCTTCATTTCACAAGTAGAGCCTAAAAACATTTCTGAAGCTTTTAATGATGAATTTTGGATTTCTGCTATGCAAGAAGAACTCAACCAATTCGAGAGAAGCCAAGTATGGGAACTCGTTCCTAGACCGGTTAATCACTCTATAATTGGTACTAAATGGGTTTTTAGAAACAAAGTAAATGAAGATGGTTCAGTCACACGTAACAAAGCTCGTCTAGTAGCTCAAGGATACAACCAAGAGGAAGGTATCGACTACGATGAGACGTATGCTCCTGTTGCTAGACTAGAATCCATTCGGATGCTTTGTGCTTTTGCTAATTTTTAAAACTTTAAATTATTTCAAATGGATGTGAAAAGTGCTTTTCTGAATGGTTTTATTAAGGAGGAAGTTTATGTGAAACAACCTCCTGGCTTTGAAAATCACAAATTTCCCGACCACGTGTTCAAGCTAAAGAAAGCACTTTATGGCCTCAAGCAAGCCCCCAGAGCTTGGTATGAAAGGCTAAGTAGCTTCTTACTTGAGAAAGGTTTTTCAAAAAGGAAAATTGACACTACACTGTTTATAAAATCTTTTAAAGACACTATTCTATTGATTCAAATTTATGTTGATGATATTATTTTTGGGTCTACTGATGAAACTCTTTGTCAAGAATTTGCCAAGTGTATGCAGACAGAATTTGAGATGAGCATGATGGGAGAGCTCAACTACTTTCTTGGCCTGCAAATAAAGCAACTGGCAAATAGAACTTTCATCTGTCAATCGAAGTATACCAAGGACATGCTGAAGAAGTTCGACCTTGACAACGTCAAACCAATTAGCACGCCAATGGCTACTTCAACCAAACTCGAACCAGATGAGAGCGGTAAACCCGTTGATCAACGTAACTATCGAGGTATGATAGGCAGCTTACTTTATTTAACTGCTAGTCGCCCCGATATCATGTTTAGTGTTTGCCTATGTGCTAGATATCAAGCAAATCCTAAGGAATCTCACATGACCGCGGTTAAGCGTATCTTTCGATACCTTAACAGTACGGTTACAGTGGGCCTATGGTATCCCAAGTCAACATCATTTGACCTCATCGGTTACTCTGATGCTGACTTTGCTGGATGCAAGGTCGACCGTAAAAGTACGAGCGGCACGTGTCATTTGTTAGGAAAGGCTTTAGTCTCATGGTTTAGCAAGAAGCAGAACTCTGTCGCACTATCCACAACAGAAGCTGAATACATAGCAGCTGGGCGTTGTTGTGCACAAATTCTGTGGATGAAGCAAACCCTTGAAGACTATAAGTTATCTTTCATGCATATTCCTATATTCTGTGACAATACTAGTGCCATCAATTTGACTAAGAACCCTGTCTGCCACTCACGCACTAAACACATTGAGATCAGACACCACTTTTTGCGTGATCATCAGCAAAATGGCACGATTAACTTAGAATTTATTGACACTGATCATCAGCTAGCAGATTTCTTTACTAAGCCATTATCCGAAGAGCGCTTCAATTATCTTTGTCGTGAACTCGGAATTTTGGATGAAGCAGTTATAAGTTGAGACTTACCTGCGTAAATATCGAGTATATTTTGATTCTTTTATGACAAATTTATTATGGGTACAAGCCGAAAGGGTCCTTCTGACAAAAAGGCGTAAAAGCCTAAGCGACACGGTGCACTAGTCCTCAGGACTACCGCTAGCTGGGATCCGGCCCCTGCAGCTAACCCATGGAAAATTTGAAATACTGAATTACAATATATTTCCTTGTTTATTATATGGTTTGTTACGATTTATTATTGCCAAATTGATCTTCCTAAAGTTGATTCTGACCTTTGTAAATCTCTCTATGTACTTTATTGGGTTTCTCAAAATTGTATCTCTTTTTGTTCAACACTTAATCATTTTTCAGCCTGAATTTTGTTCTGTACCACTGATCCAGAACTCGGGCCGAACTCTGCCCCTAACAGAGTTCGGGCCGAGTTCGGTCCCTAGGTTCCAGAATCGGGATCTGGCTCCGCCGTTGGATCTTTTCTAATCCAATGGTCACTATTCTACCCGACCAAAGACAAAGCCCTACTTTATGTCGGGATTTCTTCTCTTTCCTCCCATATTACCTCCTTCTTCACCTCTCCAAACTCCTTCCTTCAAACCCTAACCCTAGTTTTTGATCTAGAGTGCTCTATTTCTTCTCAAAATCAAGGGAAAGGGGTTTTTCAACGTTCTCTTCAACTGTTTGACATTACTTTCAGGTATAACTCTCTATTTCTCTCCATTTCAAGTTATCCAATTTCTTGTAAATGGCTCCACGCTTGCCCAATCGCGGGAAGAGGATCCGAACCGAGGGTGCTTCCTCTTCGAATCCTCCTCCTCCGATTGAACAAGTAGTTGAACAACACCCCATTCATCCGTTGTTCAATCCGCCGAGTCCCGATGACCCTAACACATACGACGACCGTCTATTTGTATCGCTAGACGCCTCTAATGAATGGTTTAGCGATTTTAGGACTCGTCCGGTGTTTGGGGGCCATCCCATCAATTTCACAATATTTTCTTAATATGAGTCTTTATTCCATGATCTTTGTTTGGATGCTTTAGTTGCTTCAAATTCTGTCATCTACCGTAGTGCAATCCAAATGTTCTATTGCAATTTAACTTTTGATGCAACACACATCTATTCCCGGGTTGCCGGTATTGACATCGCCTTCAATGATTCTGAGTTGGGGGATTTTCTTGATCTTGTTAATCTTGATACTTGGAATAAACTTGTGGAAGCACGTCAATTTCAATTTGTTGGCGATACTTCTCTTGAAGGATTCAAGGAGGAATTATGTGCTCCTAACATAAGTCCTCGCAAACTCTTGGCCAAGCATCTCAACCCCTACTTCTATGAGCTTCACCGAATGGTTTTTAACACCATCTTACCCAAGGCTGGCTCAACAGATGAAGTCACTTATCTTGAGATCTCCGCCTTATATTATCTCCACTATCGTATTCCATTCAACTTTCCACGGACTATGATGGATTGGATGATCAACTGTCGGAAGAAACCAAGAGCTTTGGTTTATCCTCTCTATCTTCCTTTCGTTTTTTGTGCCTTCATCATTCCTATCCATGATTGTCCGTTCCTGCCTGCACCTGCCTTTCTATCCAAAGCACGATGCCTTCAGCCTATCGCTGCTTCTGAGTCATCTGAGCATTCTGCTGATGAGGAGCCTGACGTCCCTCCTTTTGGTCAGGATGCACCACCTCCACCTGCCACTCTTGAGTCCATTCAGACCATGCTCCGGGATCGTTTTACTCTTGAGGACGATCGCTGGACACAGCTGGACTATCGTACCACTCTGCAGATGAGTGCTCTCGGCAACTCTCTGCATGATATCCGGTACTCTCTGTCTCAGCATCTGCACATTCCCATGGAGAGGGATCCAGCACGCGCGGGTTATCGCATTGATGATCCGTGGGTTATGCGTTACATGGATCCGGATGATGCTTTTGTGGACCCTCGTCGCTCCTTCCATGGTCCATCAGATGTTCCAAGACCATCTCGTGCTCCATGATGGAGATTGGCTACTATCTGCTGCTGCTGCCACTGATGATGATCTTAGTTACTTTTGATTTCAGTTATTTAGTTTCTTATGGATTTATGTAGCTGGTTTTATGTACTCTGTTTATGAGTTGGCCACTTGGTTTGGTGGATGACATTATCTGTCTTTATTATTATTCTATGTCAGTGACTTATTTTGCTTAGTATTTTACTGTTTCTTCTCTGCTTGGTGTGGTTGCATTAATATTCATTGCTTCTTTATATTGCTAACTGCCAAAAGGGGGAGAAATAATATATATTTTTATTGTTTATTAGATATCATACTGGTTCTATGCATTCGTATATCTGTGTATATCTGTACCTCTTGCTCTGGAAAATATTATCTATCAGATCACAGGTACTATGCATTTTGTAAGGGGGAGAGCTATAGCTTCTAGCTCGACACCGTTCATGGTTTACGGGGGAGCTATTTTCTCTTAGCTCAGGCATCGTGTATGGGGGAGCTATGGAACTATATTACAATCAACTGTGTCCAGGTATGAATATTGAAATATACTTATATTATTTTGTCAATTATCAATATGGGGGAGATTGTTGACACAAAGTCACAGTCAACCAAATATTGACTACATTGACCAAATAATATTTGTATTAATTCAATACGACACACGACGACTGCATTCAGTTCAAGACAGATGACAGCTCAGTCTCCGGCTCTCAGTGTGTTCTGGAGTCTGTATTTTATGATTTCATTGAGTCTAGATTTATGTACTCTGAGTCTTGCTGAGCTCTTGGAACTTAGTCTATAACCTACCCAAAATCCCAAGCTCCACTGAACCAAAAACTGCCCACTGGTCCCTTTAGAACCACTCTGTGCTCTGGAGACAGAGTTCGGGCCGAACTCTGCCTCCACACAGAGTTCGGGCCGAACTCTGTCCCCTAGAAATCAGGAACCCTAATTTTAGGGATAGCTGGTTGCTAGCTGTCCAACGGCCAAATTTTTGAATTTTCCTACCCGAATTCTGGCCGAATTCTGCCTATAAAAACACTATAAATAGGGCATGAATTCTCTCATTTCAAACCACTCAATCTTCTCTTCTCTTCTCTCTTATAAGCTCAATAAGCCATACCCTTCCCATCTACTAGCCACAAGCCTCATAAGTCTCGAGTGCTCAGCATCTCTCAGTTAGGATTCTTGTACAAGAGTTGAAGAAGTCGCTTGGACAATTCCAAGCAAATCGCCACTGCGATCCTCTGTTAGAAGTTGACGTGCTCTTCTGAAGAAAAGGCACGGGTTGTAAACTACTATTTCACAAATAGTGGATTTAATCCTGAGCTAGAGTTCTCAGGCCTGGACTAGTCCTCCACGAGGGAAACCAGGTTAAAATCGTTGTGTTTGCGTATGCTCTTCTGCTCTTTATTTATTTTCCGCACTTTACTCTGATTATTGATTGTTGGTGAAAGAGTTATTTTTAATTGGCTATTTTTCTATATAAACTCTATTCACCCCCCTCTAGAGTTGCCAAACTGTTCTTCACTTTCTGCGCAGATTTGCAGGAGACAACAGGAGGTGTCTCGTCTTCTGAGCTCGGGTGATGTAGTCTTTGGAAGACGGATGGCCGGTCTTCCGTCACCGCCGCGCTGCCGCAGCAGCAGTTGACGATGATTTGGGTGCATTGATGTCCGTGTGAGGGCTCTTTACACCCCGAAGCTCTTTCTCTTTTCTTGCGTTTGTAGAGGATAACCTCACGCAGGTCAGAGGAACCACTTTGTCTGTTTGCCGCCGGAGGCTGGACTTGAGTGGTCTTATACAACTTCCCATCAGAGGCCCGCGTAATAATCAGCAGGACGCCCCGATAGTCAGAGGTTGGGGCAGTCGTCTGGACTTGATGAGCCCGCGCTGCCCTAGACTTCCTCCTTTTAGCACTTATGGGTGCGTAATAGGAGGAGTCTAAGTCGAATACCACAGAGTCTGGATTATCATCCAGATAATGATCAGAGTCAGGACCGCATGAGAGCCGGTCGAAGACTGATCGAGAGAAGCGTGGAACGGATGCTATGCGGCTAGCATTGGGTACCGTGCAGGCTGTCTGCATGCGGCTGTCTTTTGTTGTAGGATAAGTCTTTATGCGGTTAGGAGTCACGACCGTGCAGGCTGACCGTATGCGGTTGGCATCTGTGGCCGCATGGGTTTTCTGCAAGCAATTGACTTTAGTAGCCGCATGAGTCTCATCCGTGCGGTTGGCAACTGTAGCCGCATAAGTTATGCGACTGACAGATGTGGCCGCATGAGTTTTCTTTATGCGGTCGGCGGTTGTAGCCGCATGGGTCTTCTCCCTACGGTTAATATTCTTCTGCGGCTCGGGGAGCGTAGAGTTCCTCTTTGCCCCTGCAAGTCCAGCATCATAGTATTTTCTTCTGCCGGACTTGGGGACAGTAAAGTTGTCTACGGTCTGAAGTGGGGCCGCAGGGGAGTCTTTCTCGCCGTCTTGAGCAATAGAGAGCACTTCATCAAGGGCTTATGGAGGAGCAAATGATTTTGGCCTCCACTCTTTGCGAGCCTTTATGGTGCAGGTGTGCTTCTGGACCGGGCCAGCGCTACCTTCAGAGAGCATCTCTTCGAACGCCTGTTGGTCGAAGCGTACGACCATCTTCTGTTGTGTAGAGCCAAGTTTGGCTGCGTCCGATTGCGTCACCAACTCCTCAATCGTGGAGAAGTTAGTCCCCAGCAGAGTCGCCATCGTGTTTGCCATTGATTGTAAAAGTACAGAACAATTATCGGAGGACTGAACTTAGACTCACAATACAAACTCGCTCGTACAAAGAAAGCCTAGGGACGAAAACCTAAGTATAGCAGTCTAAGTACGATTGTTTATTTTAGATTCTGGGGGTGACGATAGAGGCTCGAAAAAGCGACGGCCGCTCTGCCTTACTCCTTGGACGATCGATACGCAGCCTTGACTCGGGGAAGATCTGCTTGGTCGTTGACGAAGAAATGCCTTCTTGCTCTCTCTCTGATTGCTCTCCTGGCTTCTCTCTCTCTGTGTATATTCTCTCTCTGACTATGGAGGAAGTCTCTCTGTGTATACGTATTCTTCTCTGGTTTCTTTTTGTATATTTCTCTATATATGCTACAAGGGAATGGCACCTTGCTATTTATAATAGTGGGATGGAATCGCTAGGGTTGTCGATGATTAGCTCTTGGGGATGGCGGCGGCTTGGGGATTGATCAATCCAGGCCGTTCGTTTCGGATTGTGACGAATCAGAACCATTAAGGGTAGATTACACCAAATCCCTATTAGCAATCAATGCTGATTGGCATAAATCTTCCTTATAATGATTCTCTCATATCTGCTAATAAATCAAATTTATTCTCCTGCTACGTGCCCCAGATCATTGGGATTCGACCCGATCTTGGATTGCCATAAATCTGGGAGATTGATCGGCTGAGGACACGTGTCCTGAGAGCCAATGGTGAGACTGGAACCGCATGCAGATTGGGCCGCATGAGATTTGGACCGCATGAACTTTGGGCCGCATAAGACTTGGGACACGTGTCAGGACTGTCTGGGCAGTGGCCCCCTCCTTCAGACTTCTGAACCATATGATGAGCCGCATGAACCGCATAATGGTATGTCTGCTTGAGCCGCATGGGCATGATCTTCTTGAGCCGCATAGGGATGATTCCACTCGAGCCGCATGGGACAGCTTCACTCTGAACCGCATGGGAAGTCTTCACTTCGAGCCGCATAAGCACACCCACGTGGCAGGGCCACGTGGCATTTTGTTGTTCTCGGGGGGTTGTGTCAGAGATTTCTTTCTCTTCCCTAGAGATTCATCATCATGACAGAGTCATAATTACCTGCTTTGGTGTCAGGTCTGTCAACTTTTCAGAGGGGTCAGCCGTCAAAGCAATTAATGCAGCATGGATCGGAGGGGAGCACTGTCACGCCACGTGTCTTCTGAGCCGCATGGAATGCCTCCGGCCGTATAGCTCCTTATGCCGCATGACTCCCTGAGCAGCATGCGTTTCTGAGCCGCATGGGTCTTTCTTGGCCGCATGAGTTAATTTCTTTAGTATTTTCCATGCTTCTACAGGAAGCGATTCCCTTTATTGAAGTGAAAACATCAAATATGGTTAGCTTCATCAAACACCATGTCATTTATTATTTTGGGATTCTCCGAAGAATAATTCATGATAATGGACCACAATTTACCAGTCAGGCATTTTATCGATTATGTGACAAGAATCGGATCCAAAATATGGCTTCTACAGCTTATAATCCAGCTGCTAATGGTTTAGCTGAAGCTTTCAACAAGACAATCATTAAACTTCTCAAAAAGTTCGTCTCTTATAATAAACGTGATTGGAATGAGAAACTTGGAGAATGTTTATGGGCTTACCGAACGACAGTCCGAACTCCTACTGGTTTTACACCATTTTCACTGGTTTACGGATGTGAGGCTGTTCTTCCACTGGAAATCCAGATTCTATCTCTTAGAATAGTCATTGCTAATGAGCTAACTATAGAGAATAATGATCGCTTACGACTCCAAGAACTCGAAGGATTGGACGAGAAGCGTCTTCAAGGGGAACAACACATTGAGCTATATCAAGCCCGTATATCTCGAACTTTCAATCGTAAAGTTAAAGAGAGGGTATTTAAAGTCGGTGAGCTAGTTCTAGCTGTTCGAAGACCGATGATGATGACTCATAAGAGCAAAGGGGAATTCCAAGCGAAATGGGAAGGTCCTTATGCAGTCGAGTCGGTATTCTCCAATGGTGCCTATAGGTTGTCTAAACCTAATGGAGATTTGCTCATGATGCCAATTAATGGCAAATTCTTAAAGAAATATTATGTCTGAATTTTTTTTTTATTCTCCAGCTACCAATGTTTGGTTAAGTTGATTATTTTGTCTCATATAAGAGAATTTTGATCTTCTGTCTTACCAGCTGATTAAAAAAATAGATTTATTATTTATCATGTTATTATGACCTTTGAATAAATATTAAGTCTACTTCTTTTCCTATCTATCATGTTCCTATGACCTCTGAATAGATGTTAATCTATTTTTCTTTGAGTTGCTACGATCTATCACGTTCATATTACCTCTGATAGTATCGTATACTCTAAACAGAAAACTAGATTCATTATCTATCATGTCTACATTACCTTTGGATAGATATAATTCATTGAGTTTAGAAGACTTGTCATGTCATATTATCTCTGATAAGTGTTTTCTATCTCATATCTATTGTTTAATTTCAAAATAAATGATAGGGTCACAAAATAAATATTTTATTTATTTCTTGTAAATATTACAGAATGAAAAAGATAAAAGATTACAAAAATTCTTTATTTGCCTAAGGCGGAGCAGAGACATCTTCGAGCAGTTTTTGCAGCTCTGCTAGACATTTCTCGCGATAGTTCATCACAGTTGTAGTAGCTAAAGTACGTCGAGCTTCTGGAGTACAAATATGGGAGAAGTCGGCAAAAGTAGCTATCATCTTATCCTTAGCTTCGTCAAGGGTTTTGATGTTAGCTTCGGCACCGAAGACTTGCTCCTCCAATATTGAGCTCTGTGTCAGATGCTGGTCTCGAGCTACGATCAACTGCTCCCTCTTCGCCTTCAAGCGAGCCAATTCTGCCTCGACTTCACGAATTCTATCATTCTGTTGATGAATTCTTATATTTGAAGTTTCATAGGCTTCTCTCTGAATCTCTAGCTGAGGTTTAGCTTCAGCAAAAAAAGCCCTTTCTTTGGCGACCTTGCTGTTGTATTCTTGAAGAGCTTCATTGAAAGTCGTCTCCCGAGCGAAGTATTCAGCTGATAAAGCGTCATACTCGCTTTGGATGAGACTTTCAGTAGTTTTGCTTGACAACCTTAGATATTCTCTAATGGGCTGTTCAAGTTCCTCCACGACCTTCTTCAATGCCGCTGCTCTCGCTGCATCATTGAACATGGCAACATTTCTGATCGTAAGAGTAATAGCCGCCTTCAAACTTTCATAATTGAGGCCCTTCTTCAGGACCATTTTGATCAGAGCTGCCAGAGTCTTGTAAAAAGTTTTAGTATAAATCTCAACTAAGAGATTCATTTCTGCATTTGAGCTTGGCGTTGCGGCAATATCTATCAGATCCCTTTTTTGAATACTAGGAGCAGATGTTGTTGCCTTGGTAGCAGACTGAGATGAATCCATTGTTGTCGCTGCTACTATGGCCAACTGATTCCCAGGTGCTTCAGGGACAATATCTTCAGCATTTTTTACTCCAGCCGTTTATGGAGTCGAAACTACTAGAGTTTCAGTGACAGTGATAGTTGTGGATGGAATGGTAGTCATAGTAGCTGACTCCGGTTCAGACATGGTATTCTCAGGAACTTGTACTGGATCAGTAATAATAACTAAGGATGTTGTTACAACAGCTCCAGCTTCAGTTGATGGGTTGACTACGTCTTCATCACCTTCTTTGGCCACTGGCCCTTCTGGCTCTTCAAGTAGTTCAATTGTAGTGGGTCCTTCTACAACTGGTTCTTCGTTAAAGTCTGTTTCTTCTTCAGCAGTCACTTCTTCATCTACAGTAGGTTCTACTGCAGTTTTTTTCTTTTTCTTCCCCCTCAGCAGGAGGAGACAATTCTAGCTGGGCCTCCACGGGAAGCTCTTGTTGTACCTCCATAGATGGAGGACATTCTTCTTGAGCAGATTCTTCTTTTGAAGAAGAATCCTCTCCCTCAGACTCTGTGTTTTTCTCATAAATAGTTTCTTGAGGAGAAGAAGGAGCCATAGGCTTTGATGCAATGATAACACCTACAAAAATTAAACAAAATAAGTTAATATACAAAAATCATAATTTTGTATAGATTTTGTGAAATTTATATTTACCTGGAGTAGGTGTCGGACGTGCCAAGTACGAGTCATAGTCCCCATCCCAGTCATCATCATCAAAGGCCAGAGCTGGTTCATCAGATGGGATGAGCTCTCGATCAACAGTATGTGTAGAGGCAGCCTCTTCAGTAGCTTGTGCCTTTGGTGGCAAAGACAGATGAAGTGATGAGCTGAGGCATCCAGGAGAAAGGACCCCCACACCTTCTGTTGATGCTGCCGGTTGAGACGCCGAAGAACCTTCTCCAAGATGAGTTGAAGAAGATGCAATATGTTGCGGCTCCTCGACTGGAGTGTCGCTCTCTGGAGTAGCGACTCTCTGTCTAGAAGGCCCTTTGACAGTAACCTTCTTCTTCTTCTCTGGAAGGGCTTTCTCTGGAAGGGTAACAGTTGTACTTGATTTCCGTTTTCGGGTTTTTCCTATAATAATAGGTCCCGCAGCTTTTTCCCCAACTCCTGTAGGGATTACTTCCAGATACTCATAACAGCAGTGTCGTCGGGTATGTTTGGAAATACCCTGACTGGCTCTTCAATATTCTCTTCTTTGGGCCATCTAAGACTCCCCTTCAGGTTGTAGCCATGGACGAAGGAACGGATGGATGCATAAAAGCGAGCATACGTATGAAGTATACGTAGCTCGGTTGTGCTGGTAGCAGTCGATACTCTGAATTTAGCATCGGTACGAGCCGTGCTAAAGTATCTCCAGGCTCTCGCACCATCAATTAGCTTTCCATAATGGTAAAAGCTGGTGGAGGAATTACCAACATGAAGTTGGTCATATCCAAACTGGCGAGCGAACCGACTTGGTAGATACGGTTCGAACGCACAGTTGTCTTCATTCCTGTACATCAGATGGAAGGGTCTGATGCACATTAGCCATTTAAAAACTGGTGCAGGCAATGAAGTCCTCACTTCATTTTTATCTTCAAACTGTACACCGAGGCAGTCGGCTAGAACTTGTGGTCTTGTGCAGAAGAAGTTCCAACCGTGTGAATAATTCAGTACTGCTCGGGTGTCTGCCACAGTAGTTGAAGTCCATGTGGCTTTGTTGAATTTATGGAGGAAGACCTCCGCATTATCTCCAGGGCCCGGTGGCAATAAACTGCAGTTGTGATGCAGTAGCCAGCCCATCAAATAAGTATAGGGCATCTCTACCCTAGGAAAATCCTTCCAGTGAGGAGCGTTGTTGATTAGTTCCTCACCAAAGGTTCTCAAACCTGTATTTATTCGGCACACCATCGCCGATAGCAGGTTGATTCTGACCTTGAATACCAAACGTACTGTCGGCCACAGTACGTTTCGGTGAATCTGTCTACTGTGCTGATCCCGGGCACAACCCATCTACGCAGCCACAGAGATAGAAAGCCTGTCAGCAAGGCTTCCCTCGAGATCTTCTGACTGCCATGCCTCAGGTGGCTCAAGGTTTCAGTCCCCACAGGGATGTTTCCGGTCTTTTTGGACAAATACTGATCCGGAGACTTATATGAGATCATTAAACTATTGATCAGATCTGAAGGGATTATTGAACAAGGGTTGATGGTTGGAGCCTTGTTTTCTTAAAATCTCCCTTTCTCGTTCTTGGCTATCCTATTCTCATGGTAGAATAGATAAGTTGTCCATTTAGTAGTATATGCCAAGTGAGACCCACTATCATACATACTGGTGCAAATTAAGTAATGGCACATAAGCTCTTGGTAGACCTCAACCAATCGAAGATTTTTCTCTCTGATTTCTGCTAGTTCCTGATTGGAGGGAACATATTCTTCATAGGGCGCTTCACCCATCGGCAGCTTCAAGATGAATTGCATCTCGTGCAGGGCAAGACCCATCTCACCCAATGGATTTGCAAAAGTTCATGTTGAACTCATATACAACTTCATCAATGCCAAGAACAGGTTACTGTTCATCGGTATACCCTGGCTTGTAGAAGCTACTGCTTCATAAAGGCCAATGGCTTCTAACTCTGTCTTGAAATTCTTCATGATCCAAGCACTAAGCTGGATCCAATTCTGGTTATAAGGCGTCAGCCACCCTGGTAGCCTAGGGTTGGCCTGAGAATATAATACTGCAGCCCTTATGAACTTGTTAATGAACATTTGGGTCTGCACCGGCTGGATCAGAGCTGAATCTTCACTCGAAGTGAATCCAGGTAACATGCCGGAGAAAGGGACGACTCCACCGCTAGGAGCACTAATGTGGTAGCCCATGTCATTGGCTCTATCCCTCTTGAAGATGATTCTGCCAGGCCTACCATGACTACTGGGAGTCAGGTTCCATAGCAACTGTCGGGGATGGATGGCATGGACAAATGCAGATAGGGGATAATCTCTAACCATGTCGGGTAGATACATTGCTCTCTCTCCAAACTTGAATACCCAAGCCTCCTTCTTGGGGTGTGTTTGTGACTGGAAATCTATTGCATCCCCGAACAAGAAAGCTGGCTTTGCAAATTGTTGGCTATCTAGTGATGTCAACAATTCTCCATTTATCATGGACAACAGCATTCTGTCCCCTTGAGCAGATATCAGCTGTTGTATCTCTTCAGGGTATTCAGGATTCGACTGAGGGAACTCCACATGAGACAAATTCTCCAAGTAATTTGAGCCCACCATACCAGCTGATGAGCCAAATATTTCTGCAAGTAGGTGAATTTGTAAATCCACTACCAAAAGAAAAAAAATCAAGTTAGTGAAAATCTAATTTGAAATTTTTTCGCAGATGACTTGGTCTGAGTTTTACGCATAAAGATTAAAGACTCTGACTATGCAAACTTTACGCTTATTAAAGTTGATAAAAAATTTAAAGTGTAAAAGTTCTTTGTTTTTACGCAAAGTCTTTCACTTGTGAATTTTACGCTGGCACATATTGATGTGAGCATATTGTGAATTTTACGCTAGCACATATTGATGTGAGCGTATTATGAATTTTACGCTAGCATATATTGATGTGAGCGTATTGTAAATTTTATGCTGGCACATATTGATGTGAGCGTAATACGAATTTTATGCTGGCACATATTGATGTGAGCGTATTTCAATTTTTACGCTGGCACGTATAGACGTGGGCGTACGTTTCTATTTTTACGCTGACACGATAAACATGGCGTATTTTCTTATTTCAAGTTTTACGCTGACACGTATAACGTGGACGTGGAGTTTTAAGTTCGATTCTTCGATTCTTATTCTTCTCCGGCGAACTCACGGCCGAAGTTAGGTAGTGCTCTACCTTTCATGGCCGGAGCCATAGCGGGGTTGGACTGTCGAGGTGCCGTCGATGATGGAGTGTTGGTTTCCGCACGATCAGTCGTCGACGAAGCGGCGGGCTTCTTGCCCTTGCTGCCGGTGGCAGACTTGCTCTTGGGGGCCATCGAGTCGAAGTGAGAGTATAAAGGGGAAGAGAATAAAGAGAGATTGAAATTTCGAGAAAGAGTAAAGTTCTCTCTCTACTCGTAAAGCTCTATTTATAGAGAATTTTGAAATCAGTTCAAATTCCCGAAATTTACGCTGACGGTTGGATATCTCAACTTTTACGCGGACTGTTGAGTATCCCGAACTTTACGCAGATGGCCGTTGGATATCCCGAATTTTACGCAGACTGTTGAATATCCCAAATTTTATGCTTCTGTTCAAAGTATTTCAAATTTTGAAAATATTTGAAAACTTTGAAGGGGGTCTTGTAGGAGCGTAAAAAGTGCTTCATAGACCAAGTCAAAGAAGTTAAGAGCTTTACGCAAGACAAACAGAGTAGAACTCTACGCGAGCTGTTTTACGCGAGAGCCATCCTCAAAGCTTTTACGCGAGGGACAGGATGTCAAATCATCGCATTTAATGCGCGTGATACTGTTCTGACGTAATGATTTTCTGACAGCGGACAACACAGAAGTCGAGAAGACTTGATTTACACCAAACCCAACACTGTCATTTAATGTGCATATGGGCTACTTTACGCTCAAGAAATTGCTTCTTTTACGCATGAAAGCTATTCGAGCTTTTTACGCTCAAGGCTGTTGTGCGCGTAAAGTTTATTTGAGCTAATTTTACACTCAAGGCTATTTTCAACCACTTTACGCGAAAAGTTTATTTTGGGCTATTTTATGCCCATTCTGCTACTTTACGTAGGAAGTCTATTTTGGGTCATTTTTACGCCCGATCTTTTCTGGCTACATGAGAACGTGGTCTGTTTACGTGGCTTTTATGCCACACTTATCGAGGAACGTGTGTACGTACTCCTCTTATTTTGTTGAAGTAGTGGGACACGTGTCACCATGCGTAGAGATCAAAACTTTACATGGGACACGTGTCATCATGCGTAGAGGATGATTTTCATCGTAGGTGACAATTACTCGCGTAAAGACCCAACTTTGTTGCTTTTTACGCACAGAGGGTCTAGTCTATAAATAGACTTATTTTCAACACAGACATCATCAAGAGATCAAGAAAGAGATACAGGAGAGGAGATTCTGAAAAAACTCATACTTTCAGAGTGATATTCCCAGAAGCATTTCTTCAACTTTTTCTCAAGAACAAGGTAAAGCAAAGCAGGAAAGCATTCGACTGTGCCATCAGTGCCGTTGCTCGATACCTTTCTGGTGACTTAGTTCTTCCGATTGTTCGTCTTCTTCAAGCAGTTTTCTTCATCATCATCGTATGGTCCAAGGAACAAAGTGATCGCTCTCAAATCAGACTTCCATAGCAATACTTTCCAGAAACAACTTGTACTTTTGTACTTTTTTTAGTTTTCTTTCAAAAGCCAATTTTAGGCATTTTGTTAAGTGAAATAGCGGCTCAAGACTGTCATGCGGCACAGAAGTTGTTCTTCTTCTCTGCTTGTCCGAGAAGAAGAGCCATGAAGTCCATGGCTTCCAAGCTCCATAAGTCCTTCATCCAAGGTCGGAATCTAGACTTCCATATGTCAAAATGGGGCAGAACGAGATTCTCTACAACAGGGAACTATCAAAACTAGATAATAACAAGGTTAAATAGATCAAAATCCAAGAAATCCAAAAATGAAATAAACTTAGATCTACAAAAATTGAACCATGGAATTTAGAAATGCTAAGTACTAAAGTGTGTTAGAATCTCGTGGGGAAGAGAATGGAACAATAAAAACGGAGTTCCTCCATGAAGCAAGCTGCACTTGCCTAAGAGCTCTCTCTCCCTGGTAGGTGAAGAAGTAATGGTGGGGAAGAAGAAGTAAATGAAGAGAAATAGAAAGAGTTGGGCTAACAAATGGGGATGGTGGTGGTAGGTAAGGGTTCTCCCCTTGGTTTATGATGAACTAATAAGCAACCCAAGCCGAACCAAGCCAACCCAAATAAGCCGAACCAAGCCAAGAGACATGCAATACGAGTAAAATACGTACACGTATACCAAGATACGTAATACGAACCACGGTCATTACAACATGAGTCTTGTGTCCGAGGCGAATACCCAAGTTCTGACACGAGTCTTCTGTGTCCAAGGCCACAGACGCACTCTACGACACGAGGCGACACGGGTATGTGAAAATGAGACACAGAGTCGAAGCTGAGGTAAAATGACACGTACGTGTCTAGCGATGGTTGGCGTTCGGGGCTGCTGCGCGACGGAGGAGACGTCGGGATGGCCGAAGAAAAATAGGGACGCGTTCGTCTCGTCGAGGCGAACTCTTTGGCGGTGGTCGAAGACGTCGGCGTTGGCTAGGGCGGCGGCCATAGTAGATCTAGGTTTCCAACGATCGTTTGGGAAGAAAAGCTTAGGGCGGAGGCTGTGGGGGTCGGAGAGAAGAATAGGTTTAGGGTTTCGATCGAGGAGCTATTTATAGGGTTGGATTTGAGTTTAGATTAGGGTTTCTGGCCGAATTTTTAGGAATTAGGGTTAGGATTTCGGCGAAGGCGGTCGGGAAGTAGACAGAGACGAAGGCGGTGGTCAGTGAGATTTGCAGAAAACCCTCTCATCATTTGTAAATTACACAAAACCTCCATCGCCTTAGGTAAGTGCAATTTCTAGATTTGCAATTAGCCCCCCGCTGTTGTTCTGTGCAAATTCAAATCTGCAAAGACAAAATAAATATTGCAAACCAACTTTAAAATAATTTAATAAATTATAAACCGTCATAAAAATAATTTAAATAATTACAAAATGATATTTTAAGGTTTTAAAACCATTTAAAAATTATTTAAAATTCTAGAAAATTCCTAAAAATTATAATAAATGATTTTAAGGCTAAAATAATTATTGTAATTTTTAAAAATCCTAATTTAAATAATAACTAAATTCAGGTGCTTACAAGTGGAGAGGACACCAGAGTTGGTCATGCCTACCTTCAGGCAAACAGGAAAGTGTACCTTGCCGTGGTTATAGTTTGTTTCCTTTTTCTTTTCTTGTTATTTATTTCTTAGCTTTGCATGACGTAGGATTGTCGATGCTTAGTGTCCGTTTAGAAGATGGGTAATGATGTCATGATGACGACATCGAGTATTGACTTACGCATTACGTGCATATTGACGTGTCCATTGACCCGATTGACTAACACATTCATGATGCGAGGTTGACATAATTATTCATGGTATTGACCTTGTAGTTATATTCTAGATTGTTCCACATTATTGCTATTATTATTGAGATGTTTGTATGGACTTGACGTTGCTAGATTCTAGACATGGGGTTGGAGAGAACTTGACTATAGTATCAGTATGTGACCCTTTAGCTCTGTAGCAGAGTAGAGGATTATCACTGTCGAGATTTATTGTCCTTGGTTCTACGACATGGTACCGGGGACAAATATACTGCTGAGGAGCTTGTGAGCCTCAGTGGAGAGGTCTGATATTCTAGAAAAGTTTCTCACTTGTACAGCACATAGACCAGATACATAGATTGCCTTAAATCATATTTTCATATCTGTACCATGGCATGTGTATTATATATCTTGCTAGTCCCCTGAGGACCTGGCTTCCGGGCTTAGACGGAGCTGAAGACTATCATGAGATTTACGATTCATGAGTTGAGACCGGAGACGCACCGACACAGGAGGACGAGATAGTGCCCGAGGACTTCTCGTGATCATGTCATTTCCTTATTTAGACTTGTTATGCTATTTTCTTTCACTTCAGCAGACTTTTAGTTGGTTTTACTATATTTCTGTGGTTTCGGGATGTCTTTGCCCGCACAGACATTTTTACTTTCGCTACTGTATATTTGCTATATTTTCAATATTAGACTTGATGTCTTTGTGGACTGTTACTCTGTGGATGTGATGATATATATATATATATATATATATATATATATATATATATATATATATATATATATATATATATATATATATATATATACTAGCATATGTGTACGTGCCTTACACGTATTTTAACATTTTTTTAATTAACTTAAGAAGATTTTTTAGGAAGACCAAATGATAGTCTTCGTAATTACTAAGTTGTCATTATTAAAATTAATGAACCATTTTTAATTAGTATAGACATGTAAGGATATTTTCGGAATTCAAAAGTTTTACCATCAAGTTTTCCTATTATATAGTAGAATATATATATATATATATATATATATATATATATATATATATATATATATATATATATATATATATGCTTGTGGACTGTGTTGTGTTTCTGGGATGTTATCATGATTTACAGCTTAAGCATCAACTAATGGGCTTGTTGTGTGGTTTGGCCCATTAGTGAAGTGCTGCTGGCATGTATTCGTATACATGGTCCTACGTATGTTAGGACTAGGGTGTTACAGAGAGTTTACCCATATTCTGGTTATGCCTTGTTAAACAAGGCACAACAGGAATATGGATACACTCTCACCTTTACATACTTTGTAACAGAAAAGGTCTTCTGCAATGACGACCACAAGTTCTATGTTTTTTATGGCAAGATTAATTTGATGACGACATTTGATGGCGAAAGATGGGACCGGCGTCAAGATCCTTCATCTTCGGGTTGCAACTATAAAATACAAAATATCTCAAGTTAATTAAAAAAGATTGTAGTTTAATTTTGGGAACTTAATTATCGAATATTAAAAATTAATTAACAAATAATATAATTTTGGTTATCCTGTAGTTTAGGTATGTCCAAATTTATGGCACTACTAAATACTTATAAGATTGCCAGAAATACGTGCAGTCCTAAAATTGACTGCTATACAACAAGTCCATTTAGGACTGTCCATATTTATGCCAGTCCCGATAGTGTGCAGGATTGCTAAAAATTTATAGCAGTCTTGAAATGGATTGCTGTACAGCAAGTCCATTTCAGGACTACCACAATTTTTGGCAATCCTAAAGTCGACTTTGCCAATTGAAATTACCATATTAGGGTTTATTTTCATCATGATAATTGTTATGCCCTACTTAATTATATTTTTTATATATTTTTTTTATAAATAATGTTATTGATAATCATAATATAATTTTTGGAATACTAGGAATTATTGTAATTACATAATTATTTCACCAACTCACCTTAATGAGGTGTCACCATATGGTAAAGGTGGCAACCTCTCATGACATGTGGCACTTAATTTGCCACATGTCTCCTAGCATGGAGAAGAGCCTTCTCCATGAGACACATTTCTCATCCCCATTTATTTCTTCTTCCCTCTACTCTTTATACACACACACATACATCAGCCTCTCCATTCCTCTCTTTCCTCTCCCCAAGTTCCTACTGCTGCTACTGTACGACGCCGGCCACCTGCGCCCGGACCCGCCGCCACCACCCGCGCCCGGACCCGCCGCCACCACCCGCGCCCGACGCCGCCGCCGTCGTCAGCCCCACCACCACCATCTTCTCCTCCTCCTCTTCCTAAACCTAGGTATTATTTCTTCTTTTCCCCAATCTATCTAAATTAAAACCCTAGGTCAGATTCTAAAATCCCCAATTTCTGGAATAGGGAGGAATATAGGAGGAAATCAGGGTTTCACTTGGAATTAGGGAAGAAATTCTAAGTTTTGCTCAAGACCAAGGCAAGTCCTCTTTTACTTCTCCTTTGAAATTGTTCAATTGTGATCTTCTAATTATTGGTTTATTATAATCTAAATTTACATTCTGAAATTTGTAAATCTTATGACAAGTTAAAAGTATAGTTTAGTTTATATCCTAGAATTGGGAGATTCTAAATTAGATTCAACTATGAACTATGGTATATATATATATATAAAATATATATATATATATATATATATATATATATATATATATATATATATATATATTTATGCATTTCCTTGCTTGTCATAAAACCTATCGTTAGAATATGGAATTTGAAGTACAACCATGCTACCACTGACACATACTCATTGAGGGTGAAATGCTTTGGAGTATTACGAAGGGTAAAGTTCTCCAAAGAAACAAACTACCCACTAAAGGATCAAACACTTTGAAACACCAAACACCCATCAAAGTGCCAAAAAGTAGCAAGATTGGCTCAATTCCAACATTCTAAAACAACAAATAATTCAATCTCAAGAATCCATTAAATGACCCTCAATAATAAATTATTGATTGCATGACTTGATTAAAACAAATCTTAGTTTAGTTGAAGCAACGTAGATATAGAACTTTTGAATTTAATAATCCTATACAAAATCCTTAAGGAATTTATACTTATGAGCTTAACAGAGACGCATGTAGGGGTACTAGAATAACGGAATTAGGAAGCAACCATCAAATTTCCTCCAATATAGTCTAACCATCTGAACTTGTCAAGTTGTCTCATCATATAAGTTTTTGCCTCAAGTAGGTGTCATAGATAGCTTCAAGATGATAGCACGCATTTGTAATATATTTGATATGTATGCATATGAACTAGAGTTAAACTCGTATTATACTAGTTAATTCTGTCCATAAATGAATTAGGTTCAAATAATTTTTGCTTGCATGATAAACTAGTTAAAGTAAATGTTTATAGGCACCTATACTTTGGCATAGCCCTATACCTAGAATCTTTCAATGTCAAACCTTCCTTTGCACATTCAAGGAGTTAAAATACTTACATGATAGCATGCGTTAAATTGACTAGTGGTAGGTGTAATTGTCAGTTGAATTAGCATAATGTTCAATTCTGTCCGCATTATAAAAATGTGCTAAATTGACATATTTGACACCATTATTTAGTCAAAAATGGCCATTAGGGGTATATATATATATTAGGATGACCTTACGTCTACTTTACCTCAATTTTAACACTCCTCTGGGACCTTAAGAGGCAAATGTGGATTGTGGTAATTGTAAAATCAAAATTGAACTCTTAGATAAATTTTTACCATTAGCACAAGTAAACAAATTACTTAGTTTATATTAACAATGAGACATTTATATTTGATATCTTCGCATTACTAACAAGTGTATTTTTTGAGATTTGGTTGCATTTTAGGTAATGCACATTGCCATAATCGAAATAATACGTTGCTTGCTTGCTTGCTAAAGGTAAGAAAGTTTGAAATTTGATTATATACTATAAATGCGTGGTCCGGTGTTGAGAGTTGCTCCACCAAAGGGGTCGGCGTACCCGGGTATTAACTGCGTGGTCCGGTGTTGAGAGTTGCTCCACCGAAGGGGTCGGCGTACCTGGGTATTAACTGCGTGGTCCGGTGTTGAGAGTTGCTCCACCGAAGGGGTCGGCGTACCCAATTATTGTATTTTGTCTATTGTAAAATTGTTCCGAGTCAACCAATACAAAGGAGACTCTGCCGAAATTTTCAATAATTTCGGGAGTTGATCAAATTTTAGAACTTTAGGTTTTGGAAAACCTAAAATAGAAGTCTAAAATTATATCTAGTTCCTAGTCTGGTTGATCCAACCATATGGCGTGTATTCTTAATACACGAGATGGTACGATAAGTTAAGGAGCATTTCTGGCCAACGACTTACCGCATGATGTGTCGTTCTAATACACGAATGGTAATAGGTTGGATAAATACTTCCTCCAACAAGAGTTTACTGTTTGACGTATTGTCTTTAAATACGGAACGGTAACCTAGTTTGAGGATAATATTAGACTTGAGAGTTAATAGACCTTGTCTATATTTATAGTTGCATCATGGGGTGGGAGAGAACAACTGGATCACAACCATCGAAATCCCTGCAATATAATTATACCAGTAAAAGCTGATCAGTAGTCCCGCATCTGTAGGGCCTTACGATGTCGGGGGGTGAGGCCTAGCTCACCAACAGAGAATAGTCCAGTAAATTCTGAAAATAAAATGGAATTTAAAAAGTTAATGTATACAAGTTTTTCCACAAGATGTGGAGGGGTCGGAATCTAAGGCGCCGTACCCAATACAGACACCACATGGTCCCGGGTAAATGGGATTATTGTCGGGAAAATAGAGGGTGATCGTGATCCACATGTGTTCTCTACAAAAGTGCATAATCATGAGGCATAGAGTTATGTCTAGTATGATAAATTGTCGAATTAGAAGTATCTAATACTTCCATTTGTTTCACAAGGTAGTCATTTACTTGAATTTTCTAAAATCTTCTAAAATTTTGTTTTTATTTATTATCGCCTTTGATTGAGGACTTGCTTGTCGTTTCTAAACGACCAAGTATTTGTTCACTAGGAGAAGACGACGAGCCTGCGGACATGCTTCCACTTTATGACGAGAACAATGGCGAGGAGTAGGCTATTCAAGGAATCATGATCAACACTGTTTTGTAACTTGCATATGTAAATTATTGTTTTGTAGTATGGAACTGTATATATGGTATCTTAGAAAAAAAATTATTATAAAATAGCTATAATTGATGTAATTAAATGTAGTAGTTGTACTTGTACTTTTCTATTCTAGCTCTTTACAGGCGACAATCGCAATACGGGTGCGAAAGTACTTGTAGGGTGCGTAGCCTGGAGATGTTGTTGCCTGCCCAATTTACTATAATTTGAGAAACGGGACGTGACACGTCTTTAAGTGGTGGCCCATGCAGGTCCGCACAGAATGGAAAAGCACAGATAAGTGAATAGGCTAAAAAGAATTAGGAAATTATATAAGTTATAATTAAAGTAAGTTTAAAAACCTTGATTTCAATTACACCCTAGAGATTTCTTGAAATTTTCTAAGGATAGGTTATACCGAAGCATTTAGGAAGTATCAATGACACTACTTAGATTTTTGTATTTCTTATGTTAGCTGACCTATCTATTTTATTTTGGGGTACTTGTTGGTAGGTACTAATTTAGAGCTTCATGGGTGTAGATCATGCCTCGCTTCCTGCCTTGTGCTAGGTTGGGGAATAGCATTCACAGTCTAGATGGATATTACCGATTTGCAAAAAGGAAATGGCGACTTGCACCTAAACAGATGATAAGGGTATATGGAGTGCATTATGAGCTCAAATATCCTGTGATATCAGAGGTCGCTGATGAAAATGTGAAGTTTTTCAATAAGATGAATTACTTTGTGCTTATCAAAATGCAAACACATGGAGATCCGGGTGTAAGTGACTACAATGGAACTTTCGAGGAATGGCTGGAATTCCACCCAGAAGCAACTGTTATCGGAAAGAAGGAAATGTTGATATGATACATGTTATGGGGAAGAAATATGAATATGTAATATAGTTTTTGTCTGCTGTAAGCCTCTTTTTGTAAAACAGCAGATGTATATAAGGACCTGAAGGAAGAGTGTGATCATGTATATGTATATATGTTGTATATATAAAAAGGGGGGTACTTTGCAATATCACTTGGTTAAAAGTAGACTTTAAAAATTTAACATTATTTTATTTTTATTTGTCTTTTCAGGGATTTTATATACATTTATTTTATTAATTTTATTTGAAAATTATAATGGGTGTAGGTTATGGACCTGTTCCTACCAAGCTTACTCTGGGATGGAAGTGATTACACTCTTTATTTATATCAACAAATGGTAAGGGAACGATGGGGGTTACCAGATTGGTATAACATGCCAGTATATGAGATAAAGTATGGTATTCAGCGGCCTGTTATAAGAGACATAGAGGATGGGGCAGAAGTATATCATGTAAGGGAGATCCATTTCATATATGTTCGAGATCCAAACTACATATACTCTTACCCCAAGGTAGAAGGCTATGAAGGGACATACGACGACTGGGAAGAACACTATCCAGAAGCTACAGTTCTTCAAAGTGGACGTGTGTTTCTGTGTGCTGGGAGCTCTTCTATATAGACCAAGAGCAGTGTAGCCCTATGTTTTGTAAATAGAAGGGCATGTTTTGTCTGTTGTACCACATTTTGTAAAACAACAGATGTATATAGAGGCTACGAGTAGGAGGGATATCTATATGGGTAGTATGTATATGTAAATATTTAGTAAAGCTAACAGCATGTTGTACCATTTTGATAAATAGTAAATGAATATGCTGTTTCTTACTCTTTTGGAAATACACGCGTTCTTTGATATTGAATTTCTTGAATCTCTGAGATACAAGATACTTTGATATCTTGTATGTCTCAAATCAAATTTTGATATAGCTACTTTATCATGGAATACAAAACCAGTTCCTGAAAATTTTCATCTTTGAATTGTTCAGGGGATGGACAATTTAAATAATCATTCTTCATCTACTCCTGCCATCCAAGCTGAACAGAACACCCTCGATGTATGTCAATTACTACGACAGATTCTAGAAAGTCATAGCCAGCAGGCTAATGCAGCACAAGCTACGACGGCTGCACTAATAGAACAGCTACGGACTCCATCTAAACCTAAGAAAAAGTCGGTGGCTGACTATAGGGATCTGGATCCACCCAAGTTTCGTGGGACCGAAAGTCCTATGGAAGCTGGGCAGTGGATGAGAACCACAGAGGGACTAATGAAGGCGGCAAATATCAGTCCCGAAGACATGGTAGCAGTCATCCGGATCCAACTTTTAGATGTTGCAGATAGCTGGTGGAGCGCTGAACATCCTGAGGAATCTAATGAGGTAGTTTCTTGGGAAGAATTCAAAAGAAAATTTGAAGAACGATTCTTTCCAAGATCAGCAAGACTGGAGCTAGAGCGAAGGTTCATCCAACTGAAGCAAGGACATTTAACTGTGGATGGATATGCCGTAGAATTCATCAGATTGAGTAAGTTCGCATCTTATATGGTGACAATTGAGGAAGCGAAAGTGGGCCTCTTCCAAGAAGGACTGAATCCTGAACTGAAGCACAAGGTAGCACCATATCGATGCAAGACCTACTTGGAGATAACTGAAGTCGCCCGAGATCAAGAAAGGATGTTGAAGGAAAGACAGGCTCAAAGGTCGGGAGGTTCAAAGAGATCATGGAATACAGGATCTTCATCCCAGAAGAATCCATGGCAAGGACCTCCTAAGCGTCCTCAAACGGGACAGGTAAGGGAAGTAATCACTTGCAATTTCTGTGGAAAAGTAGGACACATCAAGAACAACTGTAGACTACTCAATGGTCTGTGTTTGAAGTGTGGACTTTCAGGGCACCAGGCCTACCAGTGTACTATGAACAAACCCAGACCGCAGAATCCTCAGCATGGTCCAAGGCCAATGCTACAAGGGAATGGTCCCAGACCTATGAACCAAGCAACGATGAATCCTCGAGCAATTGTACCATCCGGATACCAGCATAGGCCCCCGTTGGCTCTACAGGCACATCAGTTCCAACAGGCTCAAAAGGCAAAGCAGCCACACTTGGGGAATAAGAAAAAAAACATGGTCAAGCCTTCATGATGGATTCAGAAGAGGCTGAAATCGTGGGTGAAGTAGTGACAGGTACTATACTAGTTTCATCATATCCCGCATCAGTTTTATTTGATTCAGGAGCCACACACTCTTTCATATCTGCTAACTTTTTATCACAACGGGAAATTGAATCACAACCCTTGATTAAGAAGCTGAACATTCTCACGGGTAATGGAGTAGTAAAGGTTAATCGTGTCTGTAAAGCATGTCCAGTTAAACTAGGAGGGGGAGCATTTCGGGTAAGATTATTATTTTTTCCAATGAATAACTATGATGTAGTATTGGGGATGGACTGGTTGACAAAAACATCAGCCAATATAGACTGTGGCCAAGGTTGGATTTTATTTCAACTTCCCAATAAGAAGACATATGAATTTAACCGGAATCAAAAAGAATTTGATGCTAGAGAATTGGAAAAGCTTGAATTACCAATTCGAGGAAGATTTCAAGAATTAGAGGAAGAACAATTTCCAAGGATTGTAGAAGAATTCAAAGATGTATTTTCACAAGAATTACCCGGATTACCGCCAGATAGGGCAGTAGAATTTTCCATTAATTTGATACCCGGAGCAGCTCCTATAGCCAAGAAAATTTATCCAATGAACAAAGAAAAATTAGCAGAGCTAAATAAGCAGATCAAGGAGTTATTGTCCAAGGGATTCATTCAACCAAGTGCCTCACCCTGGGGTGCGCCAGTTTTATTTGTGAAGAAGAAGGATGGAACCCTACGATTAGTCATTGACTATAGGGCATTAAATGAAGTCACCATCAAAAACAAATACCCCTTGCCAAGAATTGATGAATTGTTTGACCAACTAGGAGAAGCAAAAGTATTCTCGAAGATTAACTTAAGATCGGGGTATCATCAAGTAAAGGTGAAAAAGAAAGATGTTCAGAAGACAGCATTTAGAACTCGCTATGGGCATTACGAATTTTTAGTTATGCCATTCGGGTTAACGAATGCTCCTGCCATATTTATGGATCTAATGAACAGAATATTTTATCAATACTTGGATAAATTTGTGATTGTGTTTATTGATGATATATTGATTTACTCGAGGAATGAAAAAGAACATGAAGAACATTTGAGAATAGTACTCCAAACCTTACGGCAAGAAAAGTTGTATGGAAAATTAAGCAAATGCGAATTCTGGTTAGACAAAATTTCCTTCCTGGGTCATATAGTAAGTGGAGAAGGGATATCGGTAGATCCCAAGAAAATAAAAGCTGTCAAATGTTGGCCTACTCCTAAGAATGTAGCAGAAATACGAAGCTTTCTTGGTCTAGTCGGATATTATAGAAGATTTGTAGAAAATTTCTCAAGAATTGCGGAGCCACTTACTCGATTAACCCGAAAAGATGAAAAATTTAATTGGACTGATAAGTGTCAAGCTACTTTTGAGGAACTGAAGGAAAGACTTATCACGGCTCCAGTACTGGTACTACCATCTGGATCAGGAGGGTATGAGATTTATAGTGATGCCTCAGGAAAAGGATTAGGTTGTGTATTAATGCAACATGGAAGAGTTATTGCTTATGCTTCTCGTCAACTAAAGACACATGAAAGAAATTACCCAACTCATGATCTGGAATTGGCAGCTGTGGTTTTTGCCTTAAAGTTATGGAGACACTACCTATATGGTGAACAAGTCAAGATATATACAGATCATAAAAGTTTGAAATATGTATTTACTCAAAAGGAGTTGAACATGAGACAACGAAGGTGGCTAGAGTTACTTAAGGACTTTGACATGGAGTTGGAATATCATCCGAAAAAGCTAACAAAGTGGCCGATGCCTTAAGTAGAAGACCATCAACTTTCTTTATGAATACATCTAAAGAAATACTGGAAGATTTGAGAAGGATGGGGATTGAAGTAATAGGTCCAGTAACAGATGGAATATGGAAAAACTTACAGATACAATCACCCCTAATAGAAAGAATCAAAGAGGCACAAAAGGATGATAGGAAATTGCAAGAATTATGGATCAAGACTGAGGCTGGAACACAAACAGGATTGATTAAGCATTCCGATGGATCTTTGAGGTTTAGAAACCGATTATATGTGCCATATGGAGAACTCAGGACAGAGATAATTTCAGAAGCACATAGCTCATAATATTCTATTCATCATGGGAGTACGAAGATGTATAAAGATCTGAAGCAAAAATTTTGGTGGCATGGAATGAAACAAGAGATAGCCAAATTTGTGTCAAAATGCTTGGTATGTCAACAAGTAAAGGCCGAACATCAACGGACCGTCGGGCTTTTGCTCTGCCTGTACCTGAATGGAAATGGGAACATATTACAATAGATTTTGTATCCGGACTCCCAAAGACCAGAAAGGGTAATAATGCCATCTGGGTAATGGTAGACAGGCTTACAAAGTCAGCAAGATTTCTACCATTCCGGGTCGGTCAACCTACCGAGCTATTGGCTGACATGTACATGAAGAATATTATTAGTCAATATGGGGTACCGGTGAGTATCGTCTCAGACAGAGATACTCGATTTACTTCTAAATTTTGGAGAAGCCTGCAAGATAGTCTCGGTACTCATCTGAAGTTCAGTACAACATACCATCCACAAACAGATGGTCAGTTAGAAAGGGTAATTCAAATCCTCGAAGATATGTTGAGAGCTTGTACCTTAGACTTCGGAGGATCCTGGGATGACCATTTACATTTAATAGAGTTCTCTTATAATAACAGCTATCAGGCTAGCATTAAAATGGCACCGTTTGAAGCTTTGTATGGAAGGAAGTGTCGGTCACCAATATGTTGGAGTGACATAGGAGAACGTCAACTTTTGGGCCCAGAACTAGTTACTCAAACTGTAGACAAGGTCAAAGCAATTCGGAGTCATCTCCAAGCAGCACAAGACCGACATAAAATGTGGGCCGACAAGCACCGAAGGAACTTGGATTTCAAGGCCGGTGATCATGTATTTTTAAAGATTTCACCAACTCGGGGAACTATCAGATTTGGGACAAGAGGAAAACTAAGTCCAAGATACATTGGACCATTTGATATACTGGAGAAAATTGGGAATGTATCTTACAAACTGGCTCTACCACCGTCCCTCAAAGGAGTCCATAATGTCTTCCATGTATCTCAACTTCGAAGATATGTGCCAGACCCCAGTCACATACTCGATCATTCAGAAATCACAGTGGGTCCAACTCTACGCCTAGAACAGAAGCCGGTGAAAATTTTGGATCGTAGGGAGAAGGTACTCCAAAATCAGATCATTCCACTTGTTCGAGTAGCATGGAGCAAAGATTCTCCAGGAGATTCAACTTGGGAAAAAGAAATAGATATGCGAAGGCAATATCCGTATCTATTCGCTGAGTCAGGTTAGTAATCATATTGTTATAGTAGTTATTTTTAAATTCCGAGGACGGAATTTTTCTAAGGATGGTAGACATGTTATGCCCTACTTAATTATATTTTTTATATATTTTTTTTTTATAAATAATGTTATTGATAATCATAATATAATTTTTGGAATACTAGGAATTATTGCAATTACATAATTATTTCACCAACTCACCTTAATGAGGTGTCACCATATGGTAAAGGTGGCAACCTCTCATGACATGTGGCACTTAATTTGCCACATGTCTCCTAGCATGGAGAAGATCCTTCTCCATGAGACACATTTCTCATCCCCATTTATTTCTTCTTCCCTCTACTCTTTATACACACACACATACATCAGCCTCTCCATTCCTCTCTTCCCTCTCCCCAAGTTCCTACTGCTGCTACTGTACGCCGCCGGCCACCCGCGCCCGGACCCGCCGCCACCACCCGCGCCCGGACCCGCCGCCACCACCCGTGCCCGACGCCGCCACCGCACGCCACCGACGCCGCCGCCGTCGTCAGCCCCACCACCACCATCTTCTCCTCCTCCTCTTCCTAAACCTAGGTATTATTTCTTCTTTTCCCCAATCTATCTAAATTAAAACCCTAGGTCAGATTCTAAAATCCCCAATTTCTGGAATAGGGAGGAATATAGGAGGAAATCAGGGTTTCACTTGGAATTAGGAAAGAAATTCTAAGTTTTGCTCAAGACCAAGGCAAGTCCTCTTTTACTTCTCCTTTGAAATTGTTCAATTGTGATATTCTAATTATTGGGTTATTATAATCTAAATTTACATTCTGAAATTTGTAAACCTTATGACAAGTTAAAAGTATAGTTTAGTTTATATCCTAGAATTGGGAGATTCTAAATTAGATTCAACTATGAACTATGGTATATATATATATATATATATATATATATATATATATATATATATATATATATACAGATCCCTTCAGGTACGGTACAAAACTTACGGGAAACATACGGGAGGAAGAAAAAAAAAGGAAGGTCACAGGCTGGCTCAAAAGATGCGGAAGGAAACAAAAAAAGGGAAGGTCCAAAGCTGTCCAAAGCTATTATTCCTTTATTCATTGGAGGTGCTTACGCGTTCTACTTTATTCATTGGAGGTGCTGCTGCATTAATTAGATGAAGCACTAAAGCTTCTCCAAAACTATTACTCCTTCTCCTTTTCCTTCATTTTTTTTTCTTGGGAATGAAGCCCTTCCATTGGAGATGAAGCACTCCCCCCCCCCCCTTCGTCAGCCTCTTTCCCCTTTGGTGATGAAGCTTCAATTTTATTCCCCTTCGTAGAGACGAGCACCACGGGGAAAAGGCAGGCTACGACGTGCTGGCGGACGGGGATGGCGTCGATGATGGTGGAGGGTGGTGTCCTCCTTGGCGACGAAGGGTGGAGAATCTTCCTTTGGGTTGAATCACCTGCACGTGCTGGTCTTCCGCGAGCACGTTGCTAGCTTCGTCGTCAATTCTGAAGCGATATCCATTTCTAATTTGGAAGAATTGGTGGATGTCTCTTTCCTGGAGGAAGAAAAAGAAGGCGTATGTCGGTAGAAAGAAGAGAAGAAGAAGGGAGGTGTTGTCCTCCTTGCCGACGGCAGGCGGAAATCATCAATTTTGGTCTCCTTTCTGTTGTAAATTATTTTATTTCATAGTTGTGCTTGTGCATAGTGATAATTGTGATCAAGGGAAAAAAACATCTATTATTTATATCAACTCGGTTTTGTATTTGCCCCAAAGGGACTGAGAAACTGCTTATAATTTCAAAACTTTGACATGTTTTTTTTTATCTCTATATGGTTTAACAATATTTGTGTTGCAAAAGCTTATATTCCTTGCCAGGTTTACTACTTCAGTATGCTTTTATTCCTTGACAGGTTTACTACTTTGTGACAAAAGTTGGATAAGTCCATGATTTCAGCTATACTCATTTATTTATTGCAAGGTCCTTTGCTACTATACCAGCCAACAATGGGAGAGAAGCGAATAGAAGTCTGCAGTGCTGTTATGTGGTTTGGAATTGCACACAAATAAAAACATCAAAAAGAATAATCCACAATTTAGTTCAAACATCCACAGAGCCTCAACCTAAGGTTCCAGATGGTATCATTAAGAATTCCAATACGAATATGATTTCCACCATAGAGTGAAACCAAAGAAAAACAGTTGTGTAAGAAATTGTAACATTGGCAGATAACTACACATTGAGCCCAACACCTAAATTAGGAACTGATTAGGAACTAAACCACAGCAGCTTCACGCTTTCTTGCCTCCTCAATTATGCTAAGCTTAATACCCTTGCCTTTGGGAACTGATTAGGAACTAAACCACAGCAGCTTCATGCTTTCTTGTATGGAGTCGGACATCATATGTTCCTCGTATGGAGTCGGACATCACAGCTTCAAGCTTCAAGCCTTTGGTAACTGATTAGGAACTAAACCACAGCTTCAAGCTTAATACCCTTACATCGGGCTCAATATGGGAGACAGAGACGTTATTTGTTCCTCGTATGGAGTCGAAAACAAGTTTAAAGAATTACCAGTGTGACCGGGTCAGCCACCCACACTTCCGGACGCCGACCTCCGCCGCGAGTTTCGATTTCCAGGTCTGCGCCGAGTCCTCCGGCCTTCGTCGCCAAGGAGGACACCACCCTCCACCCTCCGCGACGCCATCCCCGTCCGCCATCACGTCGTAGCCTGCCTTTTCCCCCGTGGTGCTTGTCTCTACGAAGGGGGAAAAAATTGAAGCTTCATCTCCAAAGAGGAAAGAGGCTGACGAAGTGGGGGGGGGGAGTGCTTCATCTCCAATGGAAGGGCTTCATTCCCAAGGGAAAAAAATGAAGGAAGGGGAGAAGGAGTAATAGTTTTGGAGAAGGGCTTCATCTCCAATGGACTGGCCATTTAATGCGGCAGCACCTCCAATGAATAGAGGAGAACATGTGTAAGCAACCAAAGTTGACCTTCCTTTTTTGTTTCCTTCCGCATCTTTTGAGCCAGCCCGTGACCTTCCTTTTTTTTCTTCCTCCCGTATGTTTCTCGTAAGTTTTGTACCGTACCTGAAGGGATCTGTATATATATATATATATATATATATATATATATATATATATATGCATTTCCTTGCTTGTGATAAAACCTATCGTTAGAATATGGAATTTGAAGTACAACCATGCTACCACTGACACATACTCATTGAGGGTGAAATGCTTTGGAGTATTACGAAGGGTAAAGTTCTCCAAAGAAACAAACTACCCACTAAAGGATCAAACACTTTGAAACACCAAACACCCATCAAAGTGCCAAAAAGTAGCAAGATTGGCTCAATTCCAACATTCTAAAACAACAAATAATTCAATCTCAAGAATCCATTAAATGACCCTCAATAATCAATTATTGATTGCATGACTTGATTAAAACAAATCTTAGTTTAGTTGAAGCAACGTAGATATAGAACTTTTGAATTTAATAATCCTATACAAAATCCTTAAGGAATTTATACTTATGAGCTTAACAGAGACGCATGTAGGGGTACTAGAATAACGGAATTAGGAAGCAACCATCAAATTTCCTCCAATATAGTCTAACCATCTGAACTTGTCAAGTTGTCTCATCATATAAGTTTTTGCCTCAAGTAGGTGTCATAGATAGCTTCAAGATGATAGCACGCATTTGTAATATATTTGATATGTATGCATATGAACTAGAGTTAAACTCGTATTATACTAGTTAATTCTGTCCATAAATGAATTAGGTTCAAATAATTTTTGCTTGCATGATAAACTAGTTAAAGTAAATGTTTATAGGCACCTATACTTTGGCATAGCCCTATACCTAGAATCTTTCAATGTCAAACCTTCCTTTGCACATTCAAGGAGTTAAAATACTTACATGATAGCATGCGTTAAATTGACTAGTGGTAGGTGTAATTGTCGGTTGAATTAGCATAATGTTCAATTATGTCCGCATTATAAAAATGTGCTAAATTGACATATTTGACACCATTATTTAGTCAAAAATGGCCATTAGGGGTATATATATATTAGGATGACCTTACGTCTACTTAACCTCAATTTTAACACTCCTCTGGGACCTTAAGAGGCAAATGTGGATTGTGGTAATTGTAAAAATCAAAATTGAACTCTTAGATAAATTTTTACCATTAGCACAAGTAAACAAATTACTTAGTTTATATTAACAATGAGACATTTATATTTGATATCTTCGCATTACTAACAAGTGTATTTCTTGAGATTTGGTTGCATTTTAGGTAATGCACATTGCCATAATCGAAATAATACGTTGCTTGCTTGCTTGCTAAAGGTAAGAAAGTTTGAAATTTGATTATATATTATAAATGCGTGGTCCAGTGTTGAGAGTTGCTCCATCGAAGGGGTCGGCGTACCCGGGTATTAACTGCGTGGTCCGGTGTTGAGAGTTGCTCCACCGAAGGGGTCGGCGTACCCAATTATTGTATTTTGTCTATTGTAAAATTGTTCCGAGTCAACCAATACAAAGGAGACTCTGCCGAAATTTTCAATAATTTCGGGAGTTGATCAAATTTTAGAACTTTAGGTTTTGGAAAACCTAAAATAGAAGTCTAAAATTATATCTAGTTCCTAGTCTGGTTGATCCTACCATATGGCGTGTATTCTTAATACACGAGATGGTACGATAAGTTAAGGAGCGTTTCTGGCCAACGACTTACCGTATGATGTGTCGTTCTAATACACGAATGGTAATAGGTTGGATAAATACTTCCTCCAACAAGAGTTTACTGTTTGACGTATTGTCTTTAAATACGGGACGGTAACCTAGTTTGAGGATAATATTAGACTTGAGAGTTAATAGACCTTGTCTATATTTATAGTTGCATCATGGGGTGGGAGAGAACAACTGGATCACAACCATCAAAATCCCTGCAATATAATTATACCAGTAAAAGCTGATCAGTAGTCCCGCATCTGTAGGGCCTTACGATGTCGGGGGGTGAGGCCTAGCTCACCAACAGAGAATAGTCCAGTAAATTCCGAAAATAAAACGGAATTTAAAAAGTTAATGTATACAAGTTTTTCCACAAGATGTGGAGGGGTCGGAATCTAAGGCGTCGTACCCAATACAGACACCACCTGGTCCCGGATAAATGGGATTATTGTCGGAAAAATAGAGGGTGATCGTGATCCACATGTGTTCTCTACAAAAGTGCATAATCATGAGGCATAGAGTTATGTCTAGTATGATAAATTGTCGAATTAGAAGTATCTAATACTTCCATTTGTTTCACAAGGTAGTCATTTACTTGAATTTTCTAAAATCTTCTAAAATTTTGTTTTTATTTATTATCGCCTTTGATTGAGGACTTGCTTGTCGTTTCTAAACGACCTAGTATTTGTTCACTAGGAGAAGACGATAAGCCTGCGGACATGCTTCCACTTTATGACGAGAACAATGGCGATGAGTAGGCTATTCAAGGAATCATGATCAACACTGTTTTGTAACTTGCATATGTAAATTATTGTTTTATAGTATGGAACTGTATATATGGTATCTTAGAAAAACAATTATTGTAAAATAGCTATAATTGATGTAATTAAATGTAGTAGTTGTACTTGTACTTTTCCATTCTAGCTCTTTACAGGCGACAATCGCAATACGGGTGCGAAAGTACTTGTAGGGTGCGTAGCCTGGAGATGTTGTTGCCTGCCCAATTTACTATAATTTGAGAAACGGGACGTGACAGTAATGGAATGAAATAAACGTTACAATGTTAGGACTCAATCATTACAATGTATGTTTCTATCATGTTGCTCATATTTAGGGTTTATTTTCATACATTGTTTCTGAGGAAGGAAGTAGTAGGGTTTGTACGTTGTTTGTGAGGAACCTTTAGGTGCTATCTCTAAAATTGGGAATGAGAAGGAAACTAGAGTTTTGATGGAGATGGGAAAGATGGAAACTGCGAAGAAGTAAAGATTTTTGGGATTTTTTGGAAGTGAGAGAGTAAAATATTGAAACGAAGTAAAAGAAAATTGTGTTTGGGGGTGTTGGGTTGGGACAGCCCAAAGAGTAAAAAATTGGGTTGTCGTGAGTAATGTTTCCTCAAACTTGTGAGTAAGTTTTGAAGTGCCCTTATAAATTACCTTTTTATACCAACTTATAGTTTAAGTCATAACATGTCCAAGTTGGGGTGTAGAGGTCAACCCGAGCCCAATCCGATGAATCATAAGCCTAGTTTGAGCCCAAGCTCGACCTCGGATTCAACATATGAAGTATAGGACCAAGCCCAGAGGATCGGGTTGAGCTCGGGTTGGACCGGGTCCATCGGGTTTAGCAGGCTCTAATATAATATTTGAATTAATTTAAACAAAAGTAATATTAAACACATAATTAAATAGCAATTAAGCCTCGATCATTACAAAATACAAATTGTGCGATTTAGGATAAGGAGTTAACTAGTTTGGGTTCAGAAATTTTAGGATTTAATCCTTTTATTTAAGAAGTGTGTGTGTGTGTGTGTGTGTGTGTGTGTGTGTGTGTGTGTGTATATATATATATATATATATATATATATATATATATATATATATATATATACTCTCGCCCAGTGGGAAGTCATGAGGCTATTCCTCCCCTGAATGAAGAAGTAGTGGAGCCCCCTTCCCGCCCACGTATGCGCCTTTATTTAGATTCACAATATTGGAATCCGGTCTAAAGAATCCATCTGGCAAAACGCAATTCGTCGATTTCAATCCAAGGTGCACCTTGCCTTTTTTCAAGTAGCTTTGTTATATCTATTCAGCTAGGTGGGGTAAAATATCGATCTCTCTTCGCTCAGATGCGAGATCCGATTGATTCCCACTTCAAGCTAGGCATAGGCAACTCCTCCTCCGGTTACCAAAGCCCTTTGGTCACTCTCCCCTTATATATATATATATATATATATATATATATATATATATATATATATATATATATATATATATATATATATATATATAAAATGTATTTCGGGTTTCGGGTTCTTTGGATAACCCGACACATGAACCTGAGCCCAACTTGTTTTTTAATCGGGTTAAAATATTTTAACCCAAGTTCGATCCCGAGCCCGAATCCGAGTATCTTCAACCATAACCCAACCCATTAACGGGTTTACCCTATCGGGCTCGGGTTTAGCCCATCGAGTTGCACCCCTACCAATTGGAGAGTTTGGACCCTCAATATGTCTTTTTTTTATTTCGTTTTCTCTCTTATACCCTTCCTCTCAATGCATGAGAATGGAATTTTCTGTATAAAATGGAGGGTATAAAGGGAAAGAATAAAGAAAAATAAAATAAAATCCAATACCTAAACTTTCCAATTAGACATGATAGGGCTTAAACGCTAAGTTGGTATAAAATCCATGGTCTAAACTCTAATTAGCCCAAAAAATAGAGTTAAGTGGGACTAAATGAGGGAGAATAGAGTCAATACATATAACATTGCTTAGATTGGAGAAAGAGTTAAGTGGAGTGTGTTTAATAACTCTTAATTGGATTTGAGGTTTTAAGTGAGAGGAGTATTACTAAAAATGTTATAGTTACCAAAATACTCTTATTACATATGTCATAAAATTAAATTTGATTGGAATTTTAATTATAATTTGTCAAAATATCTCCACATATAGAGCATTATTGGACATTATTGAACATTTTAATTAGAACTTGTCATAAATATATATATATATATATATATATATATATATATATATATATATATATATATATATATATATATATATATATATATATATATATGAACTTGTCATAAAAATATTATATATATATATATATAATTATTATATATATATATAATAATAATAATAATAATATATATATAATTATTATATATAATTATTATTATATATATTATTATATATTATTATTATTATTTTATATATATATATATATATATATATATATATATATATAGCTGGTACAAATCGGGCATTATTGATATTTTCAACAGAAGATGAAATTGTTCAAATTGAGCAATATGTAGAACAAGTCAGTTGAGCATTTTTGGAATTTTCAACAGAAGGCGAAAGGGCTCAAATAAAACAATTGAATTTGGTTTTTGGATATTCGGATGATAATTAAAATTAATATTTCAAATTTCGGATTTCTAATAATAACATTCGGATTTTTTTAGCTGATCGGATCGGATATTATCCGATATTCGCTAAACTAGACGAATACGAATTTGAAGTGTCAAAAGACACATCTATTCGGATATCGGATTTGATTCAGATATTACAAAACAAAATAGGACACGGATACGAATATTGCCCTATCCATGTCAATAAGCATCCGTTGACACCCCTAGTCGTCATAACACGTGCCACAAGATTCCTTTGCGTCAGTTGTTGTGATGATGAGATCTCCCATAACCGTGAGCTCTATCTGATCAACATTGTCTTTAGCCTTCTTGTCACGCCCCGGTACCGGAATACAGAGACGGACTAGGCCAGCTACTCCATATGAGGTATGCAAACGTCATACGACGATCGTGGATGTCAAGAGACAAGGGATGCGTGCTACAATCAAGTCTCCTATGGTCTCATAGAGCATCTATGTCTCAATCATTCAAGCAAGAAAACATCAAATAATGAGCATATGAGATAAAGCAGTAAGGTGTCCCCGATGCTTCATCCAAATGATCATGAGAATCTAGCTTTATAAGTTAGCTAGCCAGAGAGTCATAGGTACATAATCATATTTAGCTGCAATCTGATTTAATTACAATTATGCAAAGACAAAATATCCAGATTAACCGGCTAAACAGGTGCCGGTGGCTAAACGCCAGAACATAAGGGATAAAAACTAGAGTGGTGGAGAAGAAACCCACTCGAGTCCCCCACCAGCCATGCTCCTAGTATGCACCATTGACGTCAGGGAAGAAGTTTGGATCCTCAGGCGCTGCTATGAGATCTGGCCAAACAAAATCAGCGGGGTCAGCCCCGAATAGCAAGTACCACAAGGGAGCACAAAAGAGTAAGATAAAATCCAATCATAAAATAATAATGCTAGTAATAATAAAGGCTTTCGGTCGTAACCTCGGTCCACAGCCTGTCATAGCACGATATACCAACCCAATAACCAAATAAGAACATGGGTTGGACCATGTACCATGACAGTCTATATCCATCGGCTACTAACGAAAGATATAAGGCACAACCAAGTTATTTTTTTCCAAGCGGCCAATCATTCCTGCGGCTTTCTATAATTGGCGGAGTTATCCCCGCGATACTGATTAAAATGAATCCTCAGATCGTGTCAACCCAGCAGGGCTAGCCAAACCATTAGACATATAGCACATTGAGTATGCATCGGTCCCCCGGAGGGCTACCGCACTAATACATATAACACATAGCTCGTAGGAGTCAGATATAGTCATCTACTAAATGCGAATGAAACCATATCCGTGGCGGCCAACCCGACACGTCAGGACTGGACCTGGGGTGACTAGTATGGCACGATCTCAGAATTCTTCCCACCAAATGCATCTACCAAGTTAGTTGCCTAGTTAATCCCTAGTTATCATCGGAGTTCACATGTCGTGGTCACATGCTCACTCCCCTAGATGTCGTACAATGTACGAGTACCCCAAGAAGGGATCTGCGCTGGCTCATGGAGTCATACGTATATATCCCTTCTTGATGTAATGCAACACTCAACACATACCACGTCATTGCTACTGACCATTCGCTATGTAAATGCTGGACTCTTGAATGTATTGGCAGGTATCACGTAGGAACACTTAGCACATAGGATAACACCTCGATGCTCTCATAGATTGTACTATAGTACACACGTAGGTTTATCCAGCACTCTTATAGGTAGTCAGATCAGGAATGAGGACCAAGACACAAGGACGCATGCGGCCGAGGGTCATGCGGCCAAGGATCATGCGGCCAAGACTCATGCGGCCGAGGCTCATGTGGCCAGGGCTCATGCGGCCAAGGCTCATGCGGTCGAGGCTCATGCGACCAGGGCTCATGCGGCCGAGGCTCATGCGGGCGAGGCTCATGCGGCCAAACTGCTCATCTTCTCCAAAAATTCGAAAAAGATGGGCATAGAACCCGTGAACTTCAAACTGTCATAACTCGGTCAAAACAACATGAAATCTAACTTTTCAAAGGTCCAATTTGGGTAAAAGAAATGCTCTACCACATGGAACAACTAGATTTGAAAACAAGCAAGTTTAAGAGATCAAAACCAAGAAAAACTGAAAATGACATAAACTTATATCTACAAGAATCCATCCTTCAAAACAGAAAATACCAAGTACTAAACTTGTAGAGGATGATGAGAAGAATAACGTAAACAAATAATATCAAAGAAAACAAAATCAAGGATGAAAAATGCACAAATCTTCACTTTTGAGCAAGTTGTACTTGCCTAATGGTGGTGGTTGAGGGAAATGAATGAAAGAGTGAATGAGGAGAGAGAGAGAGAGAGTGAGGAAGATAATATATATATAGGAGTTGGGTTGGCTTAAGAAAATCCTAATCTCTAAATATGCTCTAACCATTCTACTAGTGACATGCAACCATTAATAAATAATAAATAGAACTATGCACATGCTAAATACATGATACCATGTACAGGATTCATGAAAGAATACGTATATCGGGATCCGGGAGTGACACTTCTCATCTTTGAGCTTCTGATATTTACTCTTAAAATGACCCATTTTGTCACAGTGATAGCAGACTTTAGTCTTCTCATATTCTCTTCCAACTATCTTGGATGACGAGCCATAAGAGTAAGATACGACATTTCTTTTAGATTTTCTGTGGACTTACTCTTTCGAATCTCCTGTATTGAGCTTTTATTCCCCCCAACACATATATAGGTGGAGAAATCTATTTTAGGGTTTAAAAAATTCCTAAAATAGTCCAACAACAATCCTGGTCGTCCGTACGAAACCAACGGTACTGATTAAAACCTGAATTATGTTCAGCCCGGTGGAATCAAATTCGGTTGGTCGTATCCCCATAATTTTTTTGTGAATTGACTAAAGTTCGACACGAACTGAATAAGGTCTTTGCAGAACTCATACAGACTGGATTTCCAACAATGTTTACACATGCTTATTTGGCAAAAGAAAAATGTTTACACATGCTCCCCTGAAAGTTTTAGTATAATTTTTGCTCCATTTTTTAATGGCTAATTATAAGGGCACATCAAAACCTTATCAGGGCTATCTCATTTTTAACTTTCCTTTATTTACAACTTTGCCACTGAAATTTTTACTCAGGACTATCCCATTCTAATGTATAAAAGACAACTCTTCTAATTTTTCTCTCTCTCTTCTTCTTCTTTACAAGAAGAAGAACAAGAAGAAAAAAGAAAGAAGAAAGAAGAAAGAAGAAGAAGAGCAAGAACAAGAAGAATGAAAAATAAAAAAATCTCTTTCTCCAAATCCTAGTTTTTTTTTTGCTCTCTTCTAATTTCTCATTTTTTTTCTTCTTTAAGCCCTAGTTTATGGATGAAATCCTAGTTGTAGAAGAAATTGGGTTACCAAATCTATCAAATTTACTAATCTATTAATCAATTAATCAATTTTTCTTTATTAATAGAAGAAATTTTGGATGAAACTATAATTCTAGAAGAAGTCGTTTTTTGAGCAAGTTTATATCATGACTGCCACAATTTCTGGCAGTCCTAGAAGTATTGAGGACTGTCAGGAATTGTAGTAGTCCTAAAAGGGACTTGTTGTACAACAGGACTGTCACAATTTCTGGCAGTCCTAAAAGTATTGATGACTGCCAGGAATTGTGGCAGTCCTGAAAGGGACTTATTGTACAACAGGACTGCCACAATTTTTGACAGTCCTAGAAGTATTGAGGACTTTAAGAAATTGTGGCAGTCCTCAAAGGGACTTGCTGTACAACATGACTGTTACAATTTCTGCCAGTCCTAGAAGTATTGAGGATTGCCAGAAATTGTGGCAGTCCTGAAAGGGACTTTCTGTACAACAAGTACATTTTAGGACTGCCACAATTTCTGGCAGTCCTAAAATCGAAATGGCCGAATGAAAAACAGATGTTAAGATTTATTTCCATCTTGATACTATAATGAAATATACATTTTAGGATTTATTTTTATGCATTTTTTGTGAGAAAGAATGAAATAAACATGTTAGGATTTATTTTCATGCATTATTTTTGAGGAATCAAAATGATAAGAATGAAAATTGTGGAGAGAAAAACTAGAGTTTTGATGGAAATGATGGAGAATAAAACTAGGGTTTAGAGTGGAGAAGAAGATGAAGAAGAAGATGTATAGTTTGGGGAGTGGAAAATGGTGAAGAAAAAGAAGAAGAGGAGGAGGAGGAGGAGGAGGAGGAAGAAAGTTAGGATTTTGGAAGAGAGAGAGTGAATTTTACAAATGAGAGTGGAATTTGGGATTTGGAGGGTGTAGAGTTTGGACAGCCCCTTGAGTAGAAAATTGGGATAGCCCTAATAATTTTTTCACAAACATGGAGTAGTCCCAATCCTGAATAGTCCTGATAAGATGATTTTGATGTGTCCTTATGATTAGCCTTTTTAATTTATTTTTCCTTCTTTTCCAACAGCTCCGGGGCCCACTTCCCTTACCCCACTCCCCCGCCAACGAACTTCCCGCCACGTGTCCCTTCAACCAGTCTCTTCTCCCTCGTCCCCATTCGAAATCCTTTAAGGTACCGTTTGGGAAGGGTGGAAAATGGGAGGAAGGAAAAAGTTGAGGGGAAAGTGAGAGGAAAATTTTAAATGATGGTGTTTGGAAAGGGGGAGAGAACATGGGGGAGGAAAATTTGAGAGGAAAAAGTAGGTGGGTCCCACCAAAAAATTTTCCTCCCAAATGTGGAAGGAAAATGGAGAGAGATGAGAGGAATTTGAGTGAATTTACCCCACCACCCTTCAAAAAGTTAAAATTAAATCATCATTTGAGAATACCAAAGAGAAAATAGTAATTATACCTATATCCATAAACAAATAAAAAATTGTTTTTAAACTTTTCCTTCCCCTACTTTTTGTCCATCCAAACAAAGGAAGGAAAAATTAACTTTTCCTCCATTTTCCTTCCCCTCCATTTCCCTTCCCCTCCCCCCAAATGTTCCCAAACACAGTGTAAACGTCCTCCTCCCCAAAACTTAGGGTTAGGGTTCGGGATCGGGTTCCGCCATGTCGCCGGCCCTCCGCCGCAGAAAACTCCCTCCCAAGCCCCACACAGACGCGGACGGGCCCACACCGAGCGCCGCCGTCCCCTCCCGCCCTCCTCCGCCGGAGAAGAGGAAGGAGCAGCGGCGGTGGTCGTGCGTCGACAGCTGCTGCTGGCTGGTCGGCCTCGTCTGCTCCATATGGTGGGTGCTTCTCTTCCTCTACAACGCCATGCCGGCGTCGTTTCCGCAGTACGTCACCGAGGCCATCAACGGGCCCCTGCCGGACCCCCCCGGGGTGAAGCTGCAGAAGGAGGGACTGCGGGCGAAGCACCCCGTTGTCTTCGTCCCGGGGATCGTCACCGGGGGGCTCGAGCTCTGGGAGGGACACCACTGCGCCGAGGGGCTGTTCCGGAAGCGGCTCTGGGGAGGGACGTTCGGCGAGGTCTATAAGAGGTAGCCTCCGATCCAAATCGACAGTATTTTAGTAGAAAGATTGCAACTTTTTCGTGCATGGGGGATTGGGCTTATATAATATTGATCTGCTCTTGGCAATGTTCTAAGAAATGTCCTACTTTTTATTTGCCTTGCCTGTTCTTTTATAATTATTGGAAAGTTGAAACCTTTGGAGGGGTGGTGATAGACAATCCAAAAGTAGGTGCCGTATGTATCGGACGCGAGATAGACAATCCAAAATACACCAGGACACATAAAAATTGTCTCATGTCGTTTGTAGGTTGAAATCTTTGGAGGGGTGGTGATGTTTAAGCCCTTCCCCATTTTGGGTTGGTGGTTGCTATATTTGTGTAGTATTTTTAGCTGTTGGAGGGACCGAGCTTTATGACATGCCTTCACTGATGTACTAAGCAATATCATTCGTACGGTCCTGGTTGAATTGAATGTAGCTTTTGTAACCAAAAGTGAGAACAATATAGCTTTGGCAATGTTCTAAGCATTGTCCTTTTTCTTCATCGTGTTGTTGTTGAACCTAGGTTGCATAGACCCGAACACGGTTTGGGGTACAGACAAAACTTTGTGATACAAGCATGGGATTGATACAGTAATATATGCACATTAATACCTATTTATATATGTATGTACTATAAATATAATTATATTACTTCTTAGGGGTATCCATATTTATGCTTGTTTGGATAATAAAAAGTTTCAAAGTGTTCTACAAGGGTTCACTCCAAAAAGAGGTTAATTTTAAGTATCCTAGATGTAAAAATATAAGAGGGTAGATCCCCTTCTTTATCGAAACAAATGAGATTGTTGCTGATACGGTACATAAAAAAAGAAATAACTAAATTAACCAAAATTTTCTGATTTCGATAATATATCAAAATCTAGTTCTCCTTGATCAAAATGAATTCCTATTAATCCAACGAACCAAGTAAACATTATCAATCTCAAAATCTAAAAAAAGGGTGCTGAGTTGGAATCCCATTCTAAGGATTCTTGTGGTTCCGGAGAATCCAGCTACAGGAGAACCAGGAACAAAGAGCTCTCCGCCTTTTTCCGCCCGACTCTTTGGTTCGAAATGAAAGAAAAGAGGTGTCTTTAAAAACATTTCTTTTTTCATTCAAGTAGTGGATCTCTCTAAAGAAAAATGACGAAAATGATTTGGAAGATCCAAAGCTAAAAATAGCGGTATTTGCTAGCAACAACATAATGGAGGCAGTCAATCAATATAGATTGATCCGAAATCTGATTCAAATTCAATATAGCACCTATGGGTACATAAGAAATGTATCGAATTGATTCTTTTTAATGAATAGATCCGATCATACATCTGTGGGGCAAGCTCGTACACATTGAGTACACCCTATACATGTATCATAAATTTTTACTGAATGCGACATTGGATCTATAAATTCCAGTTTTGAACAAAAAAGAAAGAAGAACTCATCTTCTTTCTTTTATCACTTAGGAGCCGTGCGAGATGAAAGTCTCATGCACGGTTTCACATATATATATGTCTTCCCCACCTTTCATTTTTGCAGCGCGATTTGGAATGCTGAAACGGTCGATATTCATTCTTTTTTTTTTCGTTCTATCTATTCCTTTTCCGAATGAAATAGGAGGCTCATTAATGTTTAGCACGATTATGAGTTATGACGATGACATATCACTTCCAACCATGTTTTGGCCCCTTTAGCATGGAAATGATGGGGCCATATTTGACATGATGATGGCACGTTTGGTTTGACAACCCGTGAGCAGTTTCGCGAGAAGCTCATTTAGTTTCCATTCCAAATGTTGGAAACTCAAGAAAACTAGAAGGGCAACATTTATTATTAGTTTTAACTTGAAAAGTGATGCAAGCTGGAACTTAAAAGAACTAAGTTTCTAACTTAAAAATAGTTTATGGTCACCGAACGAGCCCTAAGTTTTGGGGAGGTATTGTATCGGATAAATAACACAATTATGGTCCTCTAGAGGAATATCCTCGTAACTTAGGTCGTACATGATATGTATAATTACTGAAAAGTTAAAATATAGGAAGCAAGGACACTCCAAAAGTCGGCGGCATGTTCATATAGCGTCATGTGTGTTGCACATGACACTGGTACTCAAAAAAATGTGTCAGACACGACAGATACACTCCAAAATAAACTAGGACACTTCAAAATACATGCCTTATCTGTATTGCAGTGTCTATATTGCATCATGTTGTATTTGTGTCTATGCACCATAGGAAATATTTGGAGGGCCAGTGGTGCTTATTTTCTTTGCATTTTGGGGAATTTGGTATAAAATGGGTTTTTTGTGTGTGGTGGATTGCTATATTGATTTGAGTTCTTTGCACCGATGAAGGGGACTGAGATTTATTATATACGTTTACTCTAGTGATATACTAAGCAATAAAGCAACACTTTTCCCACATTGCCTGCACCCATGGCATGTGGCCAAAATAGGCCCGCCCAGGCCTGGAGCCCACATGTCATGCACTATGTCCACCGTTCGTAGGTGGGCAGGCACATGAAAGTGGGCATTTTCCAAACCATATCCTTTTATACTGGTATTGATTGCATTTTTTTGTTGTTGCAAAACTGGACAATATTTTGTTACATTATTTTTCTATAGAACCAGCTTCATTATGTATAGACCTCTATTAAGTGTTCTTTTTTCCTTTTTCTCATTAAAGATTGCTTAATGAAGCGGTCCTCGAAACAGGTCTGTACAATTACTAACTGTAAATGTGAAAGGCTATTATTTGAGTTTGCTTTGGAAATAAAGAATTTAATGAGGGCATCGTTTGGCACGACAATATGGCTTGTTGCTTGCATCCTAGAGGATGCAGGTTAAGTTGCGGAAAATCATATAGTTAAGGCTGCTACATCTTGACCCTCCCTAGGCCCTGCAAATGTGGAGTCTCGTGGCATGGGATGCCCTTTTTCAGTAAAGCATTGATATATTTCTGAAATGGAAAAAAGAAATTGAGACTACCAGATTCACAAAAAAATTATTAGGTTCTGTGGGAGGCCGTATTTATTTGTTTCCATTTTGATGAGGCAGAGTTTTGTGCAAATTTGGTATTTTTTATTTGGGCATGCTAGTTATTAATTGTTACTTGGTGTATGGATTGGATTATGTCTCTACTGAAGTTGATGTACTAATTTTATTATGTTGTTTTAGTTTGCTGTTAGTGGAATGATCTTCATGTGCTATTGACGCAAGATTGGTCTTATAGGATCAGATATGCAGGGGGTCTAAACTTGAATATCACTAACAAAATGAGCGGAAGCAATTTCTAAACAACGGTTGTCGCATATCTAAACAAACTACTTATCTGGATCACATTTAATTTACTAAATAAAGACCAAGTCAAGTTAGAGTATATCCAATCTGTAAATCTGGAAGGTGCGATCCTTGTGCGGAGAATGCTTGATGAAGAACCGGATCATTCTCACAGATAGATGCAGTATAGGAGGAAATAAGAAGATATGTATAGAGAAGGAGAGAATATTATTAGGGTTTCTCTTGAACTCGTAACTTTCATTCTCAACTAAATCTCCAATGAAAATATAACCTGTTGTACACGTGCATTTATAGCAGAAGGAAAAAAGAAAAGAAAAAAACCCTAACCTAACTAGGACCCAAGAAAAAAAACCCCTTACCTAACTAAGACTAAAGATTAGGTCCATACAAGTGAACTTAAATCCTATCAACTCACACAAAGCAAAATAACCAATTAAATTAAACAAAAACTAACTCAACTAGGACTCAAACTAGGGTGACATTTGTAAACTTACTTGGACCCAAAGATGGTCCTTCGTCAGGTATTATACTATTAATATGTAAATACCCTGTTGTTGTGAACTCAATTTTTCTAGATACATCAGAATGATTTTGAATGATTTTAGTAATAAGAAGCATGGAATATTTTAAAACCTAAAAAGGAATTAAGATAAGTTCAGATTGAGGTCTATGAGAGGTAATTGTTTCCACTTTGGAATTATAGGTCGATGTGCAATGAGTTGGGCATGCTAATTATTTGTTTTCTACTTATGTTATGGATTGAGCTTTAAGATATTGTCCTTAAGCTTAATTAGCTATTAAAGATCAAACTCCTGATTCTGTGAATTCCCCTACCTAGATGTGTTTGAAAGCATCGAGTCTTTTTGTTGTTTGATTTGTCTTAAGTGTTATGGTTGACTTCCGTGTCGATATTGTTTATTAGGTGTAATTTCTATTTTGGAGTAATTTTGATGATCCGAGGACGAGAAAAGATGTGCTTTTGCCTTAATTTGAAACTTCTTGTTAAGCTTGCTGAGAGGCACACCCTTTTATGAAAGACACTGGTGTGATCTCCATATATATATAATTATTGGAAGTTTGATATAAGTAAATAGTTGAATACTTACCCTACTATGTTATCATTTGATACTGGGTTAGAATGCTCTTTCTGGGGAACAATTCTGAAATTAATTTGGGCGAGTTTGTTGTACAGTATGTTATAACAATATAAAGGCCGGGATTTTAATATTGTATCAAAGCAACACAGATTCAAGTAAAGAGTCCTGTGCACATTTTAAGAAGTTTTTAAATTACACTGCACAAATCCTGATAATAGCTTCGGAATTACCTATGTCAAAGAAAATTTTACTTTCAAATTTCATAATATGGCCCAATGCTTAAATATCAAATTCAATTTGTCCCTTTCTGCAAAATTATTCTACTCCCTGCCCCCCTGCTTTCCATCTGTACCAACCTTGCTTTGGTAATCTAATCAACAACCACCAATTCCTCATTGCTGTCACCATTTGCCGGAACATTTTTTTTCACCTGTGTCTTTCCTTACCTTTCCTAGTTGAAACCCATTAAAACATGTTTTTTTTTTCCTCGAGCAAAACCCTGTTTCCATCTCCAATCCTATACAAGAATTGCGGCTAGGGTTCTGAAACAATTAGCACTATATTTTGTGCCATGTTTCAACGAAAGCCCTTTGGATATGATCAGAAAGGCTTCCTCCCTCCCCAAATTAATGAGGTCTTAAAAGAGAAAGATACAGAAAAAAGGAGTGAAAAGGCTTCTGAAGAGAATAAGAAGCAATGGTCATGTGCTGATAGCTGCTGTTGGCTGCTTGGACTCATTTGCTCAATTTGGTGGCTGCTTTTATTTCTCTATTATGTGATGCCAGCATCCTTACCTCAGTATGTGATGGAGGCAATCAATGGACCTTTACCAGATCCTCCAGGGGTGAAGCTTCAGAACAAGGGATTGAAGGCGAGGCACCCGGTGGTGTTTGTCCCTGGTATAGTTACCGGTGGTCTTGAGCTATGGGAAGGGTATCATTGTGCTGATGGACTCTTTCGAAGGAGATTATGGGGTGGAATGTTTGGTGAGATCTATAAGAGGTAATAATTAATTATTGATGTATATTCTTTTTAAGCTTGATTTTGGTAGGAAAGCTGTTTGTGGGCATATTTTCCATTTTAAGATGATTAAAGCAATTTAGAGAATTGGAAATGTGGAGGTTACACAAAACTGAAAGCCTTTCCGTGGAGTATCTAGAAATGATTGGTACTTCTTAGTAATGTCATGTTGCTGTCTTTGCACTCTTCATGTGGACATACAGAATTATAGCAAGGCTGAAAAAAGTTTCATGGGGTTGATGTGGTGCTATTAAAAGTTCATATTTTTCAAGTTCAGAAAGATCAAACTTATTAATGGTACTATTTGATGCTTTCTTTATTGGAGACTCTTTCCTATGGCTATGAAATTAAGTTGCTATTAATTAATCCTGTTTTGTTTTCAAATGTCTTTTGTCTTTTTTATATTGGAAGACACGATGACCAAATACTGGACTTAAGACTAGATCACTGTTACAATATTTGTGTAACCTTGAGGTAAGCAGCTGTTCTCTTCTCTCCCTTTTAGTTTTCATTTATATCTACCTAGTTCCAGTTATAGCTATCTAGGCTCCATTTTGTCATGTTTATGGGAAAATACTACTTGCAGATGCTTGGGAATTTTTTGAGAGAAAGGGCGGGATCCTGTTGATCCCAGCTAACATGTCATTTAGATATGCAGATGGTTGGGAAATAGTTGGATTGTATATTTAATTTATTTATAATGTCGGGCGATTGAAGACGTTTTGTTATACCTGTGTGTGTATGGGCTACTTGTAGCAGATTCATGCAACTTTGAAGTTTGAACTTTTAGCGAATGATGTCATATTATTAGGGTACAATGTTGGAGTTTAGTTTTGGGTAGAGTTCCCTTATGTTGTATTTCTATTCTAATTTATGACCTTTTTTATTATCATATGGGAGTTGTTGCTTTCTCCGTTTTCTAATTGTTTGTTTCTTTCTTTTTCTCGGTATGTGAAGATTGAAATTTCATGTCATGGTCATATAGTGTCAATGTGTCATTATATTAGGGTGTAAGGTTGTAGATTTGGTTTTGGTTAGACTGCTATGCTGCATGTTCGTTTCTATTTTTTCTAGGTAATCGTAGATTGAACTTTATTTTCATGAATATGTATTTGAAAATTGGATTCTTGCATGTTTTCTGATGTTGAGCAACTCTTCTCTATTTTTACTGGAATGGCTCTTGTATACAGTTCTTAATTATTAGAGAAGGATGCTCCATATCTCTGATTATGCAGTGAAAGCTTTTGTTTCTCCTTTTCTCTTTCTCTTTTTTCTGGATAGCGAAAGATTGAATTTTCTTCTCATGATTAGAAAATTATGTTAAAAATTTGGTTACTTGCAAGTCCAGTAATTTTGAGTTTTAACTCTCTGGTATGGGATAACACGTTCTATACAGTACTATAACTATTCAAGAGAGATGCTCCATGTCTCTGAACTTGGCTTGATTTTGAGTTTTAATGGGTTTCAGGCTTTCAGCTAGGAAAGCTTGATTTATCAATCTATGGTAAAATCAGTTCTTAATCTGAAATTCTGCATGCAAGAGGAAAGTTATTTATATTTTCTAGTGTGTTATCATCGAGCTTATTTCTTCCCAAAATGAAGAAAAGGTTGTTGACCTTGTGATCTACACATTGCCCTCAACTGAGGATTTGAAGTATACATAGTGAAGGGAATAAGCAGGTCAAGAGGGGAAGGTACATGAGTGGCACCCTTGCACAGATTTGGAAAAATGGTGTCCTTATCCATATCGCGTCCCTACTTGTATCATGCAACATAGAGGACTACACATGTACATGTTTGAAAATGTCAGTATCCTGTGTCCATATCAGTCTTTGTTCGTATATGTGTTTTCTGATGAAATGATGAGAGGAAAACTAGTTTGTATTGATGCGTAGGCAAATTTGTTTACAACTCTTCACTGAGCTTACAAAGTGTCACTCTACAGTAAATACATAGATATAGAGAAGTGTGTCGATAGAGACTTGATTAGCGCACAATCACTTTGCTCCGCGCGATCACTTTGCTCCGTTGACGATCCGAACCAAGTTGCTTATCGACGGATGTTCTTTTCGGATGCTTCCGAACTACTTGTTGTCGAAGGTGAAGCGAAGGAAATAATAGTTCTATCTCTGCTCTTTGGAGTGCTCTCAAGAGTGGAAAGTGCTCTCTTTTGAAGTATATCTGCCCTGGATATAATAATCAGTCCCCCCAAAACAGCCCAAGTGTGAGCTATTTATAGCTTCACAGGGGAATGTCCCTTGGTAGCTGCCTTTGCAGTTTGTGGCTTCTCGCGAAACTGCTCACTGGTTCTGCATGACTGAAGCGGCAATAAAATTGCTCAGGGAATGACCCACGTTCTCATCTGCTCCCGCAAAAAACAAGGCCAAGATGACCTATGAGTCCAGCGGAAAGCAAGGACGTGGCGTCCTGATAATAGGGTGTCAACAACCCACTAAGAACATGGGTTGTTTCAAGCTTAAAACGCTCAATCGTTTATGTGTACTGCGGCGCGGAAGCAACGGTGCAGAAGAATGCTATAGAAGTAGGAACGACGTTGTCCCGCAGAAGCAAAATGGCATGGTTCTGTGGAAGCTGGTACTGACGCGTGAAACTGACGCCGTAGGGGAGGAATGTCGCGGAAGCACCGAAAGAGTTATGCAGAAATTGACAATGGTGCAGAACTGACGATGTCGAGGAAGACAAAGTTATGCGGCTCTATTAGTTTCGCGGAACTCATCAAGTTTGCTAGTTTCGCGGGACTAGTCAAATAAACTTGTTTTAGTCTATCGTAGGCGCTGGGCGTCCTGAATGTGCTTGTCTAGATTGTACTCCCGTGCTTGTCTAGATTCCAGTTGTCCTCGACCTGACTTTTTTAGGTGTTAACAATATGTTGTTGTACTCATGTGAACATAGGGTGATAGGCATTAACATTCATCAATATAACAATTATCAATATCGAACTTTTGGTCAAATTCTTAATTGTGGTGCCAACAAAATAGAAATTGATGCTTGTGATTTGTAATTCACTGCTCGACTGAACATCTTTCAATGATCTCTATATTGGTAAACATTATGGATGAAATTTTCGTACAAAGGGGAGTAATTTTGTCTATTTACATTGAAGAGGGGAAAATTTTCAAATTTGCATGGAAGGGGATGAAACATCATCTCCAATAGCGCATGAAGTCTGGATAGGGTGAGGTGCCACGAGAGTTGGCGCCCCAAGGGGAGAATGGGCCAGACGCCAACTCCAATGACGCCCCACATTGAGAGAGGGGAGTGGGGCACCAGGAGAGTTGGCGCCCCCTAGGAGAGAGGGGTGGGACGCCAACTCCAGTGGTGCCTCCGTAGAATTTTAATTTTTTAGATGTTGAGGGTTGTTGCTATCTGGTAAGTTGTCTTGCTTGCCATTCTTCATGAATTTGGCATCATCTGTTACAAGAGTCACATCATCATGACTACTTAGTCAATTCTTGTGCAGATGTTTGCTCTAGCCAACCCCACTTTTTGTGATAGACTTTGATGGTTATTGGCATAGCCAATCCGTATTCAGGTAATAAAGATGCATATGGCTTGTATCTGATCTTCTTAGCTCTCCATAGAACCTTCAAAAACCACATTTAAGAAGAAAATTAAAACTCTATGGGGGCGCCACTGGAGTTGGCACCCCACCCCTCTCTCCTAGGGGGTGCCAACTCTCCTGGCGCCCCACTCCCCTCTCTCAATGCGAGACGCCATTGGAGTTGGCGCCTGGCTCATTCTCCCCTTGGGTTGCCAACTCCATTGGCGCCTCACCCTATCTTGACTTCATGCGCCATTGGAGATGGTATTTTATCCCCTTCCCTGCAAATGAGAATTTTTGCTCTTCACTGCAAATAGACCAAATTACTCCCCTCTGTACGAAATTTTCTGTATGGTTTATCCTTATCTTGTTAATAAGGTTCTTAGAAGACACTTTTTGCAGGCATTGACATGGGTATGTATTGAACTTTTTGTCAATTCTACATTGTCCTCATAAAATAGAAGTTGATGCTTGTGGTTTGTAATTCGATGAAACATCTGTTCATGATCTCTATATTGGTAAAATTGTGGACCATCATTTTCTTGTTAAAAAGTATTCTTAAAAGACATTTGTTACTTATTTTATCCACGCCCGATTATGCCCTTTAAGGATATCTATTTTGCTCATACGTTTGTTGGAACTTCTGCAGGCCTCTATGCTGGGTTGAGCATATGTCTCTGGACAATGAGACTGGATTGGATCCTCCTGGTATAAGAGTGAGACCAGTTATGGGACTTGTTGCAGCAGATTATTTTGCTCCTGGCTATTTTGTTTGGGCAGTCTTGGTTGCAAACTTGGCTCGCATTGGGTATGAAGAGAAGACCATGTATATGGCTGCTTATGATTGGAGAATCTCATTTCAGAACACTGAGGTAGCTTTGCACATTATATATCACATCAACAACGCAAATTTTAATCCTCAAGTTGATATTGTTTCTTTGTCTTTTTGTAGACCTCAGTAACTTGCTTGATTTTTAAGATTTAAACAGAGAAATCTCTTTTCATAATGTGTCTTACAACCTTGGTTGTTGTTTCACATACTGTGAACTTGTTGAACAGGTAAGGGATCAAACACTAAGTAGAATAAAAAGCAATATAGAACTAATGGTAGCTACAAATGGGGGAAACAAGGTGGTGGTTATTCCACATTCTATGGGAGTCCTATACTTTTTGCATTTCATGAAGTGGGTTGAGGCACCTGCTCCACTGGGTGGTGGTGGCGGTTCAGACTGGTGTGCAAAGCACATAAAAGCAGTTATGAATATTGGTGGACCTTTCTTAGGTGTTCCTAAAGCAGTAACGGGACTGTTTTCAGCTGAAGCAAAAGATGTTGCTGTTGCCAGGTCAGTTATGTTGAACCGTTTTGGTATACAAGATTCTGTATACTAGTACCTTCTCTCTTTGATCTGCCCTTTGGGATCTATAAATAGTTTTCCCAATGTGTCATTCTGATGCATCTGCAATACCAGTTTACTTATCTATATTAAATGCTAGTTATTAAGTAGTGTTATTATTGACACCTTTGTAGAGTGATTACTGGTGTTCAAATATTTAGTCTCAGGTCTAACTTGATTCTATTTTGGAACCAAAATTGTAGGTTGGACTATGGCCACATGTCTCAAGTTGAGTCTTCCTTCTCAAACCAGGCCAAAGTTTCATTAAGAGCTAGGCCAAGCTCAGTCCAATTATTAAGCTTGCTTATTAACTAACTCGGTGGTGATGCAAAGTGGGAAACTCTATATATGATTAAATAAGTATACTGATACCTATATACAAATGACGACTAGCATTCAACTTATGCCTGCTATCGTGTAATATAAATTATGAAATAAAGTAATGGGATAAAGATGTGCAAATCAACACTCATATGATTTTTTTTTACTTATGCAAGAAATGATAACCCATGACAAAGGTAATTTTGGTAAGGCAATTGATGAAGAAATCTAGAGAGAGATAGTATGACATTTGCTGATATGGAAGAAAATTATAGTATCAGGAGAGAGGGGTGAGCATGGAGACGGTTCTATAATTTTCTGAACAAGTATGACTATAATATTTGCATAAGAAGAATTGTTTGTTGAGTATAAAATAGTTATGGAAGTGATTGATATTATTATTTTAATTGGGGACCACATGATAACTTGACTATAATATGAATGCTTTTGTTATAGTGGATTTATCTTATCTGCTAACTACTGTTCATGGTTATGCATCAAGACTTGTTCTACCTTGGCAAATTTGGACCAAACCATAAACAGTTTCTGTCATGTTAGCTGCCGGTTATAACGATTACTCAATTCTTTTTAGAGGTTCCTCACTTCCTTGATGTTGACTCATGCTAACAACTGACCCCATTAGGATTAGGCCTGCCTGGTCTACCGAACATGACAGTTTACTAGATTAGAGAACGGGCCACTGCCCAAGGCCCATCTGTATAATGGACAGGATCCAGTGGCTGAAACCTATGGTATGGAAAAAGGGATATTCAGGGTGGCAGTGATTGACTGCCTTTATCTTAAAAAAAGGCCTTATCCAGGCTGAGTCACTTGGACTTGTTGCCTGTTGGGCAGTGTTAGCAGTGAGGATTGAGTGCAGGACTACCAATATGAAACACAACATGGTAACTTTTCCTTATTTCTTGGTCTCCTTTTGCAGTTACTGTTAATAGGGTAGAGATATTTTGTTTAGCGAATTGAGATTAAAGAGTGCACGTGTTATATCTTTTTCCATATGAAATATTAATTGTTTAGTCAAGCTGCTAGATCTGTTAGATATGTATGGTCTAGTTTGACAGTCTTCTCGATTTAACTGCTGTGGCTATACAATCTTCACCATTCATAAGGTTCATTAATATATATATGAAATCTCACGGTCATGATGTGAGCCATCACGTTGGCTCTCATCTACTTGTAGTACTGTATATAGTCAAACATACCTACATTTTCAATGATTTAACATCTGACTGGTACTATTTTTTTTAGTTTATTTGTTTAAGTTATCGATAATCAGTATTTTTGGTTGTGTATGTGAATGGAACTCTCTTACTGAAGTTGTTCACAAACAGGGCGATTGCACCTGGTGTCCTAGATTCTGATTTTCTTGGAATTCAGACATTGCGTCATGCTATGCGTATGACCCGAACGTGGGATTCAACAATGTCAATGATACCGAAAGGTGGCGATACAATTTGGGGGGGTCTAGACTGGTCACCGGAAGAAGGTTATGAATGTACTAAGAAGCTGAGGGACAATGGGACTCATGTTTCTGAGGATGAGCATTCAGAGAAAGTTCGTGCCAAAAATGCAAATTATGGAAGAATTATATCTTTTGGAAAAGCTGTAGCCGAGATACCTTCATCAGAGATTGAGCGTATTGATTTCCGGGTAACATATTACATACTTCAATATTTCCTTTTATTCTATTAGGATCATCTGCAATAATTTATAAATTTTCTGTTTATTTATACTTCCTTTTGTTTCTGGCTTCATTAAACCTGTTGTCCTTACCAGTTGCAACAAATACCCATTAAAAACAAGAGCAAGAACTAACAAGAGGCTTTATCCCTGAATCTCTATCTTCCATTCAGCTCTGATAAGAGCCATCTCCTCTCTAACAATTACACCTGCTGTTTTATTATGATAAATTGTCTGAAACTCCTGTGCTAACCTCTCGTGTTAGCACAACAAAAATAGAAAACTCAATAATGCCATGGGTTTGTGCTATGCACCTCAATGAAATCATTAAATTTGAAAAAGAAACCAATATACCTTCCTGATTGAAAAGATCAATTAAATAACTTTAAAAATGAAGAAAATAAAAAAGAGGAGCTTCTTTGCAAGACCCCTTCTATCCTCTCTGTCTCCCTGTCCTTTCACAACCTCCCCCTCCTCTTCAGTGACACCCTCCTCCCTCACTTTCCAGCTTCTCTTCTCCTCCTCCTCGCCCTTACTTCTGTCACACCCCTCCTCTCCTCCCCTACCTTGCTTACCATCGGTCAGATTCTTGGTTGAACATAAGGGCAGGATGAAAGGAGGGGGTATATAAAAGAGAAATATATTATGCATCTCCATGTTAGTTATTGTTCGCAACTCCATTTTGATTGATCAACATAAGACAATTTTAGGAAATTTCTAGTTATTAGTCCTGTGTATTCATGGTTTCATGCATGTATAACACTAGCAATTTTAACCATCTTATTCCCTAACGAAAGATGAGGTTGATTCTCTTTTACTGGCAGTATTAACTTGTCCTACTTCCCTTTACTCGTACTCTGTGTGTATATACTACAATATGTGTTTTACCTTTGCTATTTTCTTTTATTTTTCCAGTTCTCTTAATAGTTTCCCTTTCTTGTATTACCTAGCTACCTTGTTTTCTCTTTTACCATTTCAGAACATTTCTTACCTTATTCCTCCAACTTTCCCATCTTCTTTCTGTCTCATGTTCTACTTCGCCTATGCTGTCAGACAGTTTTCTTAGATGATTAGACCCTGCCTAGTTGTGCTGGAGTATCCCTAATGGTGACTGGTTGGTTGTCTGAGTCTTGACAATCTTTGCAGGCTTACTTAAAGCCAATTTTCATCATAGTTATAGAACCAAGGCGAGCTTGCATTATGGTGCCAACATCTTGAACTCCTCAACTTTTATTGTCATTCTCTACTAACTCTATATCATTTCACGTGCTATTTTTCCTCCTTCCTTTCATTGATGGGAGGTTATTATGTTTTTCTTGAATTTACTGACACATGAAGATGTCATGTTGCTTCCACCACATATTTTAATTTTTATATCAACTACATTCAATGACAGAAAACTCTTTCACTTATTTACCCACCATTGAGATGAGCGAAGTCCATTCGTGGAGAGTTTTAAGTTTTAACTTTAAGCTGATAGAGTCAGCAGCAGCAGCAACGAAAGATCCTTTACTCCACAATATTGGGTCAGTTACATGAAATGTTTTATACCTTTTAGCTTCATCGGTCCATCTCCTCTGTTACATTGCAACATTTAATTTTTCTTATTTCCAACATGTTCTTTCTAAGCTGGTAGGTCACATAATTTTCTTCAATTCTACGCATGAGTAATGTTCATTAATATTTAATTCTCTTGGATGACAAACTGGTGCTTTCTTGAGAGCGTCCTATTTATGAAAATATAGTGCTGACCCCATCATCAGTGTTGTTCTTTTTCTTTAGTTTTATGAGAATGCTTGAGTAGACTTGAGAACTGACAAAATTCGTAGAAGAATATGGTATGTTTTAGGTCTATTTTAGGATTAATAGGTTATTTGGGTCTATTGGATTAGTCAAAGATTCAACCTTTATATATAGACTAAGTGAAGAGTCTTATGTTCCCAGATTTGTATTCTTCAGTTATTATAGACAAGATGAAACTCTCCAATGGAGAGTGTTGGTTATTTTCCAAATATTATTTCTCTCCACTAAGTTAGGGTTAGCACCATCCTTCGCTTCATGAGTCCCATGCATAATGTCTTATGAGTTTCAACATGATAACAGAAGAAGAGCCATGATCCTAGGAGAGGCTGAGATGGTATCTGCTTTAGATAATTCTTTTCTCGGTGGTGTTGTTGGCATTATCGTTCTTCTTAGATGAGTAGATAGGAGGTGGAGGACAAGAAAAAGAAAGAAGAGTAGGTAATAATTTGAAATAAATAAATCAACTCGTTCTTTCTTAAAACTCTGGCTTCGACTCCAACTCTGACCTACGACTCTTCTAGCCTCAGCCACCTCCAACTCTAGCCCAGGTCATATGCAGCGACAACCACCTCCAACTCCGTCCCAGACTGCCTCTATCACTTGCAAGCTGGCCTTCCTTGCTGCTCTGCCTCTCTCCTCGCCAAGCTGACTGCCTCCCTCGACGTCATGTTAGCCCTCTCCCTCGCCGCCAAGATGGACGCCTCGAGTCACATAGTCACCATTAAGGGTAGCAGAATATGGTATGTTTTAGGTCTATTTTAGGATTAGTAGGTTATTTGAGTCTATTTTTTAAAAAAATTTAGTCTGTTTTAGACTAAATCAAGAGTATATATTTCCATATTTGTATTCTTGAGTAATTATAACTAAGAAGAAACTTTATTATGGAGAGTAGGTAGTTCTCAAAATTCTCTCCACAAAACTAGGGTTAGCGTCAATCCATTATCTTCCTCCGTATCCCATGCCTTCTGCCTTGTGAAACTCCACAAATTTAATGCAGCTAGTCCATCATCCATCAAACTAAACCTTCCTTAGTTCTCCATGATGGAGGAACCTTCATGGTAATCTTATTACATTGTAAGCATTCAATATCATTGGTAAATTTTGTTGAAGACATAAGATCTTAAAGTTACTCTCTCTCTCTCTCTCTCTCTCTCTCTCTCTCTCGACACACCAGATGTGGCCTCCTTGCATCGGCATATTCGAGTATATTCATCTCCATTTCAATAATCTACGTGCTAGTTGTATCTCTGCCCACATTTCCCCCCTTCTGATTTCTTTAAATTTTATTCCAGAGGCTACTCAAGTATTCTGTTCACTGTTAGCTTATGCCTTGGAATTTTAAGTTTATTTACAATATCTTGTCAAACATTTTCCCTGATAACTGCTTTGAGCTTCCATCATTTATATCCCGTCTTCCTTAGAGTTTATGGAATCACATATCCGTGCATGTTGATAACTCTTAATTTGAATATCCTGGTCTGTTATACTTATAGTCACATGGATTTCTTGGCTATATTTTAAGTAATTCGTTGCACATCTCAAGTAGACTTTCACAACTAGAACTTTATGGCATGCATCATAGATCCACAAGAATGTATTATCTTTTAATATCTATTGTTATTTCATGTTTCTATGTAGGATGCTGTTAAGGGGAACAACATTGTCCATTCAAATGCATCATGTGATATTTGGACAGAGTACCATGACTTGGGGTGGGGCGGAATCAAAGCCGTTGCTGATTATAAAGTCTATACAGCAGGCTCCATTCTGGATCTTCTTAATTTTGTTGCTCCAAAGATGATGCAACGTGGAAGTGCTCATTTCTCATATGGCATTGCCGAGAATTTGGACGACCCTAAGTACATGCACTACAAATATTGGTCAAACCCCTTGGAGACAAAGTGAGAATATATACCTTTTCCCAATTAATTTAATTATTACTATTATTATTTACTTTTAACCTACAGTAAGCAAGATGTAACCATGAATATATTTCCATTGTTCATCTTGGAACCACTTTAATGCAATCAAATCTGAACACTTGGTTCACCATACAAGTTATAAGCTTATAATATATATTTTTTCAGGAGTTATAAGCTTATAATAGAGGCTTATTCTTCTCCCACAATTTGTCAATGGAATCCTCAACCCTAAAAGCAAAAACTAGCTCAATTTTTTTTTTTGCCGCCTCTTAAACACACATGGTGTTTAGGTTCTAAATACATTTGGTCCATTTTTGTAAGGAAAACTAAAAGACGTTCTTTTTAAGTGGAAAATGTTTGTAATCTCCCCTCAACAAGAACATAGTACACAAACTCACTTCTCACCATAAAACTATAAATTCTGAGGGTGAAAGGAGTGATAACTATCAATTGCTAACTCTCTCTTTTCAGCAAGGTAAATGTCCTTTTATTGGCAAATTAAGTTGCAAACTCATGTGGGACTTCATGTTGACGACTCTAGTGTTTACGTAATTACCAATGTACGTTGCACTTTGGAATTTCTTGAGTGATGAGGGTTAGATATTTACATTAATCCAATACGGCCCTGCAGGTCGAAGGCCCACACACACATATGTGTAGCCCAAGTGGCTGAGATTCTGACTTCTGAACTCGAGTTTCGCTGGAAGCGTTCATGAATTACTATATATACACACACGTTTAAAATGCGCGTCAGAGGAGATTTAAATTTGGGTTGATCTGATACCAAGTTAATATATATGTCACTGCACCAAAACTCTAGAGTTTTACAAGGAGTTTTGATAACGGTTGAGGGTTAAATATTTGTACTATTCCAATACTTGACCCTTTTGAAGATTTGACTCCATATAACAAATAAAAGTAATAAATGATGATATAAATTCATATGCAACTTTATGTGGGACTTCAAGTTGATGTATCTAGTGCTTTGCGTAAATACAATCTGCTCTTTTTGCTTCAGAATTTCTTGACCTTTTTGGAGATTGGTGTTATTGCTGGGTTACAAAGATGGTAGAAATTGTGTGAAAATCAAAGATTACAATAGATTGTAGCATCCTGGACTTGTGCAACATGTTCTGTCTACAACTTGTACGAATGAAAAGATTACAAACTGACTCTTTGAAATAGAAAACTTGTATAAAAAAAAAAACCTTAGCCAATACAGTTGCTATAAATACAGAAGAAATAAAAACTCGAAGAACACGAAGACGAAGAACACAGAACTTTAGATCTCGTTGGGTAATGAAAACCACTGATGTGAAAGCAAGATTCGACTCTTTCCGTCGATTTGTTCCCATGAACCAGCAAATTCAAATAAGAACTTCCGGACCTGTCACTCTTGTCGTGGAACTCGGATTGGATGAAGGTGGACGAACTGGGCAAACGGATGGAGCTTTTTTGTGAATTTTTGTGGCTGCTGCAAAATCCTCTCGTAGCAGTATATATTCTCTCTCTAAAAAGAAGAAAATAATATATATATGGGAGGCACTCGCCAAGTCCTAATCAGCCGTTAAGGAGCGGTTGCAACAAAAAATTCACTCAAACTTTCCGTGCAGAACAACAACAATGCCTATTTTCGCACATAACTGTAGCTTTTCAATGCGAATCGCCAACGTGCAGCGTCTGCGTGGAGCGCTCATGCGAAAAGCCCCACGCGGAATCCCCATGCGGAAGCCCTCACGCAGAAGGCCCTCACGCGGCACTCGCGCTACTCCACGTGCGCCCGCTCTACAACTCGTGTAGAAACAAGCGTAATGAAGCGCAAAAGCACCATCTCCTGCCCGCACAGAAACAAGCACATGAGCACCATCTCGCACTAGATGCATACGTGTAAAGTACAAAGTGCGTCATCAAAGCGCCACTTTACGCCATTCACCCGAGCCTGGCTCCTAACGGAAATCCCAAAGAATAAGCGGAAAAAAACAAAAAAAAATTCCATGGTGCCTTGCGCCTTGCCCTCTAGGAAAACACCACACCACCACAACAACATAGGTTACCACCCTCCATGTCCACAAGTCAATACAAAGAAAAGTCTTATATTGAAATACACACTTGGGGTTATACACGATGTGTGACAATAATTCTAGAGTTCAAGATTAAAACCCCAACAATTGGTTCCAGATAAGAAATGAAAATAATAATAGTGCTGTTGTTTTGGAAGGCACAACTTTTTTTTTTGGGTTCATTCACTATGACCCTCAAGTTCTTGTTTAAAATTTCTCTGTGCAGATTACCTGATGCACCTGATATGGAGATATATTCTATGTATGGAGTTGGAATTCCTACAGAAAGAGCATACATTTATAAGTTATCTCCTTCATCTGAGTGCTACATTTCATTTCAAATTGATACCTCTGCAAGTGATAAGAGCTGTTTGCAAGGTGGTGTATACTTGGCCAATGGCGATGAGACTGTACCTGTCCTAAGTGCAGGTTATATGTGTGCAAAAGGGTGGCGTGGAAAGACCCGTTTTAATCCTTCTGGTATTAAGACTTACATTAAAGAGTTTGCTCATGCCCCTCCAGCTAATCTCTTGGAAGGCCGGGGAACTCAGAGTGGTGCACATGTTGATATTATGGGGAACTTTGCTTTAATTGAAGATATTATCAGAGTAGCAGCAGGTGCCTCTGGAGAGGACTTAGGTGGTGATCAAGTTTACTCAGATATATTCAAATGGTCAGACAAGATCAATTTACAGCTATGATTCAGCTGGTAATCTCCATAACCTGTCAGGCTCTTAACCTTGTATGCATCTTTTGGTACTTTTTTGTTGTTGTTGTTATATTGATTTTTCTTAAAGAACTGTTGAAATAGTTGTTATATTTTATTGATACTCTCTTGGCTATTTATAGCCTTACAACCTTCTCATTACATTAACTCTCTATAGGAATATTTTATTGCATATTTCAACATACCAAATATACTAATAGGATATTCCAACACATATTCCAACATATCAAAAATACCAATAGGATAGTCCAACACTCCCCCTCAAGATGGACAAAAGATATTCACTAAGCCCATCTTGTCACATCCTCTCATCATGCTGACAGAGCTAAGCCCCTTGGTCAGTCCGTCTGCTACCTGATCTTTGGTTGGAACATAACCCAGCTCTAGTAGTCCACTATCCAGCTTTTCTTTGATGAAGAATCTGTCAATCTCGATATACTTGGTCCTGTCATGCTGTACTGGATTGTTGGCAATACTAATAGCTGACTGGTTGTCACACCATAGTTTCATCTTGGCTCCCTGGTCCAGCTTCAGCTCCATCAATATATTCTTCAGCCACAATAGCTCTGTGACTCCCAAGGCCATAGCTCTATACTCTGCTTCAGCTGTTGATCTGGCCACCACTGACTGCTTCTTACTCCTCCAAGAGATCAAGTTGTCTCCTACAAATATGCAGTATCCCGAGGTGGATCTCCTGTCGTCAGCACAGCTAGCCCAGTCTGAATCACAATAGCCCTCGATGCTCACATTATTATTCCTTCTGAAAATCAGTTCCTTCCCGTAGCCCCCCTTCAAGTACCTCAGAATCTGGTACACTGCGTCCATATGACCCTTTCGGGGGTCATGCATGTAGCGGCTCACTACGCTGACCGCAAAGCTGATATCAGGTCGGGTATGGCTCAAGTAGATCAACTTGCCCACCAATCTCTGATATCTATCCCGGTCAATTGGTTCTCCGGCTTCAGCATCCAGCTTGAACTTCAGGTCTATCGGTGTCGTAGCTGGTTTGCATCCCATCATCCCTGTTTCTGTAAGCAGGTTTAGTGCGTACTTCCTCTGAGAAAGAACAATTTCCTCTGTATCTCGAGCAATCTCAATTCCAAGGAAGTATCAAAGAGGGCCAAGATCTTTCACCTCGAACTTCTTGCCAAGCTTCCCCTTGAGTTGGGCGATTTTCTGCTCATCATCGCCTGTAATAATCATATCATCCACATACACCGCAAGCATGGTGATGTGGCCGCCACATCGTCTGAAGAACACAGTATGATCAACATTGATCTGCTGATATTTCATCCCTATCATTGCTCTCCTGAACCTGTCAAACCACGCTCGAGATGACTGCTTCAGTCCATAGAGGGACTTCTTCAGCCTGCAGACCTTGACTTCTGTCTGATTGGTGCCAAATCCTCGTGGTATCTCCATGTACACCTCCTCCACTAGATCTCTATGAAGAAATGTATTCTTCACATCCAGTTGGTGTAGCTTCCATCCTCTATTGGCTGCCAGAGAGATCAAGGTCTTGACAGTACTCATCTTCGCCACTGGTACAAAGGTCTCGTCATAGTCGATGCCGTACGTCTGACTGTATCCTTTTGCCACCAGTCGAGCTTTGTAGCGTTCAATCTGTCCATCTGGGTTCTGCTTCATAGTGAAAATTCACTTGCATCCGACTGCTCTCTTCCCTTCTGGCAGTCTTACCAGCTCCCAAGTTCGGTTCTTCTCTAGAGCTCCCAACTCCTCGTGCATTGTTGTTTTCCACTTTGGATCGTTCTTGGCTACCTGCCAATTGTTAGGTACAGTAACACTATCCAATGATGCAATAAAAGCTCCATGAGAAGAAAAAAATATGATTATATGAGACAAATTTAGCAAGGTCCCAATCATATCTATCAGGAGGTTTTTTCGCATTGCTGCGAGTGGACCTCCATACTGATGATGGTTGGGGAGGAGAAGGAAGGATATCACCTGAAGGGGAAGGTGGTGGTGGTGTAGGTGTCTCAGGAGTCAAGACGGGCGCATGCAAGGGACTTAGCACTGGCACTGTAGGAACTGGTCCTGCAAGTTGCTTCTCTCGCCTGCTGTAGGTAAGTATCTCCCCCTAAGCTGTGGGCTTTACACCTCTTATTTCCTCTCCCTGTCCATTTTCACCTTCCTGTACCCTATTTGTTCCTCCAAGCCATACTCTGAGATCAGTCGAAATGCTTCCCAACAACTCCCCCTCTCGCCTCATACTTGTAGTATCAGGTGAGATATTTGGGTTTTCCTCCTGACTGTAGTATGGCTCATGTTTCCTGAAGTGAACATCCATACTTACAAATTTTCTTTTTTCCACTGGACTCCAGCATACATAGCCCTTCTGAGTTTTCGAGTAGCCCACAAAAATACACTTGATTGCTCGAGGATCAAGCTTCCCTACCGACGGTCTGTTGTCCTTCACGAAGCATACGCAGCCAAACACCTTTAGTGGGAGCATCCCATTATTATTTTCCTGCAGCATCTCGCATGGAGACCTCCATCCCAACACCTTCGAAGGCATCCTGTTGATCAGTTGAGCTGCTGTCAACACTGCATATCCCCACAGACTCTGTGGGACATTCATGTCTATCATCATACTTCTCGCCACTTCCAGGAGGTGTCTGTTCTTCCTTTCCGCTACTCCGTTTTGTGCTGGTGTATATGCACAGGTGGCCTGATGTCGTATTCCTTGGGCGGACAAGTATTCCACATGTGTCTTGTTGGTGTACTCCGTTCCATTGTCAGACCTCAGTACCTTCATCACTGTCTTGTACTGAGTCTGGACATGTTTGTGAAAGTCCTGAGAACAGGAGGGGACCTCACTCTTATTTTTCATCAAATACAGCCAAGTAGTATGAGAAAAACAATATATGAAGGTAACAAAATATTTGTAACCATTTATAGGAGTAGTACGAGGCCCCCAGACATCAGAGTGTACCACATCAAAAACAGACGAGCTCCTATGACCGCTACTCACATATGAACTCCTAGTAAGTTTGCCTAACTCACAAGCATTACAGACTAGTTTCTCTTTATTAACTTCTTCATAAATTGTAGGGTATAATTTGTTTAAAATACCAAATAAAGAGTGTCCCAACCTCCTGTGGTGGAGTCGCAATGTATCTTCCGCACTCATTTTCTTCAGTCCTTCCATCCCTGCCTTTTCCGCCATAGATACTAATGCTGAATCCTGCCCTTCTCGATCCAGGTACCACAGTCCATCATGCCAAGTGCCAGTCCCAAATCTTCGTCCCGTCTTTTTCTCCTGGAAGATCACCTTGGGAATATCAAAGGAAACAATACATTTTAGTTGAAGAATGATGGAACTAATGGACAAAAGACTGACTGGAAAAGGAGCATACAAAATATTGGATAATTTTATCGAATCCGTACAATTTACAGTATCCTTACCGTCCACTGGCTGGAATGTCCTATCAGCTGTTTGAATGTTGTCTGTCGATGGTAGGTGAGTGTAGGAGGAGAACTCACTAGCCTTCCCCGTCACGTGTCGAGATGCTCCCGAGTCAATTATCCAGTCTGACGGTCGAGGGGAATACATAGATGCAAGAGCAAGTTGATCGTTAGTACCTTCAGATGGATGGGCATATATGGCAGAGAATGAGGTAGAAGCCTCCACGCTTTTCTCGTTTGACGCCCTCTGCTTCCTTCTGAGTGATTCCAGCATGTCCATCAGTGCCTGGTCCTCCTCAGTAAAAGTACCACCAGCTCCTTCATTGCCTTCTGCTACCAGTAGGTTTGCTCGATAGCCTCGTCGACCTCCACGACCACGGCCTCGTCCTCCGAAGGTTCCCCGTCCACCAAATTGCTTGCGTCCACCGCCTGAATCTCTCTCCTTAGGTGGTTTGGTGCAAGCATGCCGATGATGGCACATCTTTCCGCAGTTGTAGCACTGCCGATTGTGCTGCCAATACTCCCCTTTCGGACCTGTGTCGTCCAAACTGGTGGCCACTAGTGCTGACTTCTCTTCAGGAGGGTCAGTTGTCCCTGCTTGTATTTTGATGCGTGTTTCTTCCTGGATCATTGCCGAGATAGCCTCCTCAAGGGTAGGGATCTTCGGTTGGGCTAGAAGTAGGGCTGTCCTCTGAGCAAATGCTGCATCGGTCCTTTAAGGAACTTCATTGTCCTCTCCGACAGACATACCTGTCTCTCCTTGCACTTCGGGTCCCCACAGCTTGTCCGATTTGAGGAGTGATCGTAATCCAACCACAGTCGCTCCAGCTATGTGGCGTATTCTTGCACCGTCTTCTTTCCTTGAATGGTGTCATCAATCTCCCCCTTGATCTGAAAAACTCGTAAGATGTTCCTCACGCCATCGTACGTCATCCTCAACTTCTCCCATACGTCCTTCACCATCTCAATGCCGTCTACTGTGGCGGCAATAGACTGGACTAAGGAGTTGAGAAGCCAGATGTAGATCACCATATGAGTGGACTTACACTCGTCGCGTCCCGTCGAGCCCTCGTCCGGCTCTGTCTTCTCGCCCGACAGGAACCCCTCCAGGTTCTTTCCTGCGAGGGTTCTTCTCACCCGCCGTGACCAACTCAGATAGGTGGCTGGTCCATCCAGCTTCAGATCGATGGAGGGAAGCTCCAACTTCGGTGACGTTCGTGTCGTGCTCTCACCAGCCGACATCTTCATCAACTTCATCAACGTCGCAACCTCTGTAAGATCCAGCTTCTTGATGATCTCCTCCATCGATACTTCTCCTCTTCGATCACGTCACGTCCGCTCTACGACTTATGCTCGTCTTCGTCGTCCGCTCCCAGATCCGAACATGTCTGTTTTTATCAGATCTAGGCATCGATGTCCTCTTTCGGAATGATCCGAACCACGGCAACAATGGCGCCGTTGCGTGCGGCCGGGGGGGGGGACGCGCGCATGTGCCACGACAACGGCAGCCGCAGCAGCGACAACAGCAACGGCGGCGACGGCAGCAGCAACGGCAGCAGTAGCGGCGGAAAAGAAGGGGGGTGGGGCTGCTGTGCGCGAGGTGGGAGGGGGGAGGGGGGGGCGTCTGCTGTGGAAGAGGGGAAAGAGGAGGGGAGGTTTGGTGGCGGCTAGGGTTAGGGTTTGTGGAAAGGTGGCTCTGATACCGTGTTGAAATAGTTGTTATATTTTATTGATAATTTCTTGGCTATTTATAGCCTTACAACATCCTCATTACATTAACTCTATATAGGAATATCCTATGGCATATTCCAACATACCGAATATACTAATAGGATATTCCAACACATATTCCAACATACCAAAAATACCAATAGAATATTCCAACAAGAACACTACACATTTTTGGTGTGGATGTGGTTGTGTGTGGTTATGTTTGGGCGTGTCTGAGTTTTCTTGTTATCTGTTATCTACCGGAGTAAAAACCTTAAGGAAACTAGTGGGTATATGGTTGCGAACCAAAGATGTTTTGCAACATCTCCTTGGAAGTTTCCTTTCTTTATCAGAGAGGGTTGGTCCGAGTTCTACCATCATTATTGTTAGTTTAAATGGGTCAAAAATCCAGGTTTATCCTAGATCTCCTGTTTGATGGTAGACATACTTTGTTAACAGTAGAAAAGTGGGACCGACTAATAGAAATAGAGATCACTACTTTAGCAATCTCCCCTTAGGAATTTTCTGATTTGTATCAATTTCGAGAGAATTAGAATTTTATGTAGTTGCACACTTCAATGAGTGTTAAAATGTTGCCATACTAACTATATATCAGAACCCTTCCAGAAATTACTGACCTGGTATGGATGTAGGACCTCTATACGTCATAAACAGAATTAGTGACTTGGTACGGATGTAGGACCTCTACACGTGAAAACCGGAATAAGTGACCTGGTGGGGATGTAAAACCTCTATGTTTTTCTGGCTCCTGAGTGTCCTTCACTCTCTGTTAACAGTGGGTTGGGTCGCAAAGAGAGAACACAATTCAGTCGTGATCCATTCATGGGACGGCCGTGTACACATTTCTATATGCTTATCGATCCTGTGAATCCTTCACGCTTTCTGTGCACAACACATTGGTTTGTGAAGGGAAAGAAGAAACCTCCGTTGTGATTCATCCAGACTGTCATGCCCCAACGTGATATACATGGAAATGCCGAAATAGACACGGTGATATATATAGTCCTGTGTGTAGTCCACAATTGGATTCTTGAGACTGAATGTAGGCGATTTGAAGATACTAGATATCTTTCTAGAAGGTGAGCCCTACAATCCACTAGGTGAAATTTAAGAAACTGTGGGGTCCAGTAGAAAAATGTAAAAAGAAGCTCTCAATAAAAATTAACTTTAAAAAGAAAAAGTAATTTACTAGTGTTTTATTACAAAACTTGGTATAGGCTCTTATTTACAGCTTTCAAAGAAATCTCCTTTAAAAATTTCATTTTGAACTCCTTTGAGTGTTTGAAATATAGTGGAGTATATTTTCAATCCTACGAGTGATCCAACTCGAAAAACTGTGATATGAAACTTCGAGATCAACAAGGGGATCTGGCTTTCTATTTCTTGTGAGCCACTTATTGTGTGTATTTCAATACTTGGGCATTCATCTATTGACTTGTACACGTGTGTTATTAGTTTAAGTGGTTGGTACGGTGAGAGTTTTTACTATTGGGCAAACTTTAAATCCTACAACAATCATTTGTTTTTGTCACAAATTCTTAGAAAAAATCTCTTTTGAGCTACTTGGACTCATGCTCGAGCGTAGGGCGCAAAGTGGCGTTTTGATGCCGCAATTTTTCTCTTTGCACGTTCGTGTCGGGCGCGGGCACATAATTGGTACAGGAGTAGCGGGGCTACAGTGCCGTGACGTAGCGTAGCAGTGATGAAACAGGGCTGCGGAGCAGTGGGCTGATCACACTTCAATGGAGAAATTGAGAATTGAGTGCGGGATATAGTGTCATGTATAAATCCTCAGTTGACTAGGCACTGTGCAATGAAAAAACAGACAAAAAGGAGACTCTTCGGCTTAGGCTATTTAAAGAAGAAGGATCGCACTAGGACAGACTCGCGCTTCGATCGTTTAGTTCTTACTATTACTAAATCCTAATAATATCTTACTTGTAATGGAATAAAACAAATCCTGATCCTAACAAAAATAAACTTTGCTAAAATTGTCCATAATTTGTATTCCGACTTCCACAACAGATCTGCAGATCTAAACACCAATACCCTTCAGACACTGAAGTTATATATATATGTGAAGTTAGCTTCCCAAATTGGGTTGTACGTCGAAACGGACCTCTGTAGCAGAAAATATGACCAATTTATTTATGAACAGCTGTAGCATAGATCTGAACCTGAATAGATAGGTTCAAACTGTCCTACATCATTCTCCCCTTTTTAAAGGAACTTGTTTTCGAGTTCAAGTATTGCAATCTTCTTTTACTGATGAACAAATATTTTGAGTAGATCTTCGTCATGTTCTTATACAATCCTTGCCTTGTCTGGTCTACTAAGATTTATGCCTTCCAAGTACACTTCTCTTTCAGGACCTCACTCCCTTCGGTTTCTTCTAATAATAGGGAAGTTCGATAGAGTTGGATCCGTATCCAGATTAATATACTACTGGATTCACGCAATCATTCTTATGACTCATGGTATGATATTGCCGAACTCTTCCATGGCAATTGGTATGGTATCTCCATATGACATGATATTGTTCAACTCTTCCAACATTTTAGGATTTCAATGGGTACCTTTGCAACTCTATTGTTAATATTCAACTTGCACTCCTTACACTGCGACAATGAAAACTGAATATTCTCCTTTTTCTCGAGCTGTTTTGGTGTCTTAGAGCAGTAACTTCTTGATCACTCTTTTCATGAATTCTAATCTTTTGTATAACATGTCTAGGTGGATCTGCTTTGAGTACGACGTGGAACATATCAACCTTGGTTAAGACCATCAGTTTGATTTCCACCCCTATGCGATTTTTGTTTGTAGATAGATCCAAACCAAACAATAGATTCCAGAATTTCCTGGAATTGAATCTTCACATGTTGCCTTGCCTAGGGCAGAACGGAAGCAATTTTGAAGATACTATAATATTGTTCTCAGTAGACAAACCCTAGTTTCCACTAGGTAAAAAACAAAAACTTTGGAATCTACCAGAAAATATAAGAGGAAACTCTCAATACTAACCAAGGAATAATTTATGACTATAAAGCTTCATATATGCTTGTATTTATAGCCTTCAAAGAAACTCTAATCCTACTATAGATGGAGCAAAATAAATCCTAATCATATCCTACTTGTAGTAAAATAAAACAAATCTTGTTACTAACTAAATTTTTTTTTCTAAATCTGTAAATAATTCTTAATCTGATTTCCGCGACAGATTTGAAGAATCTAAACAATGGGATCTGAATGCTTTTCAAATGAGAAAATTATATATCTTGAAGTTAGCCTTAAGAATTGGGGCTGCATGCATAAACGGACTTCTGTAACGGAAAATATGACTGATCTACCACAACAGTGTCAGTGCAGAACCGAACCTCAGATCCTACACCAATTTCCTTATACCCCTTCACAACCCAATCCACTATCCTCTCTGTTGCTGCTGCTCTAATGGTGAGTTTACTATTCAATGATAATTTTACTCTGAATACAAGTACAAGAGTATAATGCTCTCTTTTTATTCCTGAATATTCTATCATTTGTGTCATGCGACATGTGCCAATAAATTTTCTTTTCTACTCTTTGAACTTGGAGGGAATGCTCCTTGGTGCACGAGGTAAAATGCATGACCAAAATGTTAGATCTACCTACTACTGACTAGCCATTTGGTTTTATAGTAAGGTTCTCTCGTGTCATAATTACCTTGTAGCCTAAGAATTTGGCGCCTACGTTGACAGTATGTCATGGAAACTTTGTCAATTCTTTGGTGGAACATTCTTGTGCTATGTAGCCGACCCCTTTCTGCTTGGAGAAGTCCTTAGATAATGATGATGGTGTCCATAATCGCTAAAAGATTAACCCCTTGGCCTGAACTCCTTAGGTGAATCACTTTTGATCCCTGATTTGCCCTAGAAACTTTCTGTTTCTTCTATTGATTTGCACTAGAAAGTTTCTCCTTCTCCTTCTATAGATGTGGGCAATATACATAATAGAGCCAAGGCCGAAAGGGGTGCTTGGGGGAGGACTAGAGGTGTATTCGGTGCACCTACTTCTTAATTGGGGAACTACCGCCATCAAGTAAAGACAAAGTAGAGATTGACTTGATAAGCTCTCTCTCTCTCTCTCTCTGTCTCTCTCTCTCTCAAGCAAATTGCTAGTTTGAAAGTGAAAGCCTTTGATATTTTGATTCTCTTCTCACCATGATATGATGATGGTGCCACAAATTGGTCCAAAGATTTTATGACTCTTGTCTCTCTCAAATAGAAACTTTAGAATTCCAATATATATATATATATATATATATATATATATATATATATATATATATATATATATACAACATGTTCGGTATAGATGTTTTGGTCACTCGGCGGAGGAGTGCCCAAACCCGATCGGGGAAGTTATTCGAGAAGAACTTGTTGAAGTCCTGCGTGAAGAGCTGGAAGAGAACACTACGATGATGATGGTAGAGACAAAGGGTGAAAATTTGCATGACCTTAGAGAAGAAGTACGTAATCATTCTAAGGGCTTGCCTCAGACCGCGATGTCCAACCCTGCCCCAATGGTAGAAAGTGCGCCTTTGGGGATAGCCTGGAGCATATCGAGCCGGTAGACGAGGTGTCCCTTGAGGTAGTTCACCTAAATGAATTGCCTAACATTGTCAACCTCATATTGGTGGAACACTGGCTATGGGCGAGGCCACTCTTTGTGGATACGGGAAGGGAGTTGGTTCCTCCAGAAAGGTAGATAGACACAACATCGCGGAGGACCCTACTGCAGGTGGGTGTGAGATTGGGTCGGCAAAGGAACTAAATATTCCAGGTGGCCAAATCGACGAAGTGGAGCTTCACTCAAAGACCGGTGATCATCGTGCTGCCATTGTTGTGACTAACAATGAGGTTGTCGAGATAAAAGAAGATTATGATAAGGACGAGGATGCAGACTCCTTTGATGAGCAACAACTCACCATGTTGAATATGCAGCTGCTGGAACTCATCCAGAATGATGAACAAGACCAACTTCCTAAGCGGAATCATTTGAAGAAACAGTATAGGTCTTGACGTCTTATGTTAGGACGAGTCCTCAGTGTAACCATAGAGATTGACAAGTACCTCCTCACTTAAGTGCAGGGGTGGCTTTAGTAAGAGTCCAGCCCCCCCCCCCCCCCCCCCCCCCCCCCCCCCACACACACACACACACACACACACAACAACAACAAAAAACAATTAAAATTTTTTTTTTCAATTACTATAATTTACAAAGATTAAGTTAGCTCAAGTGGTTGTGTTCTAGGCATTCAAAGGAGAGGCAAGGGTTTGAGACTTGTCTTTCTTTGTTGTGGACATTTAAATATTTTTAAGTACAATTTTTTCCTTCTCTTTTCTAAAATTTTGGAAATACTGACTTTCCTTTTTTTCTTTTTGCTCATTTTCTAGGCATTCAAAGGAGAGGCAAGGGTTTTTCTCATTCTTGTTTGATTTTTTTAATATATTTTTTGCTATTGAAGTTCAATTAGTATGACAACTTTAAGAATTTTTATATGTAGTAACACGACCCCCTCATGAATCAAATCCCGACTCCGCCCCTCCTTAAGTGGACACTTATTTTTTGCTATTGAAGTTCAATTAGTATGACAACTTTAAGAATTTTTATATGTAGTAACACGACCCCCTCATGAATCAAATCCCGACTCCGCCCCTCCTTAAGTGGACACTTATGGAAAGGAAGTACAAAGAGATGATGTGTGAGGTGGTGAGAAGAGATGGGACGTATGATGACCCGGTTGTACAGATACATCAGCAGACGTTGGTATCACTTGCTTTCTGGAACTTAGTAATGGACGTCTACCTTGAAAGCTCGGTCCCGGTCCATTGAGTTTGGAACCCTGAATAGACTGCTGGTGATAAGATGGAGGAAGGTGTGAAGTGAGTAAGCCCGTAAGTAGAGCAAAGTGAGCCCGGAAAGACGAGCAAGCGGAGCTAAAATGATAGCTTCAATAAGGAAAGATAGCATTCAGTTCATATCGACTTCTTGTACACTTTTTAATTTTAGTTGATACAATTACCGTTTGAAAAAAAAGAAACAAGTTCTTAAGTTGTTGTAATCACATTGATCTGATCCATGAAGACAGGTATTCCTTAGGAACCAAAACTACAAGTTTAGGTAAGCATTTTAACAGCCATATACTCTGATCAAGAAAACCTGGCTGACCTTGGTATTGTACGAACCATTATGATAATCTCTATCAGAATAATTTTGAGGGTTAGGAATAGTTTGAATTTGATGTAACTAATTTATATGTTAATAAGCTTATGATAAAAGGTTGGGCATGATATTATTAAAAGGTGATGACTACTGCTGCTAGTAGGGCTGTCTAGTGTTATCCATTGTATCTGCACAATTTATTATTTTTTTTCTTCTTGCTGACACACTGAAGTTGAAACTTTCAGGAAATATTTCATAGTTCAGATAGCCTGATGACTTCTTTGTAATATTAAGAGCTCGTGCTGGAAGGAAAATATTCATGCTTATGGAGCCCATGCATCATCATACATCGCATCTGTTGGCTACAACGGCCCACCCTTTGATTGTAATACATTGTACAAAAAAAAGAATGTATAAGTTCATTAATCATCCACCAATACCAGGTTATGCTATCTATAGTTTGACCTTTTTTTCCTCAATTCCATTTTACAGTGCAATACTCCTTCCTTCTTTGCGAGTTTGAACATTAAAAGCCTATTTTCGCATATTTTGAGACGGGAAAAAGCTGCTCGTACCTCTCCTCACTGGTGAGAAAGGTCGGTTCCTTGGTCCAGCGATGACTACAGTAAGGTAAATATAATTCAAGACAACTCTCCTTTAACCTTTTGATGATGTTCATACTATGTTTTCTTCATCTTCTCTATAGAAAAAAAAAACTATTGCGTGCAAAATCTCGATGTGGTTTCTAAATACAGGACAATATTGCAGTGGGATGCACCTTGAAATATGATAAACAAAGCGGGAGGACTTATACATTATCTAGTACAAATATAATTCATTGTTCAATATTGCATGCAAATATGCTGATTATTGTAACCAATGCAAACATTGGATATCGATATCCTAGGATTATTTTTGTAATAGTTGGAAAATAATATCATTTTTATTATAGGAGTTCAGCACCAGTGACAGGAAAGTATTTGTGGCACGGACTATTCTTCTTCTTCTTCTCCATATTCTTCTTCTAATACTTGTTTGCCTTTTCCTTCTTTCTCAGGCTTTGGCACTCCTCCCCCTCCTCCTTTCTCAGGCTTTGGCTCCTCCTCCTCCGGCGGCAGGAACGGGTTTGCGTAGATACCGGCTATCTTCGCCTTCTCCCTTGCGATGTCCTCCATCAGCCTCCTCATCGTCTCCGAATTGATGCCGATGCCGCATCTGGCCTTTGATTGCATGTCCCTCCTCATGACTGCAATCTTCCTCTTGATGCTACTGATCTGTTGGTTTCGACACCGATCGCAACATATTAGAAAGAAACATATTCGAAATGGAAAAGCTAGTTTGTCCGCAGGCAGGCTGGTCCGTCCGCTGCATGGCCGTATCCCATTGGCCTCCCTGTAGTCACGGGTTCCACGTCGGTTGATCTGCCAATGGAACGACGACATGTGGTGGACGAGCTGGCCTGCAGGCGGGCAACGTGTACTAAGAAAGAGACCTTCCGGTACGGCCATCGGATGAGGCGTAGCTTGCGGCAGAGGGCCTTGAAAGCCGTAGGGCATATGTTGAGCCTCCTGGCTGCGAGATGTGCCTGCCGGTGGAAGAGTGGGCGTAGATCATTGATGGTCATTGAAGATGTCCTCTCTCTCTGTCATTTAATTATAATTCTTAATATAATTAAGCGCATTATGATCGATATAAGCATATAAAACGCTGCTACGTGGACTGCCAATAAGGTGACTGTCCATTATTATTTGTGCCCACTTGGCGGGCTGGGCTCCCATTGGAGCTAGCAAAAGGGCTGGCCTGAAGCTAGCAAGTGGGTGGAGCCAATGGGAGTCTGACACATGGGTGCGAACAATAGACGGTCATATCGGTCCTTATTCACACACACACACACACACACACACACACACATATATATATATATAGAGAGAGAGAGAGAGAGAGAGAGAGAGAGAGAGAATTGGAGGAGAGATTAAATAATTAGTTGAATATATATACCTGGACACCAACATTGATCTTGGGAGCGTTGATGGTGTGTGTCGCAGGGTCAGGGGGTGCCGCAGGTTGCACTTGAAAGGGAGGGCCTGAAAAATTAATTAGTATGTCCAAGAAAATAAATAAGATAAAATAATTATGGTCAACATTTGTCACATCTTGTAAGTAGGTTAGCCTATGCATGTCCCATGCACGTAAGCCCTCAACTTTCTAACTGTGGGTCTTTATAAAGGAACAATTAATTGATAAGTTTTTATTTAGAAAATTGTTATCTATATTTAATAAATAATTAACAGAATAATTTTTTGCTTTAAAAAGTGTCATCTAATCTAATAAAATAATTTTTAAATTAACTTTTTGAATAAATAATTATTTATTGGATCTAGCTAACGTTTTTTAAAGCAAAAAAATATTCAATTAATTGTTTATTGAATGTATATAAAAAAAATTTACAGTAAAAAGTTATCAATTAATTGTCCTTAACATGTGTCTTTAGGACGCATGTTAACAAAACAAGTTAACTATATATCAAGTGGTAAGTTATTTTGAAAATATGTGGACATTGTAAAAACTCTTTGATAATTACAGTTTTCTATATAATATACATATCTTACCTTGATGATGTAGACTAGGAGGTGGAACAATAATATCATAATTGTTCTGGATACTTGGAGGTGGTGGAACAATATTATTCTGGACATTAGCTTGAGCAATGTTCCCCAAATTAATGGCAGCCCTAGTATTGTTGGCCTCAATTGCAATGACTTCTAGTACGGAGGGTCTTTCTGAGAAAAAAAAAAAGGTGTCAAAATGCTATTAACTAAACCCTAACATATATATATATATATATATATATATATATATATATATATATATATATATATATATATATATATAGGGTCCGGATCGGGAGCCCCGTTTTCGGAGCCCCGCCGAAGCCCCGCGATCCTTGGCCGTTGGATCGCGCGGCATCGCGTGGGCCCCTCGCGGGCCCCGCTCGAACCGATGGTGCAGGGGGGGCGGGGCTTCGGCGGGGCTCCGCGGGCGGGGCTCTTGATCCGGATCCATATATATATATATACCGCAAAAGTGGGAGCAGATTTTCATTATTTTATGTCAATTTTGTCACATATTTTCAGCATGTGACGTATCCTACTTTTTGTATACATAATTAGAGAAGCCGAGAACATGTGTCAGATACATGTGACAGAATTAATACAAAATAATGGAGACATTATATTCATTTCTTGCAAAACCTCACCTGACTCATTGATAGTTAACGGTCGAGTCCTTCGGCGAAGGCCGTTGTAGATGGCTCCGAGTGATCCATGAGACGCGACTAGACCATCGGGCGTAATCTGGATGCGGTATTGGAGAAGGAAACGATGCAACCAGATCAAGTCCTCCCCTCTAATACTGAAATTAAATGAAATAAATTTATATTTTTAGACAGTGCGAACAATATTGTCAGCAATATTACATATAGTCATGTGGTTTATATACTTAATTCATCTATATGATTAAGTTTATAATCGTTTAAAGGATGTTGTTTAAGAAGTGTTGGCTTAATTGTGAATCCAATTTAGCACTTATAGATGCATGGTGTATGGTTGAGCAATTGCTAAGTTGCAATTTCTTTTAATAAACTTTGATTTTTTTTTTTTTATGTTAGTTAGCTGCAAACTATTAATGTTGTTAAAATTTAGAATGTATGAATCGATATGAAATAGCAGAAAATGTTCTCTAATATATACTATTATATAATGTGAAAAGTTCAACTTTACCATTATTATTTTTTTCAAATATACCCTTGCAAAGGTTTACTGATTATAATTATTAATTAAAATTAATATGGATAACTAGATAATTACGAAAGTTGTCATTTAATATTCGTAAATAGTATACATATATAAAATAATATAAATATTAATATAACAATAAGTTTTTAGAATAATTAAGACGACTGACCTTTAGTCTCTCTAAATAGTCTTAATAGAGATTACAAGCAGAGTTAGTTGTTAATGGAACATTTGACAACCATGATTGGCAATGGAGATTTTGGATACCAATTTCGGGGTGTATGAAATAAAATTCAGTCAACAAAGAAAATGCAATAGCTGGTTTCATCACTAAAAATATGCCTCTATCAAATCTTAATTGTTGATGTTTATACAAATGTTGTTATTAAAGATGAGATTGTTCTATTATTAATAAAATATATAAATCTATATAAACAACATAAATAATTAAGCACATGGGTAAAAAAAAAAATTAAATAGCCCCTTACTCCATGATAAATTCTTCTACAACTCCATCAGCGATGTTTTGAACATCAAATGTAATATGCTCAAGGTTCCCTACTCCTCCATGCACGGACAGGATCATGTTATAAATCCCTACAAAATAATAATAATAATCAAACAGAGAGAGAGAGAGAGAGAGAGAGTTATAATTATGAAAATAATATTTTGTCCGCGGCTTGTGACCGCAGACGTGATCGCAGGAACACGTGGCAACCAACCACTGTCCTCCCTTATTATCACCGGACCCCATCCCCATAAAATCCGGACCAGAGGAACAATGGAATGCTGGTATGCAGTCACGCCCGCGATCACAACTTGTAGACAACGTAGTGCAGCTCGCGTGCGCGTCCATGACCGTTCCTACATGACAGCGACTCACTGGCCCTTTAGCACTATGACCCAGCTCCTTAAAATCCGAATCATAAGACAAATGAGAGACTGCCACGTGGACTGCGGGCCATTGGCGCGGTCCAAATAGCAGCTTCCTTATAATTATGAACCATGATACGTTGTCCGCCTGTGGGCTAGTCCGTCCGCTATGTGTCGCGGTTCCATTGGCAGGTTAATCGATATGGAATTCGTGTATACATGGAGGCCAATCGGGGTGCGGTCACGCGGCGGGCGGGAATAGCTTTTTTCCTATAATTATCTACAATTTCAAAACCCTAGCCATATATATACCACTGTTTTGGTAGGCCTGTCCCAGAACGTTGCAAGTGCTGCAGTTCACCTGCCCATGCAGGACCCTCTGGAACACAGGCCCCTTCGTGCCGCTGGAGCCTGCCGCCGCCGCCGCCGCATTGTTCGACGACGAGGCTCCGCCCGGTCCAATGCTTCGGGACGTCGCGGAGGCCGAGTGCTGCGTCGACGACGACGAGACCGCCGGCGGAACAATGCGGTCCAAATCCATCTGTGTCAAGTCGTAGCCGCCGTCGCCGTCGCCGTCGTCGTCGTCGACCGGAGTCGGCAGGGGAGGGAAGGGCAAGGTGTCGGGAGAGTGGTCGTCGACGACGTTGAAATGCCGCAGCCAGTCGCCGTCCGGGTCGTAGGCTTCCTCCTCCTCCTCCTCCTCCTCGTCGGCCGGACCGTCCCTCGGTTCGACGACGCCGATGCCGGCGTCGTCGCGGGGACTGTCGGCCATCGGCTCGGGACGACACGCAACGGTGGCGGTGGTCGGCGGGAGGAAGGGGCTAATTTTAAGTAGTGTGGAGAGAAACTAATAGCGGGGTTATAAAAGTGGCGGGAAGAGTGACAGTTGTTGGCGGTTGGTCCCGACCGTTGGTCGCAACGTTTGGATTTGGATTTTTTTTTTTTTTTTTTTTTTTTTTTTGGCGATCGAGTGCGTCGTTTGAAAAATCTTACGGGAGACCCGGATCCGATACAAGATGGGCTTCTGTAGTTCTCTGTGCAGAGAACCCGACCCACGTAGGGATGTCGGTGGGTCAGGTTTCAGCTAACGATCCGCATTAACATCCAAATCCAAACTTGTAACCATTCGAGTTGCGACGACGCTTCCTCTCCTCCACCAAGCCCTCTCTCTTCTACCTAGGGGGTGAACATTATTCGGTTTTGAACCGAAAATTGAACCGGATAAGAGATTCGGTTCGGTTTTAAAAAAAATCGGTTCGATTTTGGTTTTGAAAATACTAAATTTTCTTATTCGGTTTCGGTCCAAAACCGAAAACCGAATAAGAAAATTTAGTTTATATATATACTAAATATATATAGGTATATAATAAATATATCTAGGTATATTTAGTTATTATATATATTAACAAAAAAAACACAAATAAATCCAAAAACCGAATAAACCGAAAATCGAACCGATTTAATTCGGTTCTGTTCGGTTCGGTTATTGATCAATTCGGTTCGGTTTCGGTTTTGCTTATTCGGTTTCGGTCCAATTCGATTTTCGGTTATTCGGGTCGGTTGGAACCGAATAAACCGAATACTCACCCCTACTTCTACCGCTCTGCCTCCCCTATACCGTTCCGCCGTCGTCCGTCGCCTGCGTGCACAACGGGTGTACGCAGGCGGGTGCCAAATAGATGGGTTCTTACAAGTACTAGTTACTTTCACGTACGTTGCACGTTAAAAAAAAAATCTACAATATGATTGAAATATAAACATTTAAATTATGTTATAATATTCCAAATTTAATTTGAATATTTTAGTTATGACTTATTATAAATATATTTTAATACTTTTGGATAATATCATTTAGTTAGTTTAAATATAATTTAAATTCTAAAATATTCTATTATTTATACATATTCATATAGTTAGGAGGATTTTATGTTTAAATTTACTTTTAACTACGTGAGAAAATAACTACTGTTACGGGACTTTTTTTTTTAAACGAAATGGTTGATAAAATACACATGGCTTAGACGGATTAATTTGGAACCGTTTTAAAGCTCCCTTATAATAGTAGAGATTTTCTCTTATGCTATGTATCACTCAATATTATAAATTCATAACTAAACAATTGACTCATAATAAAATTACAACTATATTTTAAACAATAAATTTATAAATTCTGTTATAATTTTTGTATGATAATACCGTTCAAAATCCAACCATTTTCTTTTGGCCAAGGGGGTCCTTAAACCTTGATATCGATCTAATTTGTCTCGACGATTGAATGTACTAGGTCCTTGAAAGTAGAATGACAGGCATGGCTTGTGTCAAATATTGATTCGCAGCTAGGAGGGTATCGCGTGCCGGAATGAATTGACCCAAAGGCGGCAATTAAGACGGACGACGATGTCAAGCAGCTATTCCAAAGTATTTAGCTGTTTCGAGACACGTTAGATATCGATAAAGATATTTCAAAGAACGGAATGACGCATGCAACAGATACTCAGCGTGCATCTTCCATGCCATCCACTTAATGACATGAAAATGAGTGTATGCAGAACAATCCTCCTTATATATGGAAGGCACACGGTAATTCCGGCTCAGCGAATATTTTTTCGAGAGCCATGGCCGGCTGAGGTCTATGGCGTATCTACTAAGTCCAGAACACGAAGAAGCATCATTGTTTCTACTGCACCGTCAGAACTTAATTGTGTACCATGTCTCCTTAATGTGGAAGATGTTACTATCATTCGTGTCACGTCCCGCTCCCGTAGGAGCGATCGTCCTCGCTAAGGCGTGATGCCGCACGAGCCTAGATTGCGCTCGTGCAAGGCAGTTTCATAACGGCCGATTATAACGATTGCGACGGGGTCGTCGCACAGAAGTCCCAAGCAGAAACATTGAACATGCAGCAGAAATTTAGAGGCAAAACACAAATTATTCAAAAGTGCTCTTTATTAATATTGAACAATAAGATTACAATAGGGCGCAAGGCCATGATTACAAGTCTCTCAAGCTCACTTTTCTCTCATTTTACAAGTCACTCTGCTCTCTCTCATTTCTTGATATAATGCTTGAGCCAGCGGATGCTTCGGAAGGCAATGTCCATACATTATATCCCGTATAAGTCTTGACTCCACGCGGTCGCACGCTTCGAACCGCCAAGGAACTCCGTGCCTCGACGCATCCAAGCGAGCTCCGCGCCACGAGCTTCTACTTGTGCCTGCACATGAAGACTATGTGGGTGTTAATACTCAACTGTATTGGTGGAGTGAGCTCCTTGCCCACCCATACAAAACCGACACGTTCATTTACTTTACGCAGTTTAATCCCTTTTTGATTGTCTTTCTAGTCTTGCCTTAGGATCAATTTTAGGACAGAGACGTCTTGGCCTATACTTGGCAACGCAACGACTGTCACGACCCGCACCCACTGTTAGGGTACGAGAACGTAACAACGCCCAGCCTACGCCGCAGTGTCGGCGGTAGAACGCTGTCCTAGGTCAATCATCTATCAATATCAAGTACCTGTACAGTTTATACTCTCCGAATGGAGGTGACATAACAATATACATCTCAATCACATCTAGGGTAGAAGAACGAAAGACAGATAGATAGATAGTAACTCAAGAGAACAGTATCTTAGATGAATAAGTCTAAGTGTCTAGTACAACATAATATCCAGAACTGTCAACTCATAATACAAAAGTCTAAGAGTCTATATATCTCCACATCTCAAAATACAACTCAGAATGTGAGACAAAAAGTAAATATAGAAAGACTACCTAGACTAAACTGGTCTAGACTACTGGAACAACATCCTCAGCTGCAGGTGGATCCTGCTGAGGGTCCACAACATAAGTGTCATCTAGTCCTGCTCCATAATAGGTAGACACCAGGGCCTCATCCTCATCCTCTGTAATATTTTCAACAGGTCCAATCAGGACGGGAACGAGCACAATACATCTCACGCAGTGCATAGCAGGTTAGGAAATACGATACAGGCAATAGAGTAAGATACATGAACTGCTGAAAGGAAATATACGCTGTAAAAGAGATAGCTGTAATGAAATATCTACTATAAATAGAGAACTAACAGTAGCTAGTGAGTCAGAGTACGAGATAGCACATGTGAACGGACGGATTTGTACATGATCGAGTTTGCACATGAATACACTACTTTGGAATTGTTCACACGACTACTAGCACTCCCCCGTATCCCCAATCAATACACAAGGATCTGTACAGGTTACGTTATTGTACATGATATCACATGGGGCCCATGAAAGGGTGCACATGATAGTATACATGAGGGCTCAGTAAACATGAGAGTACATGATCACATGAGTGCACATGAATAATGGAAGCATAGGAGTACATGATGATAGTGAAACACACATAACATGAAGTACCCGATGCTCCCGAGGGGGATAACATCTCATGTAAAGATCCATATAGTACCAATCCGTGTTACCAACGTGACAGCAACAAGTAAAGTAATCTAGAGCGAGAAGTAAAGCCTGAACAAGTATGAAACGGTCAGAGAATGTACTCGCCTGATAACTGAATGTCTGAAGAGGATATACTGTCTGAGGAGAGGTGTCTGGCTCCTAATCAGAGCAATACAAGTCACAATGTATTCTAAATAGTAAATATGAAGTCTACTATGCAAACTACATGATTCTAGGTCAATCTGGTCAAAAGTCAACTCTTGGTCAACTCTGGTCAACTCTAAAGTCAAACTAGTCAAAGTTAAGTCAATATTAGTCAAACTAGTTAGGGTTTTAGTCAAACTAGTCAAACTAGTTATTTTAGGTCATTACTAGTCATTTCTAGGTGAACTAGGTCACTTTTGACCTAAGGTTGACTTTGGTCAACCCTTAGTAATCAAGGGTCAACATGTTGGTTTTGGGCTATTAGGGTTAGCCCCAAGCCATTGGCTAATAATCCTAGGCCATAGGCCATTGTCAAAGATTATTGGTTATAGGTTTTCATCTAAACCTATACCTTAACAAGTTATACATATATATATAATATCACTATATCTATATATATATAATTAGACACTAGCTACCCATATATCAAATATGAATATCATATATAGTACAAACCCACACTCACACCTATATACATATAACACTATGTATGACATAGTGAGACCTAACACAAATGTATATATATCACTTATATATATACATATATATATATTTATATATATATATATATCTATATATATATATATATATCAATCTATATACATATATTACTTATATATATAGATAGATAGGAGAGAGAGACTTAGAGTGAGTGAGAGAGTGAAAGAGAGGGAAGTGAGGACACACACAGGGAAGGGGAGGGCTGTTCTCAGATTCCTGAGAACAGGAATCACACACACACACATTATACACACATATATACACTCACTCCTACACACCCATATATACATATATAGACACTCACATACACTATACATAGACACACACACTCATATACACATATACTCACATATACAATGTATAATACACAAATACATATGCATATATACTCAAAAATCGAATTTGAAATCCATTTAAAAAAACTGGAAAATAATCCCAGAAATTGGGATACTGTCACAGTGAAGGATATTGGGGGAAATGTGAATTCATCAACCAAATCGAGTAAAAATGTAAATCTATTGGTTGGTAAAGTTTAAACATAACATGAATGTGTCACACAAGTGGTTGTGTCCAAAAAAGAGGACACAATCGTGTCCAAACAACTAAGAACTCGAAATAGTGCACAAATCAGGCCACTCCTCGTGCACGCGTGCACGTGCGTATAACACACGACACACGACACGACACGACACGTGGGTGTGTACCTAGGTTCGCCTAGGGTAGGGCTAGGTGTCTAGGTTCCTGCAACGTGTCCACGTGTCCTCAGGACACAGCACGAGGTCCGTATCAGTCGGGGAAATACGACTGATACGCGTGTTTCAGGCCGCGTCGTGCACATGTTCCAGTGTCTCGTGTACGCGACACAGGACACGAAACTTCTCGTGCTCGTGTCCATGTGTACGCCAAGGGATGGGCTACACGCTCGTGTCACCACGAGGTGTCCACGACTCGTGTCCGTGCGACACGAAGGCCGTGTCAGTGAAGAAAATTGTGCGCGTGCAGTGCAGTGCACGACCAGTGCACGTGTCCGTGCTCTCTCGACACGACACCAACGTGTCTCAAACTCGAGGGGGGGCATGTCAGAGGTTGCCCCCTCCTCTGTGTCAATTTTCACGTGTCCACGTGTCCCACAGTGTCCGTGCTAAGTGTCGAGCAGCAGGGGAAGTAAACCGGGTGTCGTGCAGTGAGTTCGTGTCCGTTTTGGACACGGACACGACACGAATCCTAGCTCAGTGTTAGGGTTCTGTGATCTACACCTATAGGGCTAGAAATTTGTGAAATTAGTTTTCGAAAATAATAACATTTAATTCACTGTGGCAAATCATCAAACACTTGCATAAAACCCTAGATACGTGTCCGATACGGACACCAAACCAAGTCTAGTTTCCACCAAACTTGTCCTACAGTTCAGGTAGTCCTATATGAATGCAATTATGAAGAAAAAAACAGGATTTTAACTAAGTTTGAGGGAAAATACCTATTGGTGCAATTCCAATGAAAATCAAGGAAGAGGGGGGTGTGCTTCCTTCAACTTGATGATGTCCAATGCTTCCAAATCCTTGATTGCTAGTTCCCCTTAGCACCTTAGATGTTGTAGGGTCCCAATGCAAGAGACTAGAGTGAATTTGGATCAATATAGCTCAAGTTGTGATGATTTGAAGAGAAAGGGATTTTTTAGGAATTAATTTCATGTAAATCATTCATGAATTAATTCAATGGGGTTTTATAGGATTGTGGGCTGCCAAAGGGGGGGTCCTTGGCTGCCATGGGGTGTAGGAGAGGTGTCCTACCACTTGCAAACTTAGCCCCTAAGTCTTTGACTAAGGGGGGGTTAGATATTTAGGTTCTAAATATCTAAAAAGTGAAATATCTAGATATTTATCTAACTAGATATTTATACATAAGGCTAATATCTAATCATTAGTCTTCTAGGTTAGTGGCTAACCTCTAGATTAGGGCTAAACTAGGTTAGAAGCTAACATGACACTAATCAACTAATTAAATAATAATAAATCACATAAATCTAAATAATTCCAAATAATTCCTAGAAAATTACCAAAATACCCTTTTGGCCAAAAATCACTAATTTGGTGTTCTAAGCCTATGGCTAAGCTCTCATGGTCATGGCAACTTCTAGGTTAGAGAAAACTAGGGTTTATACTAAGTTATACTAACCAAAATCACAAAGTCATAAGTCATGACTTAGCATGACTTTAGAAATGGTTTAACTAACTAAAATCACCAGAAAATCATACCATGACTAAAATACCACTAATAAATAATAAAAATAATAAATTTTCAAAAATCCCCAATTTCAGAAAACAGGGTGTTACAAGTCTACCCACCTTAAAATAATTTCGTCCTCGAAATTTAGATGGTCGTACTCCTCCTAGTTCAAACCTCCAACAATCAGGGACGAAGCCACTACCTGGGCAACATACAAGGTCAACAAGCAAATATGGGTAGTAGACCTATACTGGGTCATGTCCAAAATTTGGCTGGCAGTTTCAGGTCATAAGGTGTCCTCAATTTAAATCGAAGCCAAAAGTAACTCCATGGGTAAATCAGGATGGAGCCTCGGGTCAGGAAAATCGTACTAAGCAAATGAAGCATATGATGGTATGCCTGAGTGGGACACTAAGGTCATAGCTGTAGTATGTCATGTCTAGGTCTGGTATGTGAAGTCAGTTTTGAGAAAACAACTAGTCTTGTGCTCCAAATTTAAAAGTCACGGTAATGTACCTACGATGATCACAATTTAGAGTGGGAAAAGTCTATGGCCTAAATTGAACTAAAATCATGATGAATAGTGGTACCAGGGGGACAGGTTAAATGGAACAATCTGTGGTCTCGTCTAGGTGCACTAGTCATTCTAGATCAATACTGTCCTATGGTATCAAACGTACAAGCAATCTAAGGTATCCTAATTGGGAAGGTAAGGGAACAACAATCATCAAGGCTATAGGCCGTCTACCATCCTATATGAAAATTGGTCATTTAACAAGTGGGAAATCATTAAAGTTACCCTTCCATAAAAAGAAAATTGAAAATTTAGGTACAAACAATCACAATAGATTTTAGTCTTGACACGATCTAAGTTGATCAATTTTAGGATAAATCGAGATTGGACAAGATGGGAAATCAATGAAATCAAGTATGAGCACGGACATCCAATGATGAAGATCCAGGTCATGATTAAATTTTAATTCAATTGGATACGAATACGAGGTTCATAGGCGATAAAATAATTCCAAAAAGAATTGTCAAGGCTATTGTGGATAAGATTCTAGGATAAGTTTAACTGTGTCTCCATCCACGTAGATTAATATATGAAAAGGTGAACCAAAATGCAATAGGTTGATCAGACCATCATGCGCCGGTTCTGATTAGACAATATGTTAGTGGGTGCGCACCCAATAAAATATATCATGATCAAGCTCGAAAAAGGATAAGCTTGTAAACTAAGGATAAATTTGTAGCATAAGATATAAGTAAGGGTGGAATGATGAAAGAAGATACATAGTCCTGGTCATGGGCATAGATTAGAAAGATAAGGAAACAATAATCACAGGGCAAAAAGGGTCACCATTCTATGGTCAGAGCTACTCTATCAACTCTAAGTCAAAAGGCATAACACATAAATTAATTTATTTAAGAGGAAAATTCTTGACAAAAGAGTTAGTCAAGAATTATATTAATAGCTAAAGCTACTCCTACTCCTACTCCTAAGTAAGAGATAAAGAAACAAACAAACAATCGACAAAAACAAAAGAACTACCAGGTCAAAACTGATCACTAATAAAGAACAGGTAGGAGCAGATGGAATTTGATTTTAAGATAGATATAATGAAGTAAGGTGGGAATGGAATTTAGAAGGACAGAACCTGCAAGCACATTGCCAACTGCCTGGCCATCCTCAACTGTCATGGCGTAAGCACGCCCCTGCTGACCTCTTCCAGCCTGTTGCTGAAACTGCATAAATCTCTGCTGCTGTGGCTGTAACGGTCCTCTCTGCTGCTGTCCTACCGGAGCCTTGGCTCCTGCTCCTGGTGCTGCTCCCTGTGCTACTCTGCCTGTGTACTGGGAACACTCCCTCAGCTGGTGGTCCGCTGCCCCACATATTAGGCACCGGCCCAACCTCTTCCTGCACTCAGCCCATCCATGTCCCGACTTCTTGCAATAGGGACAACTGATTGTCTTCGGGTCCTGACCCCGATACTGATGCTGCACTTGCTGAACTCCTACTAGGGTCTGCGTCTGCTGAAACTGCACATGGGGCCTCTTGGCCTGGCCTCTACTGCTGCTGGTACCACGAGCGTCCCATCCCCTCTTGAACAACTGTTGCCGCTGAGTTTCCACTATCTGCTGGAAGAAGGAGAACAACCGTGCCACGTCCTCTGATCCTGATGACGACTGCTGCTGAAGAACGTTCGGGACGACAGAAGAAGGTCTCAGAGTAGGGAGAGGTGCACTCCCATAGGCTGCAGATATCCTAGCCTGAGCTGGCACAACAGGAACTGCAGTCTCGGGGCCCTGCTGATCAGGACGAGGAGTGGTAGACCCCTCAGTGGTATCTCCCTGATCGAGACGATGAGATCGTGTCTCCATACCCATCCTGAAGACAGATCAAACAAGAAATCAATACTGAGATATAAAATGATAATTCAAGGGAGGACAGTTATTCAAGGAAGCAAACCTTCAACAGGAATTTAGATGGCAGGAATCCAGTTAAGAGTTTTCCTAATGCGATTGAGTACCCTAAAATAAGGATATTAATCTAACACAAGAAATTAAAATCACCAACTAAAATTTTTTTTAAAATCATCAACTAATACCAGGATTCAAAGTTCTACAGTGAATCCTCCAAAAATCAAATTCAATCAAGGGAAAAGGAGTTTAAATCGTAATTTCAAATGAGATTCTCAAGGATCATCCCAGGAATCTCTCAAAGTATCCTAGCAGTGATTGAGTATCCACTCTCACTAAGCCTATCCCTCAAATCCTATCGCAGGCTGTAGTGATACTCTAGTTCGAATACCACTACATAAACTCGACCCGCATGGGCCACCACTAAAAACGTGTCACGACCCGCACCCACTGTTAGGGTACGAGAACGTAACAACGCCCAGCCTACGCCGCAGTGTCGGCGGTAGAACGCTGTCCTAGGTCAATCATCTATCAATATCAAGTACCTGTACAGTTTATACTCTCCGAATGGAGGTGACATAACAATATACATCTCAATCACATCTAGGGTAGAAGAACGAAAGACAGATAGATAGATAGTAACTCAAGAGAACAGTATCTTAGATGAATAAGTCTAAGTGTCTAGTACAACATAATATCCAGAACTGTCAACTCATAATACAAAAGTCTAAGAGTCTATATATCTCCACATCTCAAAATACAACTCAGAATGTGAGACAAAAAGTAAATATAGAAAGACTACCTAGACTAAACTGGTCTAGACTACTGGAACAACATCCTCAGCTGCAGGTGGATCCTGCTGAGGGTCCACAACATAAGTGTCATCTAGTCCTGCTCCATAATAGGTAGACACCAGGGCCTCATCCTCATCCTCTGTAATATTTTCAACAGGTCCAATCAGGACGGGAACGAGCACAATACATCTCACGCAGTGCATAGCAGGTTAGGAAATACGATACAGGCAATAGAGTAAGATACATGAACTGCTGAAAGGAAATATACGCTGTAAAAGAGATAGCTGTAATGAAATATCTACTATAAATAGAGAACTAACAGTAGCTAGTGAGTCAGAGTACGAGATAGCACATGTGAACGGACGGATTTGTACATGATCGAGTTTGCACATGAATACACTACTTTAGAATTGTTCACACGACTACTAGCACTCCCCCGTATCCCCAATCAATACACAAGGATCTGTACAGGTTACGTTATTGTACATGATATCACATGGGGCCCATGAAAGGGTGCACATGATAGTATACATGAGGGCTCAGTAAACATGAGAGTACATGATCACATGAGTGCACATGAATAATGGAAGCATAGGAGTACATGATGATAGTGAAACACACATAACATGAAGTACCCGATGCTCCCGAGGGGGATAACATCTCATGTAAAGATCCATATAGTACCAATCCGTGTTACCAACGTGACAGCAACAAGTAAAGTAATCTAGAGCGAGAAGTAAAGCCTGAACAAGTATGAAACGGTCAGAGAATGTACTCGCCTGATAACTGAATGTCTGAAGAGGATATACTGTCTGAGGAGAGGTGTCTGGCTCCTAATCAGAGCAATACAAGTCACAATGTATTCTAAATAGTAAATATGAAGTCTACTATGCAAACTACATGATTCTAGGTCAATCTGGTCAAAAGTCAACTCTTGGTCAACTCTGGTCAACTCTAAAGTCAAACTAGTCAAAGTTAAGTCAATATTAGTCAAACTAGTTAGGGTTTTAGTCAAACTAGTCAAACTAGTTATTTTAGGTCATTACTAGTCATTTCTAGGTGAACTAGGTCACTTTTGACCTAAGGTTGACTTTGGTCAACCCTTAGTAATCAAGGGTCAACATGTTGGTTTTGGGCTATTAGGGTTAGCCCCAAGCCATTGGCTAATAATCCTAGGCCATAGGCCATTGTCAAAGATTATTGGTTATAGGTTTTCATCTAAACCTATACCTTAACAAGTTATACATATATATATAATATCACTATATCTATATATATATAATTAGACACTAGCTACCCATATATCAAATATGAATATCATATATAGTACAAACCCACACTCACACCTATATACATATAACACTATGTATGACATAGTGAGACCTAACACAAATGTATATATATCACTTATATATATACATATATATATATTTATATATATATATATCTATATATATATATATATCAATCTATATACATATATTACTTATATATATAGATAGATAGGAGAGAGAGACTTAGAGTGAGTGAGAGAGTGAAAGAGAGAGAGGGCTACAGTGAGAGAGAGGGAAGTGAGGACACACACAGGGAAGGGGAGGGCTGTTCTCAGATTCCTGAGAACAGGAATCACACACACACACATTATACACACATATATACACTCACTCCTACACACCCATATATACATATATAGACACTCACATACACTATACATAGACACACACACTCATATACACATATACTCACATATACAATGTATAATACACAAATACATATGCATATATACTCAAAAATCGAATTTGAAATCCATTTAAAAAAACTGGAAAATAATCCCAGAAATTGGGATACTGTCACAGTGAAGGATATTGGGGGAAATGTGAATTCATCAACCAAATCGAGTAAAAATGTAAATCTATTGGTTGGTAAAGTTTAAACATAACATGAATGTGTCACACAAGTGGTTGTGTCCAAAAAAGAGGACACAATCGTGTCCAAACAACTAAGAACTCGAAATAGTGCACAAATCAGGCCACTCCTCGTGCACGCGTGCACGTGCGTATAACACACGACACACGACACGACACGACACGTGGGTGTGTACCTAGGTTCGCCTAGGGTAGGGCTAGGTGTCTAGGTTCCTGCAACGTGTCCACGTGTCCTCAGGACACAGCACGAGGTCCGTATCAGTCGGGGAAATACGACTGATACGCGTGTTTCAGGCCGCGTCGTGCACATGTTCCAGTGTCTCGTGTACGCGACACAGGACACGAAACTTCTCGTGCTCGTGTCCATGTGTACGCCAAGGGATGGGCTACACGCTCGTGTCACCACGAGGTGTCCACGACTCGTGTCCGTGCGACACGAAGGCCGTGTCAGTGAAGAAAATTGTGCGCGTGCAGTGCAGTGCACGACCAGTGCACGTGTCCGTGCTCTCTCGACACGACACCAACGTGTCTCAAACTCGAGGGGGGGCATGTCAGAGGTTGCCCCCTCCTCTGTGTCAATTTTCACGTGTCCACGTGTCCCACAGTGTCCGTGCTAAGTGTCGAGCAGCAGGGGAAGTAAACCGGGTGTCGTGCAGTGAGTTCGTGTCCGTTTTGGACACGGACACGACACGAATCCTAGCTCAGTGTTAGGGTTCTGTGATCTACACCTATAGGGCTAGAAATTTGTGAAATTAGTTTTCGAAAATAATAACATTTAATTCACTGTGGCAAATCATCAAACACTTGCATAAAACCCTAGATACGTGTCCGATACGGACACCAAACCAAGTCTAGTTTCCACCAAACTTGTCCTACAGTTCAGGTAGTCCTATATGAATGCAATTATGAAGAAAAAAACAGGATTTTAACTAAGTTTGAGGGAAAATACCTATTGGTGCAATTCCAATGAAAATCAAGGAAGAGGGGGGTGTGCTTCCTTCAACTTGATGATGTCCAATGCTTCCAAATCCTTGATTGCTAGTTCCCCTTAGCACCTTAGATGTTGTAGGGTCCCAATGCAAGAGACTAGAGTGAATTTGGATCAATATAGCTCAAGTTGTGATGATTTGAAGAGAAAGGGATTTTCTAGGAATTAATTTCATGTAAATCATTCATGAATTAATTCAATGGGGTTTTATAGGATTGTGGGCTGCCAAAGGGGGGGTCCTTGGCTGCCATGGGGTGTAGGAGAGGTGTCCTACCACTTGCAAACTTAGCCCCTAAGTCTTTGACTAAGGGGGGGTTAGATATTTAGGTTCTAAATATCTAAAAAGTGAAATATCTAGATATTTATCTAACTAGATATTTATACATAAGGCTAATATCTAATCATTAGTCTTCTAGGTTAGTGGCTAACCTCTAGATTAGGGCTAAACTAGGTTAGAAGCTAACATGACACTAATCAACTAATTAAATAATAATAAATCACATAAATCTAAATAATTCCAAATAATTCCTAGAAAATTACCAAAATACCCTTTTGGCCAAAAATCACTAATTTGGTGTTCTAAGCCTATGGCTAAGCTCTCATGGTCATGGCAACTTCTAGGTTAGAGAAAACTAGGGTTTATACTAAGTTATACTAACCAAAATCACAAAGTCATAAGTCATGACTTAGCATGACTTTAGAAATGGTTTAACTAACTAAAATCACCAGAAAATCATACCATGACTAAAATACCACTAATAAATAATAAAAATAATAAATTTTCAAAAATCCCCAATTTCAGAAAACAGGGTGTTACAACGACATGGTCGTGCTATACTCTATTCGTGACTTCAATGTATTCGAGGCAGTGCCTCGACGAGCAAGAACTTACGCCACTCGGCCGTGCCAAGACCTTCACTTGTTCTATGTGCCTCTAGACCATTCTTGTGCCAACGACGTCAAGGGGACGACTCGTGTTGGTCGTGCCAATAGACTTGATCGTGCCTTAAGACAGAGGCCGTGCCTCCCAAGGATCAACCCGACTTAACCAACTTGCCTTACGGCCCTTCCTGACTTAACTCGAGATGACGCCACATTCATGCCGAAGCACATGTCCTTGCTATAGCCAACTCTTAGGCTCCAGAATGGTGATACCATCGTGCACACCTAACTCGTGCCGACTCAAGGTTAGTGTTTGCAATAAGCATAACTTGATAACCCAACTCATAACCTGCTACTACTTGATGCAATCCAAAGGCATACACGCGGATAATCGCTCTTGCCGACACATCTATATGAGTTGTCACTAGCAATGTCAAGCTATCCTGGATCTTGTGCATACGGTGACCATTCGCGTGGCGAGGTACGAGCTCCCATCGAATGACCCGCAGCCTATATTGTAACGGTTCACTTCAATCGAGTCGTACCGTCGATGAAGGCTGTACAATATCTGCAATTCCTCCTAGGCCGACACGAACCCGGCACCCCGGGATCGCTCGAGGAATTTCGCCCTTGTGCGCAAGTTGTCCAATGACCATACAAAACTCAACTCGATCTATCAAGTCCTCCCTTATTCATGACCATGATTTCCAACTTTCTATCGAGACTCCCAAGTAGCGGGACCGATCTCGTGAACGAGACTATCGAGACTCCCAAGTAGCGGGATCGATCTCGTGTGCTTCCTTATCTAGACTTAACGAGACTCCCAAGTAGCGGGACCGATCTCGTGAACGTGACTTATCGAGACTTAGCGAGACTCCCAAGTAGCAGGACCGATCTCGCGTGCTTACTTATCGAGACTCTCAAGTAGCGGAACCGATCTCGACGACAACCAGTCGCGTGGACTTTCTTTATCCGTGGCATGCTTTTTACTAAACCAACCGTGGCTCGTGTCTTAGACAGACCTTGTTCTCTAGGCAACGCTATCGCTCAAGTCACATGCTTTATATGACGAGCCTTGTTCTCGAGGGACTACGCGACTTGACAATCGCATATAGAGCGGGACAGTGCTAGAAATGGCTTAGATCAACCGACATAACTTTGCCTAACTTAATTTTGCAACGACTTGACGAGCAAAGGCTGTGTCGAGCTTCACAACGAGAGAATGTGCCGTGTACGCATTTGACTTGAACAACCAAGTTCTTTGGGTGCCTAGACTTAAGCCACAAGCCGTGCAATACGACTTGAACTACGGGACAAGCGAAGGCTATGCCAAGCCTTGGACGACGGGACCGTGCATGCTTTATCGAGCATTCACGCGGGCGACGCCTATGACTTAGGCTAATTCAAGCGTTGTGGCAACTTAGGCAAACTTCCTTCTCCCAAGCCACGGGACGAAGGACCAAGTGTCATTTTGAAAGCACGCTGAGCCGACTTCTAAGCAGACCGTGGGACCTTTTCCATGTTCTAATACATTCCGACCCGTCGGAATTATTCCCTTAGCTATGTGGATGCGTCTCTTTTATTATAAAGCCTAACTTGTGCAAGTTGAAAACATGCGAGTTATTATGTGAAGGCTAAGATGAGACAAGTTCACCGAAACTACTCCATCTGAGTGAGGAGTCGCCTCGGCCGAGCGAATCTTCGAGCAGCCGTTGTAAGGCTAAGTTTGAACGCCGTCGGCGTTTCGATTCCTCCGATTGACTTTGCGGGACGGGGCACTACAATTCGGACCATCTTTTGCGACTGATGACGAATTAAAGATGAACATACAAAAAAGTACAATTGTTCAGCAGGGCCCGTTCATGGATAAGTTTAATAAGACTTCGAATTTGGACACCCCTTCTTTATAGGACAAATCTCGTGCCATTTGTTTTCTTATGACTGGACCTATATCCGAGGTCGGCCTATGGCTCGGCTAGGGCAACCAAAACCCCCGGGCCTGCTAAACAACATATGTTCATCACATGTCAAGTTGAATGTTCAAGTTTGTCTAGTCCTAACAAATTGTATGCGTAACGCTACCATCTAACCTAAGTGTTTATAATACTACCAACCACCAGATTCTGGCATTAGGGTTGATTTATAGAACTTATACTAGGGGTGCAACTCGGACGAATTGGGTCGGGCTTGAGGTCAACCCGAGCCCAATCCGATGAATTATAAGTCTAGTCCGAGCCCGAGCTCGAGTCCGACTCGGTCTCGGGTTCAACATATGAATCCCAAGACCAAGTCCGCTGGATCGGGGGCTCGGATTGGGCCGGGTTCATCGGGTTTACCGGACTCTAATATAATATTTAAAATAATTTTCAACAAAAGTAATATTAAACACATAATCAAATAGCAATCAAGCCATCATAATTACAAAATAGAAACTGAAATAGTATTTAGGATAAGAAGTTGAAGAGTTTGGGTAAAAAAATTTAGAATCTAAACTTTTTTTATTTATTTAAAATGTATTAAACATTTTAATAATAATAATAATAAGTCGGGTTTCGGGTTCTTGGGGTAACCCGACACATGAACCCGAGCCCAACCCGATTTTTGATCGGGTTCAAAATTTTTAACCCAAATCTGAACCCGTATCCGAGTATCTTCAACCCTAACCCAACCCATTAGCGGGTTTATCCAACCGGGCTCGGGTTTAGCCCGCCCGAGTTGCACCCCTAACTTATACTCATTAAGAATTTGACTACATAATAATATTTATATATGAGTGAATATTAATTGGATTAGATGACCAACCATCTTGGGGTTCTTGTGAGTATGTTATTATCATTAAAAAAATTATGAATAATATTTTCGCTTGGACGTTATATTTTTACCGCACTAGAAAATATTATTCTCATTGTAGGACGTATATATTTTCTTTATTTATACTTAACACGAATAATGATATTTTTGAGATTGCACAAATAAATAAATATTATCATCGTATCAAAATTAAACACACTAAAACTAAATGCCGACCAATTTGGCCCGATAATATTATAATTTTTTTTGACTTTCGTTCCACTTATTAATATAAATTTGTACTTATATCCTACATTTTACGTTTATTAGACTTATATTTCTCTTTTTGCCACGATTTTTTTTAGTTTTGTCAATTTTTTTTGTCGTAAATATTTTTTTTCACAAAAAGTGGATTGTAAGTCTAATAAACGCAAAATGTAGAATATATATATATATATATATATATATATATATATATATATATATATATATATATATATATATATATATACACACACACACACACTATTGGCACTCCTACATCCCTAAAAAGTGGTCCTTCCTCGTATGGAGAGTCATCAGGAAGAAACTACCGACATACGACATCCTTAACACCATCGGGATTAGCTTAGCGTCTGCTTGCTCCTGCTGCTCTGAGCATCAGACGGAGACCATCGATAACATTTTCCGCCAGGGGACGCTGCCAGACAGGACTTGGACTACCCTTAACCAGCTATTCAGCATCGAGCAGTGCGGTGGACGCTTCCACGATCTCCTGGACTCCTGGGGTTCTGCTTCTCATGGCCACCAGATCGTCGCAGCGGCTGCCACTTGGGTCATTTGGAAGAATCGCAACAAGGCGAGATTCGAAGGCCACCTATTCTCGGCTGACCAGATCCTGCGGGAAGTAACCTGCCAATGCCGTAAGCGGAGCACCCTGTGTTCCCACAGTTCGAGAGCATTCTGGTCGGTGCTCCACTAGCCCCTAGCGATTGTTTTGCTCTCCCCCTCCTTCCTTTTGTGGTATACCTGTATAGGCTTTGGCATTTTGCGTATTGTGTACAGTTTGTCTGCAGTTTTTGAGCCGCCTTTAATAAACGAGGGGATTTTCTTAAAATATATATATAATATTTTCAGGAAATATTATTTTGAAGCTCTAATTATGGTGGGCCCACCGCGCTCATAAATTGAGGAAAAAGTAGGTCATTGATAAATCCTTTCCCAGTAACGTCTTGTGCGTCCTTAAACTCCCTCTCGACATCACAGCCGTCCATATCCCCCTCTTCCCCCAAGATCCACCGTTCAAATCCCTACTCCTCTCTCTCTCTCTCTCTCGCTCTACTCTCTCTCTACATTTCCCAATCCAACTCCTTTTCTCCACCGATTCTTTCCCGATCCGTCGAAATTTCTCAATCAATGGCGACCGGTTCGCGCTCGCGCCACTGATCCACTCCACTCTATGGTGAGTTCATTCCGATCTCCCAATTTCTTCAATTTCCCCTAATTTCTTTCGTCGATTCGAAGAATTTCCCGACATGGAATGGAATCTAGGGTTTCTTTTCTCCAAATTGGTTCCTTTTTGGGTGAATTTCCCGTCAATGTTTTGAGTTCTAAATTTGGACCGATCTATGTTAGATGAGGCTGGAACTTGGTCTTAAATTAGCTCAATTTGGTACATTTTGTTGGGAAAGAAGCGCGGAAACCTTTTCCCAAACTAGAAAGTATCTGCGAGATAACCGAGCAATACAACGCATGAACCAAACACCAAACACAATCCATGCAGACAGAGAAAATTTTTGACGTGAAAAACCCTTGCGGAAAAAACCACGGACGATCGGAGTCCAACCCTTGAGAAGCCTTCACTAATGAAATAAAGAAGTACACTCTCTACAAACTTATCCCGATCCAATATGGAAGCAAGAATAATTGATTACAAGGCTACGCAGAACAAAGACGACGAGTAGAGATTACCCGAACACGATGCTCCTTCGAAAATGGCTTCAATCCTCCTCTTCCAAAGTTGCAATGGCACTCTTGCCTCTTTTCTCTCTATTTTTCTCAATGTTGTGTTGTGATTAGGGTTAGAAAAAACCATGTATAAATTCCATAATCCGCAGCAAAACCTAGACCGTAGGATACGATCAAACGGTATAAAAATACCCTGAAATCAGCCTCAGCCCGTCGACACAGAGTTCGGCAAGAACTCTGTGTTTTCGTGACAGAACAGTTCTGGAACCAAGGGGGCAGAGTTCGGCCCGAACTGTGCCTCCCCTGTTCCAGAATGTACTCTGGTAGCTCCCGAGCTTCTTCTTCGTCTCCAAATGGCCTCGTCACCTCCCCGAACTTCTCTGACACAGACGGCGCTCGTCGCACTCCGGGGTCTTCTCCACATAGGTTGGGAACCCCTTTCTCTCTCTTCACAACTATGTGGAGGAGGTCGTCATCCCGACGATCTGCCTGCAGAACTCAAACTTTCCCCTTGGTAGAATCTTGGTGAACATATCTGCTCCGTTATCATCTGTATAAACTTTCTCAAGCTCCGCGTCCTTCTTCTCAACCACATTCTGTATCCAATGATACCGAGTCTCGATGTGCTTGGACCGGCTATGAAAGGTCTGATTCTTCACAGGGTGAATAACACTCTGACTGTTGCAAAGCAAAGTATACTGCTCTTGCTTCAAATCCATTTCCTGCAACAGATTTTTATCCACAAAAACTCCTTGTAAGTCTCGGTCGCCGCAATGTACTCTGTCTCTGTCGTCGACAAGACAACACACTTCTGCAACCGCGACTGCCACGATACCGCTCCTCCAGCAAACATCATCACATAGCCCGAAGTCAATCGCCTCGTGTCTACATCTCCAGCCATATCAGCGTCGGTATATCCAACCAGCTTTGGCTCGTCACCACCAAAAGAAAGTCTCCAATCGGCAGTGCCCTGAAGGTATCGTGGAATCCACTTAACCGCACTCTAATGTATCCTTCCAGGATTTGAAAGATACCTGCTAACTGTGCCAACTGCATGAGCGATGTCTGGTCTCGTACACACCATAACATACATAAGGCTTCCTATAGCTGAGGCATATGGAACCCGTTCCATATCTTCTTTTTCGTCCTCGGTAGATGGACAGTGCTCAGTGAGCTTAAAGTGGGCCGCAAGGGGACAACTCACTTTTTTCGACCCGTCCATCCCGAAACGCTGAAGTACCCGGTGAATGTACTTCTTTTGGGACAAGTGTAGCAGTTTGGACTCTCTTTCGGCTGATCTCCATCCCAAGAATAGTCTTTGCTGCGCCCAAATCCTTCATAGAGAAGGCCGCGTCCAGTTGGCGCTTTAACTTCGCTATCCTAGTGGCATTCCGACCCACTAATAGCATGTCATCAACATAAAGCAATAAAATGATGAAATCATCCTCGAAAAATATCTTACAAATACACAATGGTCCGACTTCGTTCGTGCATAACCATGCTCTCCCATAAACGACTCGAACTTCCTGTACCACTGCCTCGGAGCCTGCTTCAGACCATACAAGCTCTTCCTCAACTGGCAGACCAAATGTGACTTGCTCTTCTCACAGAATCCCTTTGGCTGCTCCATGTATAACTCCTTCTCAAGATCACCGTAGAGGAATGCCGTCTTCACGTCCATCTGCTCGACCTCCAAGTCGAAACTGGCTGCTAATGCTAGCACCACCCGAATAGATGACTGCTTGACGACTAGCGAAAAGATCTCATCATAATCTATGCCTTTCCGCTGACCGTAACCTTTAACTACCAGCCTCGCTTTGTATCGAGGGCGAGTAGCATCATCCGTCTGCTTCACTTTAAACACCCATCGATTCTTCAAAATCTTCTTGTCCTTTGGCAACCGCACCAGCTTGTAAGTGGAATTGGCGTGTAAGAAACTCATCTTCTTCTGCATAGTCTGCATCAACTCCTGCCTGTGTTTGTCTTCCATAGCCTCTGCAAAACTTTCGGGCTCTCTCCCGTCAGTCAGTAGCACATACTCATCCGGTAAGTATCTCGTAGATGGTTGACGCTCTCTGTAGCTCCTTCTCAATGGAGCCACTGGTGCTGGCTGTATACCAACAGCCTCCTCACCTTCAGGAACTGCCTCCCCGGTATGCTCATCCTCCTGAGGGACACCCTGACCACCATCAGCAGGCTGATGATCAAGGTTGGGAGCAACTCCATGTACTGGCTCCCCCATAACTGGATCCTCTGCGATGTCCTCTGGAAACTGCTCGAAGCGAAATGACTCTAACTCCGGCAATTTCTCAGCCTCAGAAGGCATCTCGGAATCCTGATTGTTGGTCATGGTCTGATCCTCGACGAATACCATGTCCCTGCTTCTGTAGAGCTTTCTTCCCACTGGATCGTAGAGTCTATAGCCAAACTCATCCCGACCGTAGCCGACAAAGACGCACCGTCTCGTCTTCGGTTCAAGTTTGGACCTCTCGTCCTTCGGTACATGCACGAAGGCCTTACAACTAAACACTCGCAGGTGATTGTATGATGGCTCTTTGTCGTACCATACTTTGTCAGGCATATCATCCTGCAAAGGAGCACTAGGAGATAAATTAATAATATAAGCAGCTGTGAGAAGAGCCTCACCCCAATAACTGCCTGGCAAATTTGCTTCTGACAGCAAATACCGCACCCTCTCCATCAGTGTCCTGTTCATGCGCTCCGCTACACTATTGAACTGAGGTGTCTTGGGCGGAGTCTTCTGCTGTCGTATCCTTTGCTCTTTGCAATAAGCATCAAAGGGACCAATGTATTCGCCGCCGTTGTCGGACCGAACACACAATAACTTCTTGTCCGTCTCTCTTTCAACAGAGGTCTGGAACTCTTTGAAAGTAGGCAGCACATGATCCTTGGTCTTTAAGGCATAGACCCAAACCTTCCTGGAACAGTCATCAATAAAAGTTACAAAGTAAGAAGCACCACCTATAGATTTTACCTTCATAGGACCGCAGACATCCGAGTGAATCAACTCGAGCAACGCCGGCTTCTTTCAACTTGGGTGACTTTGGAAAGACACCCTATTTTGCTTCCCAGCTAAGCAGTGCATGCACTTCTCCAACTTTGTAGACTTGAGCCATGAAATCACTTTCCTGTTCACCAAGTAGCTTATCCCCTTCTCGCTGATATGGTCAAGCCGCCTGTGCCACAACTTGGCAGACGCGTCAGAAACTGCGTTCACCTTCTGTGCTCCCTGTGCGCTCCCCTCCATATAGTAGAGACCGGACTTCTTGCTTCCTCTGGAAATCACCATCGAACCTCTGGAAAGCTTCCACTGACCATTCCCGAAGAGACCGAAGAATCCCTCGTCATCTAACCTTCCAACCGACATCAGGTTGAAACGGATATCAGAGACATGACGAACATCTTTGAGAACAAGAACTGCACCCGTCTTCGTCCTCAAATGCACATCTCCAATGGCAACCACCTTCAACACATCTCCATTGCCCATCTTCAATACTCCACAGTCGCCTGTCGTATAAGTGGCAAATAGTGCCCTGTTGTGAGATACGTGCGCTGAAGCCCCTGAGTCCACCAGCCAAGAATTGTCATTGCAGGCGAGGTTTGTAATAACCTCATCACCTACGACGATCACATCGCCTCCATGTATCGAGGCAGCCGCTGTAGTGTTCTCATCTTGCTTTCCCTTGTCGTCATTCTTCTCTCTCTTCCAAGCGAAACAGTTCCGTTTGATGTGACCCTTCTTGCCACAGTGGTAACACTCCGAGTCCTCGTACCGACCCTTGGACTTTCCCCTGCTCGTCTCTGCTACAACCTGGATCCCTATTTTTGTCTCTTCCGCGGCTCTCTGAAACTAGTGCCTCTGAGTGGTGGAATGTGGATGAATTGTCCTGAGAACGTCTCCGCATCTCTTCATTTAGCACCCCGCTCTTGGCAAACTCCAGACTGACCACGCCTTCTGGAGCAGAAGCGATCATAGATACTCGTACGGTCTTCCACGAGTCTGGCAATGTACACAGCAGCCATAGTCCCTGAACCTCGTCGTCGAATTTGACTCCCATCGAAGATAGCTGGTCAACCACGTCTTGGAAATCACTCAAGTGATCCGTAATAGACGTCCCATCTTTGTACCGCAGACCCATCATCGTCCAGATCAGGAACAACTTGTTTATTCCGGTCTTCTTCGCGTACAAGATTTCAGCTTATCCCATAACGTCTTCGCGTGCTCAATATTGGCAACGTGGTTGTACACGTTTTCGTCAACGAATTGGCTGATATATTCGCACACCTGTATATGCTCGAATTTCCAGTCCTCCTCGGATTTATCAACTGGTCGTTCGGAAGCAAATACGGACATATGCAGCTTCTTGACAAACAACAAATCTTTCATCTTGCTCTGCCAATAATGATAGTTGGTGCCATTCAGGTTCACCATGCGCACCGGCTTCGCGTCCATCTTTCCTCTCTAGTTTTTCTGTCAACTCCTGACACTCTTCTGAATTACAGAACCTGGCTCTGATACCACTTTGTTGGAAAAGAAGCGCGGAAATCTTTTCCCAAACTAGAGAGTACCTGCGAGAGAACCGAGCAATACAACGCACGAACCAAACACCAAACATAATCCACGCAGACACAGAAAATTTTTGACGTGGAAAATCCTTGCGGAAAAAACGACGATCGGAGTCCAACCCTTGAAGCCTTCACTAATGAAATAAAGAAGTACACCCTCTACAAACTTCTCCCGATCCAATACAGATCCTCACAACACTTGGAAGGAAGAATAATTGATTACAAGGCTACGAAGAACAAAGACGACGAGTAGAGATTACCCGAACACGATCCTCCTTCGAAAATGGCCTTCAATCCTCCTCTCCCAAAGTTGCAATGGCACTCTTGTCTCTTTTCTCTCTATTTTCTTCAATGTTGTGTTGTGATTAGGGTTAGGAAAAACCATGTATAAATCCCCTAATCCGCAGCAAAACCTGAACCGTAGGATACGATCCAACGGTATAAAAACACCCTGAAATCATCCTCAGCCCGTCGACACAGAGTTCGGCCAAAACTCTGTGTTTTCGTGACAGAACAATTCTAGAACCAAGGGGGCAGAGTTCGGCCCGAACTGCGCCTCCCCTGTTCCAGAATGTACTCTGGTAGCTCTCGAGCTTCTTCTTCGTCTCCAAATGGCCTCGTCACCTCCCCGAGCTTCTCTGACACACAAACGGCGCTCGTCGCACTCCGGGATCTTCTCCACTTCGGTTGGGAACCCCTCCCACTCCAACACATTTAACACATGGAAAGCATTGGAGTCCACAAATTGCCCCTGCTAGTGTCGTGTTAGACACACCAAACTGCGTAGACAGTCCGAAACCGCTGAAGCATTGTTGTGTTGTGCAAAATTTGAGTCCGTGTAACATAGGTTGACATTCTATAGTTTAGTTTGATCGAAAAGCCCCAACTGTTTTTTTAAATTTTTTAAGTGAGTTATGTTATATTTATTTATCGGAATGTAGTCTTTGTTGGTTCTTATGTTAAAATCTATGCTTATTATCTTGTTTCCCCAATTCTGCTCTTTTGTTGCCAAGTAGTTCTGTGATGAAATTTCTTACTTGTAGTAGTTTTTTCGATTAAATTGCATGAAAACATGGAGTCAGAGTTCGGTTATATTATCTTGCTTGTCATAATGGGTCACCAATTCATGCCTTATCTGAACAAATTTCAATTGATGGTTGTTTAACTGAGTTAGATCGGTCTATATTATGACACTAACACAAATAATGTTGCTGTGATTTCAATTTTGGTACAATTACACTATATAGCTTTGGTTCGGAATGCCCTAAAATTCTTAATTTGTACCTACATTGTGTAGGGTTTATGTTAAAATATCTCTTCGTTGAATATTGTTCCCTACCCGAAAATTTCCTCACTTGTTACCGAGTAGTTCTGTGATGAAATTTGTTCCTTGAACTAGTTTGTTCGATTAAATCGCATGAGGTGCATCCATGGGAGCATTGATCGTTGCGGAGGGAAATGGTGAAGGGCTCCCCTGTGGGAGCATTGCGGAGAAGATATGTGCTTCTGACCCGGTGGTTTACCAACTTGTTCGGGTAATTGTTCTTTTCCCTATCCACTTTGAGATTTAGTTGTAGACTATGTAATTTGGTAACATAAGGTGTTAAACTAGAATTGCCGGTGTTCTTAAAATCGTTTTATGTGATCGAACTCTATATTCAGTTACGTTTGATACTCCAATGAGTTTATCTGATAAGATTTGAACTGTACAAATATGGTCATTGTGTAAACTTAATGACACAAAGACACTGTTGGAAATAGCGGATGGCTTAACGGAACAGATGCAAATGTCCTTGTACAGTTTACTCACGTATTAGAAAGAACGAAATAAATAGTATACAAGAGAACGATTTTGATAAACTGCTGAACCCAGGGGTGAGCAACGGTTCGGTTCGGTTCAAACCGAACCGATTTTACAAAAACCGAATAAACCGAAAACCGAAATTTACAAAACCGAAAACCGAACGGTATAAATAAAAACTGAAATAAAACCGAACCGAATTAAATATGTCGGTTGTCGGTTGGTTCGGTTCCATCCGAATGTGGAAACAAGATGATCTTTTAGCAAATCAGACACTAAAAAATCTCTTGAAACAAACCTCTATAAGGGATTAATATTTTCATAGTAGTCAAATAATAAAAGGAGATTATACCATGTGAGATTATACCAGCAGAAGAATAAAACGAGATTATACCATGGCCAAACATCAATAACCTACCAACAATCAATTCCTTCCACAAACAAAACATGCTTTTAATCTACAAAATGATTTTAAAATACCTATACTAAGACCAGGATTGTGCAATACGAGATCTGAACCAGTAGCAACAACGGATTTGTTTAGAATAAACAAAAAAAACCAAAAAAGAAGAAGTCAAGAGCATTAATGAACGGATTTTTTGTTAAAAAGAAATCAGAACTAGTAGCAGCAAGAACCTGTTAGCCAGCATTATTTTGCTCCCGTCCTAACCCACCGCAGGGTCCGCCGTCGCCACCGCTAACGCATCCTTCTCCTCCGTCCTCTTCTTGGCCCGCTTATCCTCTTCGCCTACATCCTCTTCAGGAGAGAGAGGGAGAGAGAGGGGAGAGAGAGAGAGAGTGAGAAAGAGAGAGAGAAGTTGATCTATTTTTCTTCGGGAGAGGTCCAGAGACTGGACTACAGGAAGAGGCGGCGTGTGAGAGAGAGAGAGAAAGTTTAGGTTTATAATTTTTTTAATTTATAAAAGAAAATGGGGATAATTATTATTACAATACTTAATAATTTCGGTTTTCGGGTCGGGTCAGGAATCGAATCCTGAAACCGCGACCCGAACCGAATTAAGTCGGTTTTTACCTTTGTAAACCGAAAACCGATCCGTTTAATTTATAACCGACCCGAATTGTAATTACGGGTCGGTTCGGGTCGGTTTCGGGTTGAAAACCGAGAATTGCTCACCCCTAGCTGAACCTGTATCTAAGGGCCTTTTTGGTAGGAGGAAAACGTGGGAGGAAGGAAAATGGAAGGGCATGAAGCATTTTCTCTTGTTTGCTATGGAAAGGTAAAGTAGAGGGAAGGAAAAGTGGATGGGTTAGGGTCCGTTTGGATATGTTTTCTGAAATTTATTTCTAAAAACAGTTTTACGAAAGTAAGTTATAAAGCTGTTTTCTGAGTATAAAAATTATGACTTCGCGTTTGGTTACTTTCATCTGGAAAAAAATTCTGAACAAAAAAATAAAAAAAATTTGGTAAAATATTTTTATAAAGAATTTGTTAAATAAAATTTTATGTCACGTGTCCTGTTTAGTGTCCTGTTTCCGTATCCAGTTCATAGTCGACCGTGTCGCGCCCATCGACCCCGCTGACGGGACTCTCCGCTTCTGTTGCTGCTTTCCTTTCCTCCTATTTTCCCCGAGCACCTGGAGGCCCGACCCTAACTCTAGCCCCTTCGCCGGAGCTCGAGCTACGAGCTTGGCCATGGCGCCGCCCACCACCCAGATCTGGGTCCCCTACCCGACTGTCCTAGCGAAATCGCTGTCCTCAACTGTCGCCGGAGCCCGAGCTAGGAGGTCGGCCGTGGGTTCGCCTTCGTCCAGATCCGGCTCCTCCACCGTCGTCGGAGCTCGACCTACGAGCTCGGCCACGGCACCGCCCTCCGAGCTCCGGGGAATCTTTTCCATGGGGAGACTTTCTCCGGGGAGGTCGTCGCGTTCAAGCTCCGGAGCATCTTTTCCGTGGGGAGGTCGGGGTCGCACGCGAGCTCTGGGGAATCTTTCTTCTCCGGGGAGGTTGGGGTCGCCTTCAGCTCCTTCAGCTTTTTCGTGAGGAGACTTTCTTCTCTGTGGAGCTCATTGAGCTTTTCCTTTGGACTGTCAACTGAGGAGAGAGAAAGAGCAAGCGAGAGAGTTGAGGGGGGTTGGGTGGGGTGGGACCCGCAGAAATGGGAAAAGAGCTTTCAGAAAACTACTTTATACTACTCTCTCAAAGTAACGTTATAATGTGGCCTTTTGGAAAAACTTTTGGAAATCAATTTTGAAGTGCATGACAGCCAAACATGTTTTGAGTGAGTTTTTGAGTTAAAATTCAGAGAATTGAATTATAAACTGTAACCAAACGGACCCTTACTTTCCCTCTTAACCGAAGAAATTCAATCGCTCAAAAAATGGAAGAAAAAGTGGAAAATAAGTGGAGACGTGTGATATTACACATTTTTAACGTCTCTAATTCAAAACCGAATATGAAATTTTGCTTTAATTCGGCTCCTTTATGGAAAGTCGATGTATTCCCAAAGAAAAAAATGAGATCCACAACATCTATGTCGGTTTGAATGCATACAAAGTTGTTGTTGACCAAGAAATTTGTATGTTGAACCGGGACTATGTTCGAAATCTAGTCCGAATAAGAGACTGTTCTGATGAAGTTTGCACCGATTAGTTAGTAGATTTTCTCTTTGGCTTGACCTTTCATTCAAGTTACGGATTGATTTTTTTTTTTTTTGGGCGTTTGTATCACGTACTTGACTCCTTTCTAAGAGGATCAGCTGATGCTCAAGCAACATCCACTCATTCAGAAAGCCAGAGCTAGTCTAACAACTACCGATTCTTCTCACCCTGGGGCACTGAACGAGCCTACCTTAACCTAGGAAAGTACTTTGATATGCCTCCTTCCCTCTTTACTGCTTGAAACTAAGGATCTAGCAGACACAGCGTCGACCGAAATTCTGGAATAATAGAGGAACAATATTACCATTTTTGTTCAAAAAGATACCAAAGTGGATGACTGATGGTCCGTTTGGTTGTCTTTTTTCGGACACAGTTTTGAGTTTAAAGTTTAAACTCAAAAGTGCTTGAAAAGAGTGTTTGGTTTCCATCCACTCATAAAAAGCTTTCAAAAAAGGTTTCTTGAAAACTGATGTTATAACTTAGCTTTGTGAGAGGATGAAAACAATTTTAGGAAAGCTGCTTTCCTAAAATTTTCTCTCACACTCTCCACGTACACATCTGAAAGTGTCCGACCCCTCCTTTTTCTCTCTTCTCCCTGGCAGACCTAAAAGAGCTCACAAAATCCCTTCCTCCCCTCTCATGACAGACTTCTTTTGGACCTTGACGAGGTCGTCTCGATAGCGACCGGCCGGCGGAGCTCGACTCTCGACCTCGATGGCGGGTCTCGACAGTGATGTCGAAGGCCATGGAGACGAAGGTCTGGCTCGGCCGCCTCGAGCTCGACGAGGGATGTAGAAGCCAGGCTCGACCGGTAGAGCTCGTCTCTCGACGAGAATGTCGACCTCGACGATGAACTCGAGGCCACGACGAACTCAAGCTCCTCGAGGACACGATGACCTCGACGACGAACTCGAGGCCACGACGAACTCACAGCTAGGGTTAGATTTTTCTCGCCGTGAGGATCAAAACCGCCGCCGCCGAGGATCGAATCGCCCCCGACGACGAGCCACCAGCTCAAGGTTAGGACAGTGGACTCCGGACAGTGAAGATGTATTGGACACATTGTCCTCTATAAAGAACAATTTTTTTTTAATTGTTTTATAAAAAAAATCACACAACTAACAATATTTTATAAAATTTTATTAAAATTATTATTTTCTGAATTTTTTTTACCAAATAGAATTTTTAACTTTTTTTTTTCTTTCTGAAAACTGTTTTTCAGATAAAAGTAACCAAAAAAAGACTCAAAATTCCTATATTCAGAAAATATCTTTATAACTTACTTTCATAAAACTGTTTTCAGGAAAAAAAATTCAGAATACATATCCAAACGGACCCTGGCTCATTCCATACTAGAAATAATCGCAGAAAATCCTTTGATAACACGGATTCGTATTTCTGATATACTAATTTTCAATTATATAAAATACAAATTATATTATTTAAAAAAATTGTTCATTGAAGTCAAACAGTAAATGAGTATTTTAGTTGAGGATATAATTGTTAGAGCTTGTACTTTTTATTTTTCTTCCTTCCATTTTTTCTTCCATAGCAAACAAGAAAAAAAGTGCATCCCTTCCATTTTCTGCCCCTCCTGCCAAACACAAATGAAGGGAATGGTGTTTCCTTTAAATATGAATGGAAGGTCTATCTCTACTCTTTTTCCTTCCACCCATTTTTCCATCATTCCTACCGAACAAAGTCTAAATATCGGCCTTACTGCAGTATCAGTCTATCTATTGTTCTTTTACTTGGAGCACAGATCTGTATCATCCCTCATGCCATTTGGTTGCAAACAAGAGAAAGCGTTTTGAAAATTTTAGAACAAAGGATTATTGTCAAGTTGAATTATTTGCTATCAGCATATTGCTCTTCATTACAATGAGTAAACTCAAAGAACATTGCAGGTCTTCCTCTTCGTAGAAACTCTGTTTTAGCCACCTCGATTTACCCATACTTGGATGCCCGTTTTGGCCTTTTGTTTTTGACATTACTCTTTCTAACCTTCATGTTGTGATTTGTTTATCAACACTTGCATTCACATCTATTGAAGTCCACAAGGCCCACTTACTAACTATGATTCCCCTGACTTGGATATGTCCTTTGGGAAATTGTCAGTTCAACCTTTGGTTAACTCTTGATCAAAGTTGAGAAAATTTGGAACCTTTCACCTTTGACAACATTTCTTTCTTTTGGGTTCCGAAGTTCAGCATTCGCAGGATTGAATGCAAGTCTTCTAATGGAGTGTCTGCTTCCTGCTAGCTATATCAGAGTAGACAGAAATCATTTTTGGGTGGAAGAGAAGAAGTGGACTGTTGGTTAAAAGCTATGTTGCACGGACTCAGGTGACACAATATGGACACGGCGCATGGAGACGACGCCTATTTTGTATGTCCCTAGACTCCTAGTATTTTTGGATTGTCCTTGCCGTGTCTTACACAACATGCCACCAATTTTTGGCATGCATATGCTTCATAGGATAGGGAATTCTCATCATCTTTCAATCGTCTTGATAAGATATAAGGGGCTTCAAAACGGCTCAAGATTGAGCCGTCTAAGCGTGTATATCATCAACCATTTTCTTATAAAAAAATTAAATTATGTAAAAAGTTGTTGAAAAAAGTTTAAATTTGTTATATATATTCAAAATGGGGAATCGAACTCAACTAAACAAGAAGAAAACCTCCCACCTTAACCACATGAGCTAGAAAAGATATTTGACTATAATTGGATAATATGCTTATTATACGTTATCACACGTGCAAAGCACGTGCATTGCTAGTCTTTATAAGAGGGTCAAAAAATTGCATACTACTTGTAAGTTGTCACTTAAGTTGCTATCTCTATAGTTAAGTTGTGAATTTTCTTTGTCAGGTCTGATTCGTCCACTATTTTGAATTTTGATATGTGGATGTTACATGTTACGCTTGACGTTCAGTGGTTTTCCCTTTTAGGTTGAAGGCGATGGGAGACTAGTTCCTGCTACAGATGATGAGCTTATGGAAGTTGAGCATCTACTCGAAGATGATAAAAGCAAATTACATCTAACTGAAGCCAAAGAGCTTTCTTCACAATGTCCTTCTAATGAAGGATTTCCATCTAACATGTCTGACTTAGAAGGTCCGGAAGGTCATATCTTAGATCTTTCTCTGTCTTCTTACCTTGTGCATTTCCACACTTCGAGACATATTCCTTCTTTACTTGTGTCCTATATGAATTTAGTTTGTGCAGGAAGTTCCCTCTCTAGCATAACTTCTCTTTGGTAGTGTTGGCTTTTTAAACCCCCTTAGTAAAATAATTCAAATTGTTTCCAGGTGACATTCCTCCGGTAACGTGTTGGAGCAAAAAGAACATTTGTAATATTTTTGATGTGCATTTATCCACGAGGCACTGCTATGAAGATAACAGCTTCCTGTCCCCTTGCATGGGTGATGGGCACATTTTCCTTTTATAGTGATCGCTGATCTTTTGTCCATTGTTGAAAGTTGGTCTTTGAGAGTTTGATGGACTTGTGTAAATTTTGGATATGGAAGGCGTATATGCTATCGGAAAGACCCATCCCCCCTCCCACCCTAACACACACACACACACACACACACACACCCACCCACCCCCACACACCACCAGCATAAAAATTTGTTTACTGTCTCTATTTTTTAATGTTATGTGAGTTGCTACCTGTCAATGAAACCAACATATTTACGGTTAAAAATATGTATGCAGATGATCCAACTTAAAAAATACATGAGTTTCTTTATGCAGAGATTTCATTGCAATCGTCCTAATGATGTTGAGTTCAAGGTCATTTTGTAGAGAGTAGTTTCCAAAAATATTAACACCTATAACAACCGCCAATGAACCAAACACAAAACTCACCCTAGAATATGCTGCTTTATTTTTTGTATAAACTAGAAATATTTCGAGACTAATAAATTGTACTTTTAAAAGTTTTGAACTCCATTTCTCAGGTTTCTTTCTTAATGAGGAACGGAGGTTTTAAACTGAACTCTAGAAATGTTGGGTAAGTGTTGAAATGTACTAAGGAAGTGACATTAATGTGTAGAGAAATGGACATAATTCAAATGCCATAAAATTTTGGGCATCTCTTAGAAGAATTAGACAAGGTTTGTACTTGTAGTATGGAGTATTAGACAAGGTTTGTACTTGTAGTATTGGATACTGATATGTATCGGCCCGATTGCATGGCATTGTAATCTGATACCAACCCCACCTATACTGATCGATACTGACATTAGGACTCTTTCTGGTCAGCTAATCAAAGAAAAAAAAAAATCAATCAAAAAAGGAGAGAAATACGAAAAGAATAGTATTGACACAATGATTTGTCCATGCAAAAGACTGGCATGTTATAGTGTCAATAAGTTTCACTATTGACGCATTGGAACCAGTACCATTTGGCAATGTTTTATATTTATAGATTCACAAATTGCATCCATGTTAGAATTATTCCATTCAAAAAAAGTATCTAATTTTTGTATCTTTTGTCTAGAAGCAAGTAAACAAACAACCGTATTTATTGTATGTGAATGATTCCATTCAAAAAAGAGTATCTAATTTTGGTATCTTTTGTCTAGAAACAACTGTACTTAATGTATGTGAATGATTCAGACTTGTTAAATATTTATTCCAATGAAAAATAACGTGACAACAAATAATACACTACACCTAAATGTGTCAAGTATTTTTCTAGCTCTTTTTAGTAAGTTCTAACTAATTTATGGCTTACAAAAATCAAGAACTCCGAAACTGATGAAACAGCCAAAATGTTCGATATCGGTACTCGTAAGAAAGGTTCAAAACTGGTTCCATATGAAAATTGTGGACCTCGCTGTTAAACGCATTTCCACGTGGGAGAAGGTCCTAACGCTGAGCTCATCATGACCATGGATCTACAAAAGAAGTGCCATGTACTGGATAGCTTGCACAGAGGAATTCTGAGCCTAATAGATAAAAAAAAAATTCTGTTGCCATTATGTTTATATGGTAAGATTAGTTAGGTATCAAGATTGTGCTGTTGTATGTCTGTAGCTAGTTAGGATCTAAAAAAAAGATGTGCCTGTACTGGGTAAGTTGTTCCAAGGAATTTTTTTTATTTTTGAAAAGTGAGAGGGTAAACCTCCCCCCATGCTTCATTAAAGAGTGGTTTAATGAAACCTCAAGATACAATGTTACAAGATAAACTCATGTAGCAAGTCCCAACTACATGAGAAAGTCAAAAGATACAACCACAACCCAAAAGATTAAAGAACATGCATCCCTCTTGTATCGGTCTTCTCTCCCGTGTCTTAAGATGTTGCCTTTGCTTCTTTGGTCTTCTCCCGCATGCCCCTTTTGCTGAATAATTAATGTTAGATATTTTCTTTTATGAGTTGTAGAACAGAATCATGTTTTCTATTAAAACATCTGTTGCTTCTTTCAGGCCACCCCAACAGATAGCCGTCACCATTATATCCCAAAGCCATCCATCCTCCCTCTCGACTCTTTTTTCTCTCCCAAGGCCCCATAAAGACCCCACAGTCCCCGGGTGACCGTGTTCCAAGGAATGTTGATTCTAATAGGTAATACTTTTTATGTTTCCATTACCGAGTTGGTGAGGTTGGTTAGGTATCATGATTGTGCTATTTGTTTATGTCATGATAGTCATACGAGGGCTAAATAAAAAGTAAACTACCAATTCATTAAAATTTTAAATGCTCCTTTTCAAGTTCAAAGTTCTCAAAATCAGAAGGAAATGGAGATGATTCTTTTCTAAAACTTAGAAATCTGCCAAATTTTACTGGGTGTCACTTACTCGAGGATAAGGTATGGCACTTGCTATGTAAGATGTGGGATCGAGACAGAGAGAAAACCTCACCCTGAAAATGGAGGTTAGACTGTAAATCTTGACCCTCCCCCAGGCCTTGCATTGTTGGAGTTTCTCTTGTATATGACGATTATATCGTTTGTATTAGTGGAACACTAGTTTCTTAAATCTCATCATTGGTATGTTTTCTACTGGGATTATCTAGAATCTTCTTCTGGTCACTTTGTTCTTGGTATTATAGTAATGCTTATTTCTTATGATATGTATATTTCAGGACCTGTGAAATCTGACAACCTGGAAGTTGATCCACCAACGTCGGATGCTACAAATGAGGTGTGTTCATGATTTTTTTCCCTTATCGTGCTTCTTGTATTTAGATATGATGAATTGTTCTTTCTTCTTTCCATATTATGTTCCTCCTATTCTCACTTTGGTATCTTGTAGTTTCATCTTGCAAGACCTTATTATATTTACCTAAAATCATTTTACAATCATGGCAGTGTGATATTATGAGACAACTAGCTGCTTATTCGCTGTGACGTTGCATGATATAAGACACCATGTTATTTCTAGGTCTAAAATCTGAAAAGTTAAACTCGTTAAAATAGACAAGTATGTGCATCTGTGTAGGCCTTGTTTAAAAGCAATACCATGATTCATTTAAATATGCAGTGTTATTTAACGGATTTATTAAAATTGTCAATTATAGAGTGAAGTTTCTAAGGACATTAAAAAGAGAGGGAGTTATTTACGTGAACAGCCTAGGAGATGATAAAATAGATTCAAATAAGATAACTCTAATTAGGAACTAGTTCAATTGTTGTTGTCTTCTCTTTGGTGGTCTTTTTTCTCATATGATTGACTTATGGGTAGGGTTTCAGTGATGGATACTTCAAGTGGTGCTTGTCGTGTGTCCATCCTCCACTACTTTGATAGCTTCTAGCGACACAAGTTAGTGACATGCCGACAAAGGTGTCGTTTACTGCCTTTTGGAGTCTAGATGCGTGTTTTATCTTTCATTGTGTTATCGGAGTAAGTCTTCTTTTGCTATTGGGACTTGTTTTCTTAAATTATCTTTAATGAAACAAGAGGGGATTTATTCCCACAGTTTAATCTAAAAATTAGGGCTTATTGATGCTTTAAAGGAAATGAAAACTGGAAAAGTTGTAGGAAATGGCGGTATTCATTTTAAGGTTTGAAAATATTTAAGAAACAAGATTGATGTGACTAACAATTTCATTCAATCAAACTCCAAGGATGGAAAAAGTGCTCGATAAAAGGAGCACTATGTTGGTACCTCTTTATAAAATTAAGAGAGATTTAAATTGCACTATTGAGGAATTTTGCTTGTGAACTGTATTTCAACTCTGGAAGAATAATTGAAAAATTACTAGCAAAATAAACAAGAAGTTCCAAGAATTGGTAATGCCAAGTAAGTTCTGTTGGGAGCTATTTACTTAACAAGAAGATTAATGGACATGTTCAGAGAGGGAGAGACTTATACATGGTTTTAATGACTTATAAAATGGTTATAATATAATATACTTAGGGAGATCATGTAGTGTGTGCTCAAGAGGAGACTAGTCTCCAACAGCTATAGTAATTATCAAGGATATTCGTAGTGGAGTTCCAACTGATTGCAAACAGAGATGTAGATCTCCACTAATCTCCATTTTCCATCTCCAAGGTTTACATCAGGGTCAAATTTTAATCCTTTGCACCAGATATGTACAAAAGTTACAAGAATTCAAGATAAGGATAGATTTACGTATGGTTTTAATTTGTTATAAGATGCTTATGATAGTATCCTTGGGGAGATTATATAGTTTGTTTTAAAGCGAAAGTAGCTGTTGATAGGGTTGTTAATGGGTCAGGACCGCCTCAAGCTTTAGCCCGGCCATGAGCCGTTCTTAAAACAGGTTGGGTTGGGCTCATTTTTAATCATGTTCAACTTTTGGGCTGGGTTTGGGTAGAATGACCAGTGAACCGACCCGACAATATCACGTTGGATCCCCACATGTATAACATTACCTTTATTTCCTAACCCTGAAGACTTTCCTAGACGTCAAACATGCCGCCACTCTAGAGATAGAAGACTCCTAAGACTGCTATGATCCTCAACTCTCTTATAAGACTCTTATCCCTGACCCTAAATTGTAAATAACTTTCATGTTTTTCATATTGCGTAAACTAATGACTTCTATTTTCTAACCCTAAACCCCCCCCCCCCCCCCCCCCCCCCCCCCCCAGCTGCCCTTAACCCTAATGACTCGAGCGGTGGCAACGATCATGCCCGAATGGTGCGACCAACGTTCCCGAGGGCTACGGGCATTCTAGGATTTGACACTCTGAAGACATTTTGATATCAAGCAGCTGCTTCCTTTGTTATCTGATCTGTAATGGTTAGATCGATTAGTGTTCATTATGGTCAATTCTCAACTGGTGTTAACCTTTAGACGTCTTGATTGATTGGTTGCTATTCATTATTGTCAATTCTCAGTTACGTAGTTTATTCCAAAGAAATTAACAACTATAATATGGTTGGTGTTATTTGTTTTATGGGTTTGAGTCAGTAGTGTATGTTATTCTGTGAGTTGACTGGAAAACATTAACTTAATTTAGTTGGCCCGAAAAGCCCACAGGCCGGCCTAAATCCTGATGGTCCGAGGTGGTCCTAGGTCTTGTAGGAATAGAGATGGGCCACATCTTTTGGTTCGGAAATATACTTGGACCAGGTTTGGGTAGTGCTTTCCCTACTCAACCCATTATCAACTCTAGTCGTTTATAGGTTTAATATTATTATCAATAACATGTATAATGGAGTGACCACTAATCAATGTTCGACTTTTAATCCTTATATATGTGTGGGGTGTGTGTGTGTGTGTGTGGCGAAGAAGGTAATTTTACAGTGGTAAATAAAGAGTCTACACATTTCAATACTCACTTTTCTCCTGCTACTACAAATTAGGCAGGAGTCAGAGTTTGCACTTCTATAGCTATATTATGATGTATCCCTGTAAGGGAAGTATTAAGGCCTTCAAAAATCCGTCGGTTCCTTTTCCGCCACACATGCCACACTGAGGACAAGAGTCAAATATTTGCTTTACGAAAGCGGCTAGCATTGCCGTGGTGTAGTCTCAAATTCTGCTAGATTTTCATTCATCCCACAACTATTACGAATAGTTAGCCCCAGATTGAAGCGGTGTTGTTGCCAGATAGCCCAAGTAAATTGACACTTGAAAGAATAAGTGCTCCTGCGTCTCCTCTCCTGTATGACAAAAGAGACACCAATGTCTTGTACTGGAACACCAAAACTTCGAAGACGTTCTTTAGTCAGTAAACGATTGTGAATCGCTTTGTACAAGCAAAGTTTAATTTTTGCTGCTGCTCCCTTTGTTCACACAAAACCTGCCCACTCTACTGCAGGATGCCTAGGCCGAAGCTGATCAAATGCCAATGTAAATGAGAACTCCCCATTTGGTGCTCCATCCCAAATCCATCGATCCCGCAATCTCTCTGTTTCAATCTGGATACCTTCGATCGCAGCCGAGTAGAGTTGGCCAAGCTGCCGCTCAGCAACGTTCCACTGGGCATTTCGGATTAGCCTGCTTTTAGGGGTTATTGCTGCTAATTAGTTCAAATACAAGCCACCCCAACCAGTCTAGGAGGCTTTGGTGATTCAAACACGGGTCAAACCATAGGCTTGTTGTATTCCCATTGCAAATGATCCGGCTAATCAATTGTTTGAGCCAACATCTCTGATTGAGGATACTTTTAAATGTAACAGAGGAGTTATCAATTTGTTGGATACAAAAATTATTCTTTGTGAGATACCAATCTTTAGTCCATTCACAGCCACATAGATCAGCCTTCCAAGGACCGCCAGGCCAGTTTGAGGTGGTCTACATCCCGGAGGATCCTAAGAGAGCGGATACCAACACCACCTTCCTCTCTAGTGCAACAGAGTTCTTCCCAACATATGGCATGGATCCCTCATCGCCAGACAAATTCAGCACAATATTTTTCTATCTTGCCAATGGTAGAAGTAGGAATAAGGATGGCTTGAAGCCAATGTCGGGCAATGGCTGTAATGACTGCACGTACTAGCTCGAGATGACTTCCGAAAGACAATGGCTAGACTTGCCAGCCCTCCAATCATTTTGAACTTAGCACAAGTCCTTTGCAATCCGCATCCCGACCATAATTAATCGAGAGGGAAAGGCCTAGATATTGAACATGGAGATGACTTGCTTTTATACCAAGGAGAGAAGTCCATGCATCCTGATGTGGACAAGTTATTGTTAAAGTAGACTCTGCTCTTGTCGCTATTCAAGTGCAGTTCTGACCACTTGTCAAATTCTGCCATCAGTGTTCCAGTGCTCATGTGTGATGGTTCAAGGAATACAAGTCATCTGCATATATACGATGGGATACAATAGGGTTAGATCGCTTAAATAGAGGAGTAATCCATCTTCTGTGAACCGCCAAATCCATCAGACGAGTATCCCATGGCCATAGTAAATAAGAGGGGGATAATAGGTCACCCTGTCGCAGTCCTCTATTACTCCCAAAAAATCCTCAAAAAACCTTGAGGATGACATTTCACTAAAACAGAAAATGTAGGAGAGAAAATGCAGTCCCTGATTCTTTCAACCCACCATTCTTCAAATCCCATACTCAGCATAGTTTGACAGAAAATCACGATTGACAATATCGTAAGCCTTGCGAAGATCCAGTTTAATGCACGCTTTTCGGCCTGCAGTCATGTTAAAATCTCGCACCAATTCATGAGCAAGGGAGCAATTTTCTGCTATGGAACGCCGCTTAATAAAGATTGTTTGATTAGCTGAAATGAGACCCTGCATTATACTTTGCATCCTGCAGCACATAAAATGTGTGATTATTTCTTAAAGGAAATTGCAATAAAAGATGTGAAGTCACCAAAGCTGTAGCTCATTTTTTTGGAACAAGCGTGATGAACGTGTGATTAAGATATTTTAAGAGGCGCCATGTGGAGAAGAAATCCTGAACCACAGCAAGAATTTGATCTTTGAGAATGTCCCAGTGTTTTTTTTAAAATAAAATTTGGCACCGAAGCCAGCCTTGCATGTATCAGCCTTCTTAATAATAGATTCCACTTCTTCCATAAAGAGTGGGTTTCGAAGTAGGCAGTTACCTTCATTAGTGACCACTCTCTTACAGACTATCTCAGGGAAAACTGTTGCATAATCGGATTGATTATGGAGTTGTTTGTAGAAAGCGACCGCCTCCTTGTGAATATCCTGGGTGTCAGAGATGACCCTGCCATCGGCATCAATAAGGGGTTATTAAAACTATTTCTGTGCTGCCTAGCCCGAATGACTGACGGCGTGAAAGAACTTCGAACTCCAGTTGCCATCCTTAAGCCATAGACATGGCTCTTTGCATATGGTGCAGCTCCTTCTGCAATTGGCTTCTCCTAACTACCTCCTGGAGATGCACTTCGTGCAGTGCTAAGTCTTCGTCCATAGGAGCAGTTTGCAACTGATCCTGCAGTTCCTTTAGATCCTTTTCCAGTTCTCTCTTTCTCTATATATATGTGTGTGTGTGTGTGTTCCATTTTGTATGTTGTTTGTTTATGATGTTGTGTTGATTGGATACCTTCTATTTCTGAGAGAAGCAAAACTTTGGAATATAAACGATTTGAAATTTGTAACAGAAGAGTATATGCAGTGCAGTGGCCTTTAGCAAAAATTCAAGAAGAAACAAGGAGTTGTTTGTGTTGATTGCCAAGAGATACCTAAGAAGGTGATGTAGGCAACTCTAGGGGGGGCGTGAATAGGGTAATAGAAGAAATACACAGATAAAACTAACGTGCACAATCAGAAACAACAATAGTAAAGTAAATGAAAGAGAGAAAGAGAGATCATAGCGGAAACACAACGATGTATACTGTATCCTTATGTGAAGGCAGTCCAGTCCCGGATACTCTTGTCCAATGTTGATCCACTATTTGACAAATAACAATTACACTACGAGCTTTGATCCGAAGGGCTCACCAACTTCTTAAAACCACGAGCTTTGATTCAAAGTTCTTACAACCATGAACTTTGATTCAAAGGCTTGCCGACTTCAACTTCAGTTAAAAAAAAAGTAACTTGAAAATCCAAGCTGTACAACTCTTGAACTAACTTCTAATCGAACCGCAACCGACACTTAGAAGACTAGGAAGTTGATCTTGGTGATGAGAAGGTTCAAAGCTCAGAATATTAGTTATTGAAAATGTATTTGATCAATTTCAAGTTCGTGATTTCAATGGAGAAATCATGATCTATTTATATATTTATGCAAACCGAATTCGGTCAGAATTCGTCCAACGGTCTGAATTATAGCCGTTTGTGAACGTTGTATGCAGTTACCTTGAAAATAGTCATTTGAAAACCGAATTCGGTCCGAGTTCGGTTGACACCGATTTTGGTCTGAATTCGCCATTTTCTAAACAGAACTATTCTGTTTGAAATATACCGAGTTCTGTCCCAATTCGGTCCAAACTGAATTTGGTCAAAATTCTGTTATTTTAACCATAATTGACCAATTTGTTTAACTATGATTGGTTTTGTGGAAAAATTAGGTTCTAGTTTTCTAGTAGCAGTACGGACTCGATTTACATTTGATCCTATGAAATAAAGAAAAATACATAAGAAAATGTAAAATGCGATCCGCAACCTTGATGATGACTCGGAGTAGAATAGTAGCTTTAATTTATCGATGTCGTTGCCGTGTATTACGTCATAGTTTATCAATATCAAAATCTAGTTGACTAGATATGTCAACAGGTGATACTTTTTGCTTTCTAGTTTTTTCATTCATCATGCTAGAGAAGTTGCCAAAGATGTTCATAAGAGGAAAGTTGAGTTGGTACAATGATCATAGGATGCCCTTGAAGTTGAAAGAAATAAGTCAACAAGAGATATTTAGTGAGATATTTAGCTTTGCATTATTGCTATGAATAGCGTAGTCACAAGTTCGACGATTGGAATAATGTAGCAAGGTTGAAAGTTCGGGGTTCGGCATAAGTTCTAAATTCGGCAAATGTTTGGATAGAAGAAGCTGATTTTTTTTACAATAGACATGAAATTTGGCATCATGACCATGAGGATTCATGGAAACTTGGCTTCACCATCATGAGTTGGTGGTTTTAATTAATTGGATTCAACCAGCTGCTGACTCCTTTGATTGATGTTTAACCATCAATTTGATATTAAAGATGTTTTCATGGTAAAACTTGCTACCAATATAACATACCATCTTTACACTTTGCCTTGAGAGAATGTCACGTCACTCGTCTAGTAGACAATTGTAAAGAGGATTGACAGATCCTTTAGTCCCACATCGGGTAGGAAGAGGGAAGGAAGTCGTGGTTATAAATACTAATAGAGGGGGGAGCTGAAGTGGAGACACATCCTTATTTCTTTTGGTGGACCTCCTTAAATGGTCTTTGGGTGAAGGCTCTAGCCTAGCCCAACAATATAAATTTCAAAATAATTTTTAGTTTGCATATAATTGGCACTTATATGATATTCATGGATTTGCGAGTATCTTGCGTATTTTACGAATTATACATGAACTGACGAACTATTCGCCATTGATTCATCTTATTATATATTTGTGAATTATTTGAATAATTCACGAATAATATTGACTATGATGAATAGTAGGCAATTAAGAATCAATTTGTCCAAATGATGAGCCTTTTAAAGTGAGAATGCACAGAGTTAGTGGCAATATGTTTAAAATAAGATAAGAAATAAGTATTAATAAAATTCGAAGGTGGTACTAATTGGGATGTTACAAGAGAAGATCGTTTGAGGTGGTTTGGACACAAGTCGATGGATCAGAGGAGTCATAGGATACTAGTTAACGAGTCTGCTAGTTTGTTGTGGTGGTTGGACGCAAGTCAATGGATCAGAGGACATAGTACCACCATCCTGAATCAACCAAACAATATGTTGGAATAATAATAATAATTTGTTAAGAACATATAATAGTGCATTGGAAGTTTTTCTGGCTTGAATTTACTGTGGGAACTTCTAAAATTTTGAGACGTACATTTTTGCAATACATTATATTGTACTTAGGGGTGAGCATTATTCGGTTTTAAACCGAAAACTGAACCTAGCCGAACCGAATAAGAGATTCAGTTCGATTTGAAAAAAAGGGTTTGGTTTCAGTTTTGAAAATACTAAAATTTCTTATTCGGTTTTGGTTTTGAATTTCGGTTTCGTCCAAAACTGAAAACCTAATAAAATTATGCAATTATGTAAATACTCTCAAATTTATCCATATCTTGTGATTAAAATTTTATATATTTGGAAAAACAATTCTATGTATATGTTTTGAAGCTCAATATTGATAATTTAACAACTAGTCCAACTTTGGGCGCAACTTTAAAATACAACAAATGTGTATAAAAACTATCATTTTAATATAATTGAACCACGATCCCAACTTTGGGTCCGACCCATTAAACAATAGAAATATTCCAACCCGACAAACCGAATTGCTTATTTGGTTCGGTTTCGGTTTTGGCTAATCGGTTCGGTTTTGGAATTTTAGAATTTCGGTTATTCGGTTTGGACTATTTCGGTTCGGTTGAAACCGATTAAACCGAACGCTCACCCCTAGTTGTACTTTTTAACATAAGGTTCTCTCTTTCTATTGCCTCAGTGATGAACCAACCCTTTTTAATTTGCAAGAATGAGCCTAGGTTTTGGGCATGTAGGGTTGAATTCATTCTTCTTAATTTGGTAAACTACTAAACATAGGTAACAAGTTTGGAGCCTATATGATGCTGGACAATTTTGTGTAAATTGTAAGTTTGACTTCAAAGAGATTATTCCTCCTTGGAAGACGAGTGGTAATTTCACTGTATGAAGATTTTTTATGCTTTTTTTTCTTTACTTTGAGTGGGTTGTTACTTATGGCCATATGTACATTCCCGTACCGTTTTGCTTCAAATTCGTTTCTAACAAGTGCAAGACTTGTTTGTATAGGCTGTAAGTTCCTAACATAATCTAAGCTGTCTACATAAATGCTTTTCCTTTATGGGATAAAAAACTTCAAGTTTTAATCAACTTCCCTCTCTAAAAGCTGCTACATTGGAGTAGTTAATTGTTCATATTGAGAATCTTGGGCCTTCATCAAATATCAGTTGGTTAGTGGTGCAAAATTAGCTTCAATGTATGACTGTCAATGCCACGCTTCAGATTACCATCCCAAAGATCAAAGGATAAGCAGCGTTTTTTCCCTGGTTACAATATATATGTAACATTTCAAAATAAAAGCTCATATTTTCGAACACAAGATATGAAAAATAACTAGTTGAAATTGAGTAGGATCTAATATTGATGCGAACACGCAATATATTTAGTATCTTACTGAATACTGACCCTTATTAGTTACAAAATGATTTTGACACCACATATTTTTAGAACTTATCTGAAAGCATATCAAGATAAGAAAGTTGAAAAAAAACCTTAGGGTGTTTTTGATTGCAAAGTGGAAAATATGTGGAAAAGAAATAATTCCATGGAATTATTTTACTAGGAAAAAATTCCATATAATTTTAAAATTTTCTTATGGATAACTTAATTTGGGTGTTTGATTGTCTTTATTTTCCACGGAAAATAGTAATAGTTATTTTCCATGGAAAATGATATTTTCCTATGGGTTGGGCCAGTTTCATTTTCCACCAATTTAAAAGAAAATATGGAAAATAATAGTTTTTTGGAAAATAATTTCATGGAAAATATAAGCTATCAAACACTACAATTGGTGGAAATTTTGTGATGGAAATATTTTCCATGGTAAAAAACCCAATCAAACACAGCCTTAAAGGTTGTTACAAAATGGTTTTGACACCACATATTTTGTTGGAACTTATCTATCTGAAAGCATATAGGAGATGAAAGTTCAGAAAAACAACACAAGTATTCGTATTCTTGGGAGCATTCTATTGCCCTAAGTACGGTTGGAAGATCCAGGAAACTACATTGACGGGTCCATTTTTACGAAACTGTATAAGCGATCACCAATGATTAGAGTAGTGTGTTTGATTCTTTTTAAACACTACTATAACAGATGAATTGTTCAGTTTATCTTGTATTAGCAGGTTACATAATCACTAAGTTCTTTCTTTTCGAATTATTTGAGGGTGCTGTATCTATAATGCAAGTTGCGTATTAGTTTGTTATATTCGACACTGGATATCTTATCATGATAGTTCTTTTTTATAACTGCATGTTTCATGCTTTGCATAGTTATATATGCTTCACTGAAGTGTCAACAGTTTTAGGGTCTATTATTGTCCCTGAGGCCACTATTTTCTCCGTTCTCTTTGTTTAATACTCACATATAGTATATAGAGGTGACGTTCCAAAAGGTTAAACAGGAAGAGACTGCGGTTAAAACGTGAAGCTGTGAGGCATTCTCCTGAGTACATGGTTGTAGATGGCCAGTCATCTGACAATCCGAAGCCTTCAAAAATTGGTGTGAACAAGGTCCAGTCTGAGAGTACTTCAATTAGGACTGCTACTTATCCAATTTGTCTAAGTGGACAAGATCATTTTCAGTCAGGGTTTGCAGAGCCTTGTTCAGAACCTACAAATGAGGCAGTCTCTGGTAGATCGTCAGTTTCTGAATCATACTCAAATAAGCCTGATTTTTCGGTATTAAAAGGGGAGCTGTGCCTGGATAATCTCACAATTAGAGAACTTCAGGAAGTATTTCGAGCCACCTTTGGGCGTCAGACTAATGTTAAGGATAAGTTGTGGCTTAAGAGAAGGATTGCCATGGGATTAACAAACTCCTGCCATGTGCCAACTTCAAGTTTTGTAATAAAAAAATAATAGTTCCGAACAAAGTAAAGGAAACACCTTGCAGGGTGCAGCGAAGTATGTGTAGGACTGGTTTTCTAACTACTGATTTGGTTACCAGTTCAACAAATGACCGGTACGAGCATTCTTCTAAGAGACATCCCAACCAAATTAAAGTTCAAAAAGCATTACCTGGCAAAAGGCCAGGGAAGCCCCTTCTGGAATATGATACAAATGAAAATCACCAAACAGGGCAGTGTGCTGCTAAAAGGATAAGAAAGCCCACTAAACGGTATATAGAAGAGCTTTCAGAAGTTGATATCATGGATTGTAATGACAGATTAATATCTCCTGTAAAAAGTCCTGGACATGGCCAGCCTTCTCCAAAATCTCAGATCAAGGTAGATCGTGATATTATTGCCCAAGGCAATCTGGTCACACGGAAGGACTCTCTAGGAGGTTCTGGCGTTCGAATACCATATGTCTCTAGGGTGAGAAGAAGCCGCCCCAGGAAAAATTTCTTTGATCTTATGGTATGTATGCTGTCTATAATGATTCAATAACATAATGGAATAATTTGCTAATTTGAATGTTATTTCTATTCCATTTGGTAATGATCTGTTTAAATGTCTTCCTTAATTGGCACATCATTGCTGTTCTTTAATGTTTTTTTTGAATTAAATGTTTGCCCGTTCTATTAACTTTTTTTTATAGCTGCAAAGAGAATATATAAACCCAATTTGTACTGTATCTGGTACTGTAGGCCAAGCTTGCCGAGGCTCCATATTCTTTTGACATGGTGTAGTCAAGTTAGAAGCTGTACCTTTTCGTTAGGTCTAACTCTAACCATACGGAAATCAAAAGGAAACAATTTTGCTGAGAAATAAAGGAGACAACAAGACTTTCAATAAACTAGTAGCTACTAGAAATTGCTAAAACAATCCATATTTATGTCTATACAATTACATGAACAATAATAGCTTTCTTCACCGATTTTTTGTCATTTTGGTAATCAATTGGTAGCTACTTAATTTAATCAATAATACGGTACCCCCTCAGTTGCATTTAGTACCTTAAGCTTGTTTTTGTAGCTCTATTTTCATAAGGATCCCAGATTCCTTCTTATCAACCTGCATAGTTTTATGTTTAATGCAATATGGTGTTTGTACGGATGACAATTGCTCTGAGCAAGTGATGCCCGACTGAGCCTGACCAACTTAGCTGTATTTACACTTTGGCTGGTAAGCATGATTGAAATTTGGGTTCTGGCCTATGTTTCAAGCCCAGGCCTATGTTTCAAGCCCACATGTTGGCCTGGTTCAGGCTTGAGAATACAACCCAGCCCTTAGATATAATGGATCCATTTCAAATACCTAATAATGTTTAACACACCAAAGGAAAAGTGCACTTAAGCAGACAATCATCCCTTGCCTGAGTTACCTCTCTTCGCTTATTTCACATAGTTTTGAAAAATATTGCTTGTCAAAATTAGTGGAACTATTATTATTATTGTTATTAAGCACACAATTTTGATGCTTTTAGATGTTTAGGTTTCGCCTGGGCTTGGTTTTGAACCCGATGTTTAAAACTGGCTGGGCTTGGGATCTAGTAACAGAAAAAATAGGATCGAGTTCATAGTCTTGGCTCAATCCAAGCCCATTGCCAACCCTAAAGATTGGATATCCTTTAAGTGATCATTCTATTACAGTGACTTAGCTCCAAAATGAGTTGAGACCCATTGCGTATCTACAGTAGCACTGAGTGGCCATTGTCCAAGTTATACTGGTTTCTTGGACTCTTCTAGCACCAATAGTGAGCTTGCAGAACTTGTTTGGGTGTTGACTTTCGATAGTGAGCTCTGATTCTGTTATAAGATTTTTAAGTTTCGATCTTAGAAGGTTTAAAAATGGTTGGAAAGGAAACTTATAATTTATCTAATATATTTTCCCTATTGGTACATCGGTTTTGGAGAGATGGTTGAAGTAGGAGTTTATTGCTACACACCTTTCCTCATCTTTGGGTGCCTAGGTTAATCGAAGCTCCCACATACTATTTCCATAGTTATTAAGAGGACCCGACTACCCCCTAGGTACTGCATTCCAGATCCTGCGACCCTAAACTTGGTTGGTTCCCAACTGATAGCCAAAAGTGGCGACCCCAACCCCAACGACCCAATCTGACAAGATGAAGTTCAACAAAGATATTAATCAAATGGTAATACAAAAGACGATAAAATCAATTAGTTGTCAAATTAAACCATACAAGACTAGGTTGTTCTAGGATCCATCATGTGAACACACCACACACCACAAAAAGAACTGCTCTTAAGAGAACCATAGTGTGCTGGTTAACCCTACCCCTCCCCTCTCGTACAGTGTACCATGTTACCTGTACCCATACCATGTACTGAAGCATACTGCCAACAGATAACTATGACTATATCAGTCACCACTACCACACCTTACCCCACCTTATTTGAATCTTACAACACAGCAGCCTCCTAGTGCTCCAAACGCATAAAGTAGGCCTAGCTACCCTAATGCCCTATACCTGTTTCGTTTCCAATTGGAAACATACGACCCATTGGAAGTTTGGATTTGGTGATTCCGCCCACCTTGTTTGGATTTTGAAATCAGCTGCAGAAACCCATCTGAAATCCTTTAGTTAATGTATTCACCAAGATTTTTGTCCAGTGATCATTTTATCTTGTGATTGCCCAAATAATTAATAGGCACTACTGGAAATATATCTATTTAACTGCTTAATATATGACAGATTATTTCACTGCTATGTAAAATCTTTTAGTATCTGAATAATATGAAATTGATTATTTAGGCTATATGTTTGCATATTTTGAATTTGGTACACATAATGACTTAGCTAGTTTGAATATTTTCAAAACTTCCTCCTGTGGTATTCCGAATTATTTAATTCTGTATGCTATAGAGGTAAGGTGCAGACAAATGCTCTTTTTCACTTTCTTTTGGGAACATCCTTATCTCCAGTGAATCTTAATGTAGGAAATAGGTTTATTGCAACTCATTTTAGTAGTATATTATTTCATCTCTTTAAGCTTTAGGTTAATCATCGATGGTTGATGGATGAGCATCGTACATCTACAATAACAAAAATCTGCTGAACGTGACTCTTGTGAGTTAAGATGCTATAGCTTGGTTGCTTATTTGGTTTATAAATTGTTTATTTGGTGCATATGAAACAATTACTAGCTGTTGGTTTTCCTATTTGGATTAAGGTTCATGAGGTGCTTGATTTTTAATTTGATACACATTTATATGCTTTGGAATTGTTTGTTTAGTGCACATATCCAGGATGTATTAGACTCAAACTATTTCCTTCTGAGCACTGAGGGCTTTGTCTCAAACTCTCAGGGCTAACATTGCATAAGGTTTGCATTGGATTATATTATTGCATCGTTGGTGGAGCACGATACTCATATAATATCTTTTTGTATTTTCTTTTGATGCATTAATCCAGTCAATTTACAATTAAGCAAGGAATTCTGCAGATTTAAGTCCCCTTTTGCTTTTTCATTCTGTGTTAAAGTCACGAGTTGTCACTGAATTAACAAAAGAAACTATTTAATAAAGGTATATACTTAAAATTGAAAATCTTCTTAGGCAACTGAATGCTTACTGCAATATGAATTGGTTATTGGACAGTATAGTACCTCTATTTTTCACCTAAGAACTTGGCTTTTAATATCAACCATGTTGCAAGGACACGGATTCAAATAAGGATGTGATACAGATACGGGAACAAAATTTTCACCTAGGTACATAGTAGTCACATACGTTGTAGGAATACAGACAGGGATATGGAACGGACACAATATGGGTAGGAACTCCGTTTCCGCGTGTCCGTGCAACATAGAAATCAACCTGCTGTCATGTTTGATTACGTTCGAGCCTGCACCTTGTAAGTTTTAACCCCCTGCAGTAGCATCTTTGCCTTTGAATCCTTTCCTTTGTCACACTTGATAGGAAAGTCTACTTGTTACTTTGTCATCAATGTACAATAACTCGTACTTTTTAGGCCATCTTGCACCCTCTTATTTTTTTTCCAGAATTTCGGCTTTTGATTTTGGGTTGGGAAGTGATTCTGATCTTGACTTCAACCTATGCCATTGGATCGTACATGAAAGCGTCCTTGCCCTAATGATCATATAGTAGTCCCCCCCCCCCCCCCCCCCCCCCCCCCCCCCCCCCCCCCCCCCCCGTGCTGAAGGGGTTCATTTCAAATAAGATAAACAAATAGCTGTTACCATTAAACTGATACCTTTTTGGTTGACCTGAAGTAGGCATGCATACGTTCTTAGCTTCATGCAAGTGACAAGATGCTTAGTGGTAGAACAAAATTTAACCCCTTGTATGTAATTCTATGGCTTCACAAGTACCAAAATTTGGCTGGTTCATAATTCAATTTTATGGTTTTAGAATTTAGAATATTATCATAGTGTATTTATGCAGTATCGGTCTCCCTCCTCTTCATCACATGGATACTTAACCATGTATCATACTCGGTCTTCAATTTGAAATAATCACATGCATAAAACCTAGATTTTGTTATCTTTTCACATAGTTATGAGCTTTCTCGTAACCTATGGGTAGACTAGTTGGCCTGTTGTTGCTTCTTACTATACGTGTTCAATAAATCATAGTTTTGTTTCTGGGCTAATAGTATCACTTCACTTTCAGAACTTTGTCAGCATGGAGGGTGACCGGAGGGATCTACAAACATCCAACATGAAGGACGAGGTCAGGAACATGAAAAGATGGATCATGCTGGAGACAACTCAGACGCTAATGCTGATATTTTGCAGACAGTGGAAACTGGTAACAAAAGGAAGCATCACCGAGCATGGACTCTTTGCGAGGTCTTGAAGTTAGTAGAAGGAGTTGCTAGTTTGGAGCTGGAAGGTGGTCTGAGATAGACGTGTATCGTTCACGTCTTATTCGTATCGTACCTCAGTAGATTTGAAGGTGAGTTTTGAGATCTACTACAAGATTTTGAATGGGTTATGAAGATTGCTTACACATGTTTTTTTTCTTGCTTTCATTCAATGTGTCTCTTCCTTTGCTTTAGGATAAATGGAGAAACCTGCTTAGAGCTAGCTTTGCGCAAGAACCTACTGAAAAAGGGGTAATATTCTCATTTTATTTTTTTTATTTATCTGTGGAAATTTAGCAAAATGTTCTCTCTATAGCTGACATTTAGTAGAAGGTTAAGATTTTGTTTTACTAGTAATTCTCTGAGGCTCTGCAAGATACCCATTTGTAACGTGGAGGAGATCAAGAATAGATGGCATCTATCACACATACAACAAGGGCAGATCCATTCATTAGTTTGCAAATTTAGAACCCACAAATTTAGTGTGCAGCCCTTTTAGATGAAAATATTTCCAAATTCCAAGAGAGATTCGCAAATTAGGTAGATTTTGTAACTCCTCAAACTTTCCAAATATACATCCTCTACTCTCCCCCAATGTACTCTTCCTTCTTGAACTCGGCTCTCCCATCTTTCCACAACACCTCACTGCATTCTGCACCACAGTGCGATCGCAACCGCAACAGTGTTGCCATGAGGGTACTAAATACTTGTGTAAAGCACTGTCATGCTCTTGCGAGATGTGACCACATCACTCTGTTGCCGCAATGTTTAAGTTCAACAGTATGCTGTGACCATAAGGCAGTTTTTTGGCATCTCTAAACAAACTGCGTGCCCTGTTAAAGTCCCCTCCGAACAAAATTCCTGTCTGCCTCTAGAATGTAAGTGAAGGATGAGAGTCATATATATATTCTTCGACATGCCCCCCACAGGTTGACTACCCGTTTGTACGGTTGAGAGCTGAATTCACTCAGCGGTATTTTATTTATTTTTAAATCCCATGCCTATTTGTAAATCCCACACGAAATGGATTGAACCTAGATTACTCTGATATCATGTTTAAGTCCCTCCCACTACACCAAAACTCTATAGTGTTGGTGAGGATGAGGGTTATATATTTAGATTTTTCAACATGCCTGCATACACCCTATAATTTACCAAGTGAGTAAAAACTTTCGTTCATGTAGAAGTGGAATACAGCTTATTTGATTCTCCAGCAGTTCCACCGTCTTGGCCAAATCCACCTTATATATATATAAAAAAAATATATATAATATATAAGTAATTGAGACCTGATTACGACTAATTCATTGATGGATTGGGATCCCCTAGTGTCAATATCTCCTAATGTCCTATAATGCCAATGCAAATAAGTGGAATGAATGAGATATTGACAATATTTAGTGGCCAATATCTCATGCATATTTGTCAATATCTTATTCATTTTCCATATTTGCTTGGCATCACAGGACATTACGAAATATTGGCATAAGGGCATCAAAATCCTTTTACGGGAACATAATCATTCTCTGACCTTACTGTTGAGTTGCTTTCAACTAGATCTGTTTATAAGAATCATTTATTAGTTTGAGCTCGTGAATCTACCTTAACCTCAATGTCTACATCTGGGCTTAGGGCCAGCATTAGAAGAGATGGCCCATGCATATGTATTTACGGATGAGAAGTCCAGCCAAATGTATTTACTGCTATTGACCATACAAATCACTTTCAGAAGCAAGCAGTTACAACCCATCCACTGCTTTAGAATACAAATTAGGAGATGATAACTGCAAAGCATAGCACTGATAAAATATACACCTATAGCCCCCTCCCCTCCCACTCCCAGCACACACACATACCACCAGTCTGCTGACATGCCGAAATTGTTGATGACCAGTACCAATTCCTTTAACTTCTACTAGCAACTTGCTGAGCCAATCTTGCCACTCCACGAAAAGGACTTTGCGATCTATCATCAGAAGTCCCATGTGAGGTAAAAGAATGCCATCAACAGGACCAAAGCCAAAGCATTGGCATCCCAAAATGTATCTCAGGTGCTTCTCGGATATCTTGAATCCATTGTCTTCTGCAGCCCAAGTTTCCAGTTGGTCTTCTGCAGCCCAAGTTTCAAACCATTTTGGAGTAGTACTTAGTAAGGTCGAAGAGGAAGGAATTCTTCTTCGGAAAAAAAAAAAAAAAACTATGGTTCTCTTGTACCAAATTACCTGACTGCTATAGTAGCTTATTGCCTTATCCCCATTTCAAAATACCCCGGCAACCACTTCTGGTCTCTTTACGATCACCCCCACCATTTTTTGGATCGCCATCTTTGTATTTCCAACTAATTCCAAATCATGGTTGTACCACCAATAACAAGTTTTTCGACGCACATTCAGATGTTTTTTAGGGTCTTACACATTGGACCTCCTAAGCTTGACTAAGCGGACGACATTGTTGTTCTCTGTCAAAATGGGTCCTCTCTTTACACTTTGATTCTTCACTTGACCATTGTAAAAGTTAATATTGATATTTATAGAGGATTTTATATCGTCTTGAACTTTCAAATTTTTTAGGATTAAGATTAGTATAAACTATAATAACTATTGGCCCGAGTCTGTTTTGTTTTTATCTGTAGGCTCGGAACTTCCGGAAACCAACTTCCGTGCCGATACCAACACCTATTCTTTTGAGGGTGAGGGAACTGGCGGAGATGCACTCGCCGGCTGGAATTGAGCTCCGTCCCAGCAAGTTTTCAGGTCATGATCGGAAAATTGTACAGGAAAAGGAACCTGGATTCTTGTAACCTTTCATATAAGATTAAGTACAAATCAAGGTGTAAAAATAAAATATGTCACAGGGATCATTTTATGCCTAGTATTTGATCTGTGCAACCTAATATAGCTGAGTGGTTTTTTTGCAAGGCAGCAAATAACACAGGCAGCCGTTTGTTTGTACCCTTTCCTCTCTGAGCACAAGTTTCCTGAAGGCTTGATTTTTCTTCCACTGTAGTCTGTACATTAAGCTTGGAACATTAGAAAATTTTGGGTTAATTTTACTGATCTCCCCAATGTTTCATGAGTATTACAAGGTTTATCCCTATTCCGAAAATAATTACACCGGCCACCCCTCGTTTATAAATTTTATTATACATAGGGGTGGTCAGCGATATTAGTTTCTACAGAAAATAGAAACTGGGGCATATAATTAGTTTCAAAGCGGTGGTGGTCCGTGTAATAAGTGTAAAACATAGGGGATAGTTAATGCTATTAACCCCAAAAAAAAAAGTTTTCTTGTAAATATTGAGTTCCTACAAATGACTACAATATTTTCAGTAGATTTTGTGAACTTCAATATCTTGTTATTTATCATCAATTAAGCCATCTTCCGTTTAGAATTAGAATGGGGTTATGGAACATCAAAAACTTTCATAAATAAATTGCAAAGCTTTCGTGACTAAAAGTTGACTATTTATATGTTATTTGCCAAGTTTTTTTTCAAAGTAGTTACGAACATGTGTTGCTATAATATCGAAGATTATCATATTCACTGATCTATACTCTTTTCCACCATTCTTGCCATATTTCAGTTTCCACCATTCTTTGCCATATTTCGGTTTCCGCCATTCTTTTACGAGTTTTCATGATTTCAAGCATACTATGCTATACTTTTCTTCATTGATTTTGATTGGTCTATAACTATGTGCTATATCAGAATCTTAGCAATATGAGTTTCGATAATTTTTGATGATCATATTGAGCAGAACCTGCGTTTTGTGAAGATACTACTGCTGAAAGATTTAGACGCTTGTTTCACCTTTCATGCTATGAATTTACCACAATTGTAAGTGTTGGAAACCTCAGAGTTCCCACTTAGTTACAATCTTAGGACACGACAAAATAATGTCCACATCCGCATCGTGCCAGTCGTACCCATGTTCATGTCTGTATCTTACAACATAGAGAACTACTCTTGTAACTATTGAAAATATATGTATCATGTTTCCGTATCTGTGTCGTGTCTGTACACATATCCTTCCTATGTAGCATGAACACGGTAAAATGATGTCATCATCCGTATCATACCTGTCTTACCCGTGTATCTTACAACATATAGATAACTACTCTTGTACCTATTGAAAATATATGTATCCCGTTTTCGTATCTGTGTCGCGTCTGTACACGTATCCTTCCCATGTAGCATGAACACGGCAAAATAATGTCATCATCCGTATCATGCCCGTCTTACTCGTGTTCATGTTTGTATCTTACAACTATACAGAACTACTCTTGTACCTATTGAAGTTATATGTAGGGATATTTTAGCAAATGCCCCCACTATAAATATACAAACTAGTATATACCCCCACTTAAAAAAACTAGCAGATGTCCCCACTATGAGTAAAATAATCAAAATTTTGGTTAAATAGTGGGGCTATGTCTTAAATTCTAAAATATTGTATACAAAGGAATGAAGGCATTTGCTAATTTTTTAAATAAGTGATATATAGTAGTTTCTATATTTGTAATAGGGACATTTGCTAAACTATCCCTTACATGTATCCCGTTTCTGTATATGTGTCGTGTTTGTACACGTATCTTTCCTCTGTAGCATGAACACGGCAAAATGATGTCATCATCCGTATCATGTCCGTCTTACCTGTTCATGTCTGTATCTTACAACATATAGAGAACTACACTTGTACCTATTGAAATTATTATGTATCCCATTTCCGTATATGTGTCGTGTCCGTGTGTCCGTGTCCAGACATAGGTTACAAGCAAAGGTGAAGGGACTCCAATCATACACACAACAGCCACTTATCCTCTAGAACACCAAGGCACATAATCAGAGGCTTCCACATAGGACTCACATATCCTGACTTGGCAAACCTTAGCCTCCATTCCTATCCCTCCATCTCTCCTCTTCTTTCCTCTCATTCAAACCTCAACCAAACAGCAAACCACAAGAAACCTCTGCCAATGGCAACCATGGCATCACTCACCATGGCGGCGCCGCCGTCCCCCCCGAACGCCACTTCCAGGAGGCTGCCACTGGCCGGCAGCCCACCGAAGACCGCCTTCCGTTGTTCCTCCACTCCCCGTCTCCCCAGCAGGAGTACTTCACGAGTCCGGGCATCGTCTGGCAAGGAACAGGCTATCGCGGGCCTGACAGCCGCCGCGATGGCGGCCGCCTTCGTGATCCCCGAGGTCGCGGAGGCGGCCCAGCCCGGGCTCTCTCCGTCGCTCAAGAACTTCCTGCTCAGCATCGTCTCCGGAGGGGTCGTGCTCACCGCGATCCTCGGGGCTGTCATCGGAGTCTCCAACTTCGACCCGGTCAAGAGGGCGTGAAGCGGGGATGTTAATGGGTCTTGTTCTTGTTCCTCTCTCTATCGTGCATTGGTAACTAATAAGTGACCTTTGTTTGGGAAATACTGTTATGTGATGACTTAATATGTTGAATGTTGTTTTCCAGGAGGTATAACCTATGTTGGCATGTTGCACGGACACAGATACGATAGTGTCGGGAACACGGTGTGATCCGAACCAGAGTTGGTCCATGAGGTGCGATATTGAATTGGGCCCACATGCCTTAAACGAGAATTCTCGTGTAAGGCCTGAACCACTCTACCTTGATAGTCTACACCTCATGATCCCACTTCCTATCCGATCTCATCCGTGTATAACGCATGTCTGATACCACTTGTTGAGAACGCGGTGTGACATGAACCGGAGTTGGCCCATGAGGTACGATATTGAATTGGGCCCATATGCCTTAAAAGAGAACTCTCATGTAAGGCTTGAACCAATCCCAACTATTCTACACCTGATGATCCCACTTCCTATCCGATGTTGGACTAAATTATCAACTCCGTTGTCACCTCCCTTTTTGAGTGCTCAACCGGAAACGAGATACAATCAAACAGATACAACATGGTAAGAAGACCGCAACAAGGACAAGACTCCTATTTTGGTGTGTCCTAGTGTTCAGGTTGATAAGTGTCCTAGTGTCCAGGTTGATAAGTGTCCTATTTTGGTGTGTCCTAGTGTCCAATATGTGTATGATAAGTGTCCAACATGATACGATCGAACATTTTCGGAGTGTCCATGTTTCCCAAGTTATAGCAAAGGGTCTAAGAGAAAACACCACACAATCATCTTAACATTTAAATGAGAGATTTCTCGGAATAGATGGAACCTGCAACTTGCATCTAGAAGGATGCCTATATGAGTTGCAGAAATGTCCTCTCCGTAAATTGGAAGTAAGGTTTTAGTACATCTTGACCCTCCCATTAGTGGGAGCCCCATGGCATGGAGATGCGCATTTTGTAGTAGAATCTAAGTAGTTTGAGAGACTCATTATGCAGAGATTCTTCACGGCACAACATTAGCATAGGCTCTAACCTATGATACACAGACACAAAGGTAAAGACATGGTCACATGGACACATCCATTTTTGTGTCCTATTGTATTTTTGAGTATTCTGGCTAGGTATGATACGTGTCTGACACGACATGGTCCAGACTTTTGGAGTGTCGGTGCTTCCTAGAGCATAAGTAGTCCCCTATTAGACGATTGTTGAGATAAAGCATGAAAATAAAGCTATGCAACCACTAAGACGCAGGAACTAGTAGGCTTCTATAAACATCTGATCTCCTGAAACACACTGATAATCTTATATATCGAAAAGTCAAATTAACATCAAACAACTAATTTCCAGAGGGACAAATTGCTTTTATTTTCATCACTAGGTATTTGATGATCAAACACATTTGAACAGTTTGGAACAAAGAAAGTAAATAATTTCGCAGCACCTATGTTCTTCATGATACACATGTCAAAGGGATTTCCATCTAGGTATGGTTGATATTGAACCCTCTTTGTCCACTACATCCTTTCTAGTCTCAAGCACAGCAAGCCCTGCCATGTCCATGTATAAACCTTGCGTTCTCTTCCGTGTACACATGTGTTTCCTTCAACAACCTGCAATGTCGAAACAAGCCTAGTAAATGTCCATACGCCTTTAAAACATATTTGACTGAAAAAATGGTGATCCATATCGTGTTTTGTATCCATGTCATGTCCGTATTCATGCAACATAGGCGACTACATTTTACCTAATTTGAAAAAAAGTTCGTGTTCTGTATCTGTATCTATAACGTGTCCTTATCCATGTCCGTGTCTGACCAATTATTAGATAGAGATACATGATCCCAACAGGTTTTTCATGAAGGTATTTCTGGGAACATCTATATACTAGAAAGCAAAAAGCCACTCCAAAAAATAGTCACATATGTGTCGTGTTGTGTCAGTCAGGTATCACAGACGACATGGACACCCCAAAATTATGTGTCACTGTATCCGAATCATTGTCGTCCATAGTTGTGTCCGTACACCAGTCTAATTTAAACCACTTTCAACTAGTAGTACAGTAGTTCACCATGACTAGATGCTTACTGACAAACCAAATGACTTGATCTACATATTGGATCTTACTAGTTCTAGAGTTTGTATGTTTCACCAATGGACTTTCTGAACTCAAAGTAAGCTTATTAGATCGATCATTATTATTATTTTTCCTGGTGATATAAGCTATGATAAAGAGAGGTGCTTACGACTGATAGACGCTCTTATTCATGGTGGTGGAGGATATGAGGGACTCCCCATTCAAGTAGAGAAGCTCCCCATCAATTCTCGCGTTGATCCTCTCATCGATTTGTTGAGCATTGAGGACAAATGGTTCATCCGATGCCTGAAAAGTAGAGACAGTGCACCATTTGCTCGTTTAGTCGAAATAAATTAAATCAAGTCTAGAACCCTAAGAATTAGATCCTTACCATGACCCAACCCCATGTATCTGCAAAGGATGGCACATGAGCCGTATATGAGATCACATCTGTATGGACACAAAGACATCATGCTGTGAGTATCCTTGTGGAAAACAAATGATTATATATATTTACTTCAATCTAGAAGAATAGCTTTAGAACTGAGTGCAGTTATATGTCAGTATGCTCAGAAATGATTTACAATTGAGGATATTATAACTTGAGATCTCATGGATACTTCACAAGGGATAATTGTAAACAATAATTCCTCGACCATTCTTATGAAATTTTGTATCGTAGAATTCTTTGGAAATTTAAGGATACAGATCGAAAGCGTGGGACAGAGCCGCCAAGGCCCTGCTAATGCATGGTCAGGTGAGGGTCAAGATGTGCATAGATTTATCATCAATGTATTTAGAGGTTTCTGTGACTCGGGCATGTTTCCTCCAGGATACGAGTGCAACCTTAAACTTAAGGATATGGATTATATATGCGTTATATACTCTACATTATGTAGATACTATCAATGTTTGTTTTCTGAAAATGAGGAAGGTTGACATATTGAAACTTCGATACTTTCCTCTAGGATACGAGCGCAACCTTAAACTTAAGGATACGGATTATATATGCATTATATACTCTACATTATGTAGATACTATCGATGTGCACATGTTTGTTTTCTGAAAATGAGGAAGGTGGTCATATTGAAACTTTGGTACTTTCCTCCAGGATACGAGCGCAACCTCAAACTTAAGGATACGGATTATATATGCATTATATACTCTACATTATGTAGATACTATCGATGTGCACATGTTTGTTTTCTGAAAAATGAGGAAGGTGGACATATTGAAACTTTGATACTTTCCTCTAGGATACGAGCGCAAACTTAAACTTAAGGATATGGATTAATTATATATGTGTTATATACTCTACATTATGTAGATACTATCGATGTGCACATGTTTGTTTTCTGAAAGTGAGGAAGGTGGACATATTGAAACTTTGATACTTTCCTCTAGGATAAGAGTGCAACCTTAAACTTAAGGATACGGATTATATATGCATTATATACTCTACATTATGTAGATACTATCAATGTTTGTTTCAATGTAGATGAAGTTATAATAGTTAACTTTTGGTAATCTCAAAAATTGTTAAGGTATGAGAAAATTAAAAGGAGAACTCACATTTAAACACATGCCTCAGGGTGTTATATATGGATGAGAAGACCTCTTTGTGGGTGAGAACACCAGCCGGCCCAGCCTGCAATTTTGGGCAATTATGAACACAAATCGCGAACATCATTCAGTATGAAGTCTATTATGAACCTTCAAGAAATAGGTAATATGCAAGGTTGAGGTTAATTACTTGGGTAACAAAGATGCCGTGGCGATTGAGCTTAGGTTTCAGCACTTGTTCATAGAAGGATTTGGTGTAGAGTTGATAGCACGGTCCTCCTTCCATAGGGTCAGCCAGGTCTCCTACTATGATGTCGTACTTCTCGTCTCTCCTCTCGAGCTCAGCCCTGTTTTAAACCGTTCAAATCGTGCAATCAGGATACTTTCAAAACAAAATTTTCATCACTGCAATATATAAGAATAATGCTACGGGGACACACTTCCCTCGACACACTCCATAGCCACACCGATGTGGCAGTACATTATTGGATGTCAATTGTTATCTCACATTTAAGACTTTTTTTGACATCCAATAATGCACTGTCACATCAGTGTAGCTATGAAGTGTGTCAAGGAAAGTGTCTCCATAGCATTACTCCTCAAGGTTATAGTAAGCAATGTTGAAAATGCTGAAATAGGGAAAATTAAAATTTAACCAATTTTGACTTCCGAAATCAAAATATGAAGACGATTGAATAGTCTTAGTCTCTATTCCTTCTATAGTTATACTTCAAGTTTCATCATAATACATATATATACAGGGTTTGGTGTGTGAGTATCTATTGATTAACTACTAATTATAGATGTGATCTATTAAATCTGGATATTAACCAATACGCACTAATGAATTTTCTCTAGCCTTGTTTAGTTTTATAAACAGAGAATTTTGAACACATTCTCATGGCTATTTATATTATTCCTTTTTTTTTTGTTCTTCTCTTCTTCTTGATAATAAGAAGACTACTTAAGGGAAGAGGAAAGGAAACAGTCTAACTTGGCATCGTTGATGACGAGACAGAGCCTTTCGCTGGCGAAGGCCTCGCGGTTGGCCGTCAGATGCCTCCGGCAGAAGTCGACCACCTCCTGCAAAACCCACAAACAAACTCGGAATCGAAAGGAGAAAAAAAAACAATTATTATTATTATTATTATTTTCATTTGATTACATTGTGATTACGATTGGTACACTGTAATGTAATCGTAATCGCATGTAATCCAGAATTACGATTACCGTAATGTAATCGTAATCGCAATGTAATCAAATGAAAAAAAAATAATTATTATTATTTTTTATTTGATTACATTGTGATTACGATTACAGTGAACCAAACGGAGTCTTAGTTCACTGTATGCCTCTCTTCTTGATTATAGACAGTGAATTCTTATGTGATCAAGAACAGAATCATATGTAATTGTGTCAAAGTTGCCATGCACAAAATAATCAAAAATTGAAATAAAAATGCATCTATATAATTAGAGCTGGTCAGTGTATTTAAATCACAAGTGAACACTAGTTAGCAAAGTTCTGAGAAATCGTTAAAACTACTAGTAAATGCACGTGCTTTGCACGTATATTAACTGATAATAAGAATAGTATCCAACTATAATCAAATATCTCTTCTAACTCATGTGGTTGAGGTGTGAGGTATTTTTTTGTTTGGTTGAGTTCGATTCTCCATGTTGACAAATTTAAACTTTTTTTTAACAATTTTTACAAAAGTTTTTTTTTAAAATAAAATGGACCGTGATATAATGACGACTTAGACGGCTCATTTTTTAGCCGTTTTGAAGCCTCATTATATAGTGTAAGATAAGATGATGGATTTGGTAGTTACCTCGTCGATATCGCACATGACCACGCGCTCAACGGTTTTGTGCTTGAGTGCTTCTCTTGCAGCTGACCCCTCGCCACCTCCCATGATGAACACAGTCTTTGGACTGCCAACAGTAGGGAAATAGTGAAATTAAATCATTACAAACTTTGAAGATCCATCTATAGACGCTCGGAACGTTTTGTGCACACTGCATCGTATGCCTTTCGGTGATTCATATCATCAAAGGTGTACCCGTCCCAAATTTCGTTCCGATCAAATGATCCGCAGCAGCCAATAGATCTCGTGGTAACAAAACTGTATTGTTCTGAGGTATATCAAGGTTAAGTCTCCGGTTCATATTTCATCGACCAATCCTTCCTAATTCGCATCTATGTTGAAAAAATTTCTTTTGTAATTCCTTACATAAGGACTCAGAAAATATGGACCCTCACCCACGCAAGCAAATTGTTGATAAAACTCCAAAATAGTATTTTATTTTGACCCTTTTATTTTTTTTCTCGATCTACTGATCTTCCGCCACCCAGCCAGAGCTTTTATGTCTCTCCCTGCAGACCAGAAGGGTCACTCGGGTTCGGCAGATCCATATATAGTTTGTAATTTCATAAGCGTCTTGATTTAGTAGATATCGTCTATACTTTTCTAAAGTGTCAACGTAGGTGGAGACATAGCGCATCAGTCAATGGGTTCGGATTATTCTTTTCAATTACGGTGTGAGTTAAAAAAAAAATCTATAATTTTCAGAATTTGAAAATCTTCTTCTTTCTCTACATATGAATCTCATATTTTGTAAGTTACTGAATTGTTGTTATATGTATGATCAAATAAAGGCAATGGACAAGAAAATCAAGTCAACTAATTATTTTCTTTTAACAAATCTTCTAATTTATCATGAACACATCAAAAAGAAAAGAAAAAAAATCTCGCGCATGCAAGCTATGTGTCATCGAGAGTCCTGAATCCGAACGTAACTACTTTTGTCGCAGGAAACCTCTAGGTGTCTTTTTTTTTTTTTTTCATATATAGTGATGTGATGGTGATGATGACATGGAAAGTTTCGACTTCGTAACAACTTTGTCTCAAAAGCTTAAGTTAGTTGAACGCTATCCTTTGATGTTAGTTGATCCTGTGATTAAAGTTAAATGTATAAACCATTCTCGAAACTCCGAAAATACATACAAAAATACTAGAGTAACTAATGAGTTACTAAATTTTAAGGATCCTGCTACGTTGTCCGAGGTTTGTAACTGCGGACGTGACCGTCGGCCGACGTGGCAGTCGGCCATTAGCCCCGGTCCGGATGGGACCCGACGATAGCGGGAGAACCAATGGTTGACTGTCACATCGGACCACGCTCACGTCCGCAGGGAAAATATTATTTTTGAATTTTTAAAACTCGACAATAAAAAACCGGTTGATTAAATCCATCCCATCTCTTGATTTTTTTAAAGATTTTTTAAGGGACCAAACAAAAAAAGTCAGAAATCTAAATAGAAAAAATAAATTCACGTGTCATGTCCACGTTGCCACTTCCTATTTGAGTTTCTGTAAACCACTACAATGAAACATAAATTGAATCTTTTGTATAAAAAGTGTAGCTGCGATAAGACTAATTGTTGTGAGAATTATTACAATATTTTTTTTCATTTATATTTTAAGATATTAAAATACGAAAGGAATGTCCATAGTTGTGGAAGTTAAAAAAAGGGAAATGATAAATAACCCGCAGTTTCTGTTCGTTGGCGTGACTGCGGGCCTACGTGGCCGAACCCTAATCGTTCCCTCCTATTCGTGTGGAGACCACCGCTGCTAGACCTGCCAATGGGAGGCTGCCACATAGACTGCGGGCCAAAAGTACGATCCAGATAGCAGCGTCCATAAAAATAAAAGGTTTGAACTCCGTAAAATCAAGTAAGAGACTTACTTTGGGTGGGAGAGGAGGGGAGGATGGATCAAGCATTCATGATAGATGAACTCATCAATCTCTGCACTCTGCATCTTGCCATCAATCACCAAAGCCTGCATATGCAAAAAAAAATAATAATAATAATAATAATGCAAATAAATTCATCATTTGCATACCTCTATATATATATATATATATATATATATATATATATATAATATATATAAAAATATTAACCACCTTTCCGAAGTGCTTTGTGTCCAAAAGAGCAATATCTTGATACTTGCTTGTCCCCTTGTGAAGAACACTGACAAGAAAAAATAAATAAATACTTGTAACGTACTATTTTTATTAGCACTTTACTACTGTCACGAACGAACTATAAATAAGTAATATATATATGTATATATATACCTATTCAAAGCAAAAGACCACTTGAGATCGTCGTCGATCTCTTCTTCGTACCACTTGCACCTCTCCTCCACGCCCGTCGCCGCCGCCGCCGTGCCGCCGTTGGCCATCTCGGAGACGCCGTTGGCAACGGTGAACATGACAGCCTCACCCATTGTTAGTTGTTGTTGAGGGAGGAGGAGCGTGAGTAGGAAAATGTGAGTGGTTGTAGAGAGAGACAGGGCACTTGGGGTGGTATTTATAGATGTAGAGAGAGAAAATGTTGGTGGGAGGAGAGAGAGAGAGAGAGAGAGAGAGAGAGAGAGAGAGAGCATGCATGCTTGCATATATGTAACTAAAAAGATTTAGTGGCACACTATCACATTCACAAGAAGGAGCATTACTATTGGAGAGGAAATCATAATAAATAAAATTTTTGGGAGTGATAAAAAAAAAGGTGTAGCAACATTATACTGTTTGTGTGAGTGGGGGTGTGGGGGGTAGGCGTGCTACACTGTGGGGGCCACCACTGCCACAACGATGCTGCCTACGTGTCGGCCCACCTGGCAGTCGTCGGGTCCCACTTTGGGCTCCGGCGTAAACGGTTTTCGGATACGGAATGTTCGTTAGGTTCTGGTTCAGATTATATGTTGGTTCCTCGAGTGTAGAAAACGTTTAGGTCTCGTTTGGTTTGCGGGATCATCAGATTGGAAAGAAAATGATTACTTTACTATGTTTGAGTGCTAAAGGAATTAAGGAGAAAAGAAAAGTGATTCCCACAGGAAAAAAAAAATAAGAAAAGAAGTGATTCCATCCATCCAAGCAAGAAATTACTTTTTCACATTGAAGTATTTACTTTTTTTTTCTAAATTTTTTGGCATTTCCAAACATTGGAAAGAAAAATCAATAGAAATTATAATTTTCGAAAGGAAAGAAAATGTCAAGGAATTGATTTCCTTTCCCTTCCATTTCGTGAACCAAACGAGGCCTTAGTTGCAACATATTTTACTCGGTGGATATGACGGGTGGACTAAATAAAATTACTTGTCCCACTTGTTATATATATAACAAAAGAGAGTTGTTGTAAGAAAGAACTGGTTAAAGATATGAGTATTTCCGACAAAATAAGAAGTGTTACGATTAAACCAGATCTAGTGGTCAATAATTTTAGAAATATTATTATTAAATAATATAAATGATAAGTATTTTCAAAAACAGATTTACGAAGGAATGCAGAGACACGGAACAATTTATCAAGGAGTGCCCGAGGCATAAGGATTAATACTAGTGAGTTAATAATATGCCATCAAAAAGAAAGGAAGATTTAATGTGGATCTGGTGTAACAACTTCGTGGCGTGGAAGAGACGACTAGATCGTCTGTTCGAATCATATGTTTGTTGGGCGGGGTTAAACAGTAAGACTCCTTAAGCAAGGGGAATACATCCTTACATATTGGTAGCTATACGATATGTCAAAATAGATAAATCTAACTACTTTATGATGAAAAAGTAAGGCTTCACCGTGAAATTTTTTTAAAAAAAAAAAAAAAAAAAATCTTATATATGTTTACTAATTAAAATTGTTCATTAAATTTAACATAGATAGTTAGGTAATTATGTATAGAAAAAAAATTGTTTGTTTTTTCTAAGTAGTAAAAAAATTAAGGAGCTTTATTTTTTTCAAGTAATAAAAAACAAACGACTATTATATATTCTTCCTAAGTAGTATTAAATATGTGCACGCATGTACATATATACTAGTTTTAGTAAAAAGAAATGGAGAAAAGAAAAAGGAAAGAAAAAAGAGTAGGCACATAAAGTAGAGGATGTGACTTTGATAAATTGAATGAAACATAGTGGCATTAATCCAGATACAGTTAATCAATCACTTTGGTTTTAAATGGTATGAACCACTAATGTTAAAATAATTAGTCAAGAGAGATTTGATCAGTCATTTTGGGTTTTGGTGTTCCTAAAAAAAAAATCCTAGTAGATCCACATTAGGTTTGAGTTGACACAATTTGGTCTGGATGTACGTATATTGGGTATATATTGTTAAGCCCTACCTGATTTTAGGAGTAGAGACTACAAACAAATCCCCTTTGCCCATTGAGAGGAGTTCAACAATGGTAAATGGTCCACAAACTAATCCTTATAAATTTTACTCAATATTTTTATTTTTTTATTTTTTTAGATTTTACTCAATATAGGTGCAAAAGTTGGGGGAAAAAGTTGAGTCAATTTTCGTATTCATGATCTTGGTCATAGTTTTGAGTCGGTCTTAGATTCAAATATCAAATTATCTGAATTCAATCTTGTCAAATATCAATCCGAACTGCATAAAGATAAGTTAGATATTTTTGCCGATTTAGTAGATAACGCTTAAAGATAGGTCAGAGATTTCTGCTGATTTAGTAGGTAGATCTGGTACAGGTTGAAAGTCAGTGCATTAAAAGTCATTACATAGTAGACGTAAGAAAGATTCGTGCAATATTTGGATTTTGCACATATATACGTATTGCATAGTAAGTATTCACATCATGAAAGTCTAAGTTCAATGCATGTTAGTCCGCGTCTAGACAAGATTCATGAATGGATGTCTTAATGACACGTCCAAAAGTAATATTTTTAATCAATTGCAGACGATAAATTTGGTTACCCTACGATAAATGACGATTTTAGGCTATGATAGTTCGTTTACAATACTGGAATATCATAGTTTCAAGATTTACATGTATATAATCACGAACATTTTAGTTCGGCCTAAGTAATCATGGGCCGAACTGAAGATGGATTTGTTTGGTAGGTAGATTTCATGTAGTTTATCATCACATTAAAAGTCCTGATAAGATTTGACATAAACACATATTTATATTGTATTTGGTTTTCATACATGATGGTACGTAGTAAACGAGCTACTGTCACGTCCCAGAACCAGAATACTGGAGAGCGGGGGAATGACTCAGCCAGCTACGTATTACGGGTAGATGAATACCGTATAATACGATCAATGCTGTCTAAAAGACAAGGGGGTGCATACTACATGAAAGTCTCGCTATGGTCACTTCACATCTATTGTCTCAATCATTCAAACAAGAAGCAATAACAGAGAACATTTAAGAATAAGCAATAAGGCGTCCCAAACGCTTAGTCAAGATGTTCTTGAGATCTGGCTTTACAAAACATAGCCAGATGATATAGCAACATATACACAATTGTTATCAGCTGCAGTCTGACTTAATTACAATTATGTAAAAGTAAGTACAAGACAATCCGACTAACATGTCGGTGCCAAACGACAAAGTATAAAGTAAATAACAAAACGAGCGGGGAGGTAAGGAACCCACTCGAGTCCTCCTGCGATCATTCCTCTAGTATTGACCATCTTGGAGGTGGAGGTAAGTTGAGTCCTCGGGAACCGGCTCTAAATCTGGCCATGCAAAACCAGAGAGGTTAGACCTCTAATAGCAAGTACCGCAAGGAAGCACGATATGAGACATTAAACCAGTAAATAAGAGAATATAACAATAGATCTCTGCTTGCTACTGGGATTCACATAACATCACGACACTTCGAACCAACCTCCCAACCAAACAAGGACAGAGGTTGGTCCGTCATGTCCTGATGCTCTGATCATCTCAGTTAGGTAACAGAGTAGGTACAGTACACAAACAAATCAACTTAAACGGCCATCCAACTCCTACGGCTTACTACTGTGAGCTCCAAGTTATCTTGGAATTATGCAATAAAGATTTCTCAGTTCTTACTATGGACAAGCAAGGCTAGTCGATCCAATCAATCAATTGCGCCAATCATGAATTAGACGAGTCCCAGCGGGACGCCCGTCATCAATATACAATATACAATAAATAGTATTACCAGATACCGCTCCATGCCCATGTGGCAGGTTTGCAGTATCTGTGGGGACCAGCCGGCCTGTCGGGTACTACTAGTCCCAAGAGGGCTGCCATGTAAGAACTCGGAAATCCATTCTCTCCATGCAATCATTATTTTTATTTAACTTAATAGTCTCTACGTTGAGTGAAATCCCATGCCGTGGATCATGGTCATTCGGAATGAGTACTTTAGTACGGGGTACGATATGCACAACTCTACAACGATGTCCGTGCGGTTAGGTTGTAGGTCTTACATAGCGTAATGCAACAATCCAAACTAACCACGGAACAATCATGCCTTGACCATAAAGTACACATGCTTCTTTTATAGTAAAATAAATAAATAAATAAATTGAAGTCTGCATGTATGTCTGTATGTCAATATTCGGGATCGGCCAATCGATTATAGTAGTTCATACTTAATATGAACGTGTCTCATTCATTCATTTCAATAAGACGACTAGCCAGTCTCTTAGTTCCATCTAGGAACGCATGATCAATAATTAATCAAGATAACAATCAATGTTAATTAATGCCAAATTCGGAAAATAAACATTGGGAAATAAATAATGTTTGGAAAATAAAGAATCTCATGCGCTGTGGAAAATGATTGGGGAATAAATAAATCTCATGCACTGTGGGGAATGTTTAGGAAATAAAGAATCTCATGCGCTGTGGGAAAGGTTGGAAAATAAATAATATCATGCGCCTGAGGGAAATGATTAGGAAATAAATAAACTCATGCGCTGTGGGAATGCGGCAGTGAGAAATAAATATCATGCGCTGTGAAATAAGATTAGAAAATAAATAATCTCATGCGCCTGAGGAATGAGATTAGAAAATAAATAATCTCATGCGCCTGAGGAATAAGATTGGAGAATAAATAATCCATGCGCCTGAGGAATGAGATTGGAAAACAAATAATCTCATGCGCCTGAGGAATGCGGCTGTGGGAAATAAATATCATGCGCTGTGGAATAAGATTGAGAAATAAATAATCCATGCGCCTGAGGAATGAGATTGGGAAATAAATATCATGCGCTGTGGAATAAGATTGGGAAATAAATAATCCATGCGCCTGAGGAATGAGATTGGAAAATAAATAATCTCATGTGCCTGAGGAATAAGATTGGAGAATAAATAATCCATGCGCCTGAGGAATGATATTGGAAAACAAATAATCTCATGCGCTGTGGGAAATAAATATCATGCGCTGTGGGAAAGGTTGGGAAATAAATAACCATGCGCTGTGGAATAAGATTGGGAAATAAATAATCCATGCGCCTGAGAAATGAAGATTTGATGCGCCGTGGGAATAAAGATTTCCATGCGCCCGAGGACTGTTCTTCTTCTCCAAATTTTCTGAGAACAGAACCATGGGAACCATGGAAGCC